>JBBBDQ010000386.1:1562500-1750000 GCA_037127315.1 Ascarosepion bandense | reverse complement strand
GTCTCTTTCTTCATCCCTCTTTTTTCTCTCTCTCTCTCTCTCTTTCACTATTCGTATCCTTTCTCTCTCTTTTTTTTGTCTAGCCATCGTTTTCTCGATTCCTTTGTTACTTTCTCTTTCTCTTGCTCTTTTTCTTTGTCCTCCTATTTTCCTTTCTCTCTTCTCCTTCTCTTTTACTTTTTTCTTTTCCCTCTACTTTAATTTCTACCTCTCTCTGCCCTTTTTTCATTGTCCTTTCTTTCTCTTTTTGTCTTTCCTTTTTTTGATTTTCTTTATTTCTCACTTTGTATTTTTTAATAAATCGATTAAAAAAATTCAACACACTTCTCGATTTTCTCCTTTATCTTTGTTTATAATTCTGCCTCGAAGCTTCCAGTTAGCATTAGGGTTGAATACCCGTGGTGACGGACTCTGGAAACAGAGGGATGTGTGTTGTGGTGCAGTGGATATCAACGCGGAATGACAAATCTGGGAGCCGAGTTCGAATTCCAGTTGAATTGCTTGCATTCACTTACGCACGAATACCCTTGGGAAAGGTATTAATTCATCTCTTCCCTCCAGTTAAGGGTTAAAAAATAAGACAAATTGGGTTCTGTAGCCTTGGCTGGCAATCAGTCTACCGCAGAAAGCAATGGCAACCTAGTGCGGGATAATTTTCTGCCCAGTTGTTATAGCGAAACACACCTATTCTATAGTGAATAGACTCTCCCACCCAGTTTAAGTAGGAGTAGTAAGAGGAACGAGAGTCAGTCGATGTTGGACGATAGTAGTCGACAGTTAGTCGAATACGAAAGTAGTCAGCGACCTGGCAAGATTACACTGCGTAATATATAATATATCAAGTTCCCAACGTTTTGTACCTCGAGCCTATTAGGACCGATTTTAGCACAAAGACTAGCCTCCACTGTGAAAATAACTCCACAACACCAGTCAGTCATGTCAATTTCGAGACATGATCGCCCAAAGCGTGTATCACTTAACTGACTGATATCCACTTTACACTCATATCTATGAGTAAGAGAAAAAAAACCTTTGTGACATGCCACAAAGTAAATGTATGGGTGATCTTTTAGACAAGCCACTTTCTAATACATACAAACAATAACAAAAATTTATAGCATCCATTTTCAACCTTGACAATGGCCAGCATATATTTGTGCTTCTTGAATTGCACACCAGTGTACCCCCGTACATATGTCTCCTTTATTTATCTTTCACCGGACTCAGCAAAGGTTATATGAAAATGAGGCAGCTTCCACAGGTGAGGTAGAGGATAATTTTTCTTTTCTTTTCCCTCTTACTTCGTTTCTCTGTATCAGACATTTTCTACATACGTTATCGCCTGCCTTTTAATCTTTTTTCTGTAACTTCCTTCCTCTTTTTCTCTTACCAATTCCTTTTTTTATTATTTTTCATACGTTGATGTTTCTCAAAATTTCTTACTTTCTTTTTAAAAACGCATTTAACAAACAAATATTCAATAATATTGACATTTTCTCGCCCCCCTCCTTTATTGATCAGCTCGCCGTTTCTTTTTCTTCCTCTCTTTCCCTACGCCCACACCTGTTCTCTTCCTTTTACTCTCTCCTCTCTCTAAATACTGTCCTCGCTTTTCTCTCTCTTTCTCTTATTCTCACTTTCTGTAACCCCTTCTTCAAGTCTAAACCTAGTATTCTCTCTTTACTCTCCTCTTATTCTCTCCCTGTAATCCCCCTCTGTTTATTGCTTATTCTTTCTCTTCCTCCTTCTTATTGCTTAATATATCACTTTCCTTAAACTCCTTTCTCTCGACTGTACACTGTCCTCTATCTCTCACCTTTATTCTTATTTGTTTCCTGTACTCCATCTTCCTCTTCCTTTCTCTCTTATTCTCTTCCTCCTCTCCTTTAAATACTGTCCTCTCTACTTATTCGCCTCTCAGTTTAGAATTCTCTTCATCTTTTCAACTACCTCCAAGCAGTATTTCTTTAATCGATGACAACGCCTACGTCCTCGCGTAGGCCGACCATCGCTCTCAATATTCTCTATTCTTTCCCTTCTTTACTACATACGCCTCTCCTCGTTTTTAACCGTTTTTCTTTAATGCTCAATTGGCATTTAGGAGTCGAGAGATCTTTATTGGACGTGACTTCGATTCGCTGATAATTTTCAGGATTAACTTTGGATGTGAACGTGAAGACAGGTGATCCTCTGAGAATACGTCTGCTCGGATGTGATGTGACAGGCCACGGCAGAAGCGACACTTGGTCTACTCGGTGGGTGAGGTGCCAGAAGTGGGTGGACGTCGATAAAACAGAGGTCAGACTATGGAAGATGATGAAAGACACGTAAGTCGGTCGGTTGCCTCTGTGTGTGTGTGTGTGTGTGTGTGTGTGTGTGTGTGTGTGTGTGTGCGCGCGCGCGCGCGCACGCGCTTTGGATTGGTCGTGGCTGAGGTGCTGGGAGTGGAGTCCATCTCGCAATCCCAGGAGGATATGGGTCAGAACTGGTGAGGAAAATGGCACAAATTGGTGCCAGCGTGACGATGCGAAAGTGTCGACTGCATACAATAGACTAAAGGGGAAAATACTTCTGAGTACCGACGATAAATTTAGGCAATCTATACCGTGTACATATATTAAGGTGTGATAAGCTTGTGTTCATAAATGAGTACCTTTTGAGGTGCTTCTTGTTTGGCAACAGTCTCGCAAGCAGATATGTATTAAAAATGAGACTAGGACGATTTTATTTTTCCAAGAATTTTATTTTTCCAAGAATTTTATTTTTCCAAGAATTTTATATATTCTTTTCACGTTTTGATATTTTTCTCTTTATTTTTCTCAGAATTTTCTTTTTTTTTTACTTTTTATTTCTATAACAAGAAATTCAGTCAGTTAAGGGCCATACGTGATTCACGCTTTGGGTGATCATGTCTCTTTCGAGACATGACTGACTGGACAGAAGATTATCTCTCAGTAGGTTGCTATTGCTTTCTGTGGTAGACTGGTTGCCAGCCAAGGCTATAGAACCCAATCTGTTTTATTATTTAAGCCATAACTAGAGGGAAGAGACGGATTAAATACCTTTCCTAAGGGTATTTGTGCATGAGTGAATGCAAGGATTTTAACTGGAATTTAACAAGAAATTACTGTACTTAAATGTTATTTTCAGTTCCCTTATCGTCCGGTTCACACTCCTCCCCGATTTTTTTAACAGGAGTAAGGGAAATTAACAAAGGTTGTGTTTTACTGTGTATTTTAGTTGACGATGTGTGTTCATTATATAAGCAAAGAGAGAATCATAGAAAACTTGAGTTTCAACCACGGGCTGTTTATTTTAATTGTATAATGACTGGTGTGGAGAAACAGAGATAGATATACCCAGATAAAAATAGAGTAGATAGGTACACAAAAAATAAAGAACGAAAGAGATAGACGTTTGAAAAAAGGGACACAATTGTGATTTTCCCAATTCTAAACAGGAAACAAGTTATAAATTACAGAAAAGAATTTTTGTGTAAGTTAAACTTGCATAAATTGACAAAGTTGAAAGAATGTCCTTGATAAAGACATATTTCTAAAGTTCACAAGCGGTTGTTAATGTTCTAATCTGTGAGGAGTCGAGAGGTCATTCGTAGTACCGAAGCACAAATATTTGAATGAGGAGAAGAATTTTGCTATCAGCGATGTGACTTTCGAAGAAGATTTGGTCTTCATCTACATGAAGATAGTTTCAGAATAAATTGTCAGCATTCGGTATGTGTAATGGTGCCCTCCTACGAGGAATGGACTCTTCCTCTTGCGTGACTTCCGGTAAGCAGACAGTTAAAGAGCAGTTGACTGCCTTACGCACTGTCGAGCTCTCTTCATGCGGAGAGTATTAACCCAGCCGAGAAAATTTTTGGCCGAGCTATATGACCCGGAAAACCCACATTAAAAGGCCTTTTACCGTTCGGGTTTATTTCTATTTACTGATTGCTAACACTTACGTTGTATATATTGTTCTTGCTATACTAATACATTGTTTTGAACCTACTTGCTGAGCTCCGTGTCTTACTTCGGCCAAATCGATAAATACAACTTTCCCGCGAAGTTTCGCCACAACTTACCAGGCAATCGACAGGAATGGCGAAGCCTGAACCGTTGCATTGGATATATCTAAGGCGTTTGACAGAGTTTGGCATGCTGGCCTTCTATGTAAACTGCAGAGCTATGGTATAACTGGACATTTGTTTGAACTAATCCAGTCATTCATCTCTAACCGCACAATGAAGGTGGTATTAAACGGACATGCCTCTCAGAACCACCATACAAACTTGGGTGTCCCCCAAGACTCCATCTTAGGTCCTACACTCTTCCTGATATACATAAATGATCTCCCTGATTCCATAAGAGCCCAAATAGGTTTGTACGCCGATGACACCACAGTTTACTCTCGCCTCCTACAAAAATCTGGTGTAGGCGTCAAAGCTAACATTGCAGCCGAGATGGAAAAAGACCTCCAATCCATATTGGACTGGGGTAAGAAATGGCTAGTAAATTTGAATGCTTCTAAAACGAAGCTACTCTCAATTAACCATCATCGACAATCTCACCTACCTCCCATTAGCATGGACCAGGCTTGCCTCCCAGAGAGTAAAACACTACGCCTCCTTGGTCTCACACTTTCAGCAGACCTCAAATGGAATGACTATATCGAATCCATTGCTAAATCCGCTGCTATGAAAGTCGGTTCTCTGTGTAGGGCCCGGAAGTTTTTTCCGTCTAAATCTATCCTGCACATTTATAAATCTACCATCCGCCCGTGCATTGAATACTGCTGCCATATCTGGTCGGGTGCCCCTGCTGTTCTCCTCGGGCTTCTCGATAAGGTTCAGAGGAGGGTCTGTAATGTGATAGATACCGACTTGGCAGACCGCCTGCAGTCTCTCTCCCACCGGCGCGACGTGGCTTCCCTGTGTCTCTTCTATAAATACTTTCACGGCTTCTGCTCCGATGAACTTAGATCACTAGTGCCCCCTAAATACGAATTTGAACGAGATACTAGATTAGCAACTAGGTCCCACCCTTTTACAGTGAAACCGATAAAATGTAACTGCAATTTCTACTCCAACAGTTTCTTTCCTCGCACTTCCCGACTGTGGAATTCTCTTCCAAATGATTGCTTCCCCGACGGCTACAATCTCCAGGAGTTTAAATGTAAGGTCAATAGACACCTCCTAACACACTAACCTACTCCCATTCTATCAAACACTCTTCCCATCTGCCCAACCCTCATCCTCGCTATCCTTACTCATCTGTCACCTTCCTCCTGACATTCCCTATGTCTAACCACTCCTTCTCTTTACCTTCCCCTATGTAGCCCCATGCACAATAGTGGCAGTGGAATGCCTTGCTTGGGGTGAGATGATTAAAAAAACACAAAAAAATCACAACAAATTGGCAACGAAGATGGTAAATTTTTTATTTGTTCCCCGAAGGCCTTTACCCCATCAAATCTTTCCGAAACTTCTTTAATTCCGTGCAAATGTATATGCTAAACTCAAATCGATAATTGTTTATTGAAGGAACCTCCCTTTTTTTCTGTTATCGACCAGAAAAATATCGGACTATATCTCACACCTTACCACCGTTCTCATATCTGATTCACCATTGAATGACTTGAGGCGTAGGATACTTATTTCGGCCAGTTTACTTCCTTTGAGCA
Source organism: Ascarosepion bandense (assembly GCA_037127315.1). NCBI lineage: Eukaryota > Metazoa > Mollusca > Cephalopoda > Sepiida > Sepiidae > Ascarosepion > Ascarosepion bandense. The sequence continues at coordinate 1,744,315 of JBBBDQ010000386.1, read as the reverse complement.
AATACTCCGCGATTTGTTTGGGTTCGGAACTCAATTTCCGCGTAGTAATTATAAAAAGGAAGTGAATTGGTCGAAAAATCGGCAAACTACGCGTGAAGTCATTCTGCAGTGAATAACATTTTTGAGACGTGGTTACAGGGTGAGATAAACAGCGAAAAGAAGTTCGATATTTTTCTGGTTGTAAACTTGAAAAAAGGTAGGTTCCGTCAAAACACAATTATCGATTTGAGTTCAGCATCTACATTTGCACGGAAATAAGGATATTTTGGAAAGATTTGAAGGGGTAAAGGCCTTCGGGGAACAAAACAAAAATTTACCATGAAGATTTGCATTAAGATTTGACACAACAAATTGGCGACGAAGATCCACAACCGTATGTTTGTCTATACTTCTGAGATGAGGTAGTATTTAGATTATTTACAAAGGGCTCGGTTCTAAATTTCTAGCACCTGAAGAAGGCCAGAGCGTACAACGACCGAAACGTCGTAAACATGGCAATAAAGATGAAGGCAACAGTACGAACAGGGTAAATAAAGATTCGGTACGTTGTTCAATGTCTTGGTTTACCTCTTAACGTTTTGGGATCTTCTCGCTCTGTGTTGACGATGTATTTAATATGTCATTGCTCATTTGTCTGACGACCCATTCTGAAGAGGCGTGAACGATTAAGGATTTTCGTCGGCCGGTGATATTGCTTGTAGGTTGGTCGGCATGCTCCTGAAGTTGTCGGCAATTTAACTTCCGCACTTCTCATTAGTTGAAAATAATAAAGATCGCTTATTCCTTCACAGTCCTTTTCTTCTCGAACATTCGATATTTATAGCTCTGCAACACACACAGTCAGTCAGTCAGTTAAGTGCCATACGTGATACACGCTTGGGCTGAGTGGGCAGAAGATTATCCCGCAGTAGGTTGCCATTGTTTTCTGCGGTAAACTGGTTGCCAGCCAAGGCTATAGAACCCAATCTGTCCTGTTATTTAACCCATAACTGGAAGGAAGAGACGGATTAATACCTTTCCCAAGGGTATTTGCGCGTAAGTGAATGCAATGAATTCAGCTGGAATTCGAACTCGGCTCGCCGATTTCTCGTTCCGAGCCGATATCCAATGCACCACAACGCAACACACACAGAATCGCCATAAACAAACTGAAAATGAAGCCTTACCAAAAAAAAAATCCCATCCAAAAACCCCATTGGTTAATAATGTCTTCGTTTAGTTATAACGTGCATACTGTTCTTATTTTTTCAATCGACCCTGGTGGACAAAAAAGAGTTTGGTTTGAAATTCCAACGTATATTACCTGAAGGTCGGAGCGTACAACGGTCGAAATGTCGTGAATATAACAATAAAGATAAGTAAAATGTAAGTAGTGTAAATAAGTACTGAATTATATGGCTTCTTCTTTTATGTGCCGTGTCCCTTCAGGACGTAGGCGGTTATGGACCTCCGCTTACCCCTATCCTTATCGCTCTGAACATTTTTCCCTTGGTATTTCTCCAAACCTTACTCCGCCATCAACTTGCTCAAGCTCATCAAGTATGTCTCACGTTGCTTTCCCTTATCTTTTCTTTTAGCCGTCCCGTGAGGATTAGATTTTCCAAACATTCTTTCTTCATTACGTGTCCCAGAACCTTCAGCTGTCTCTCTTCCTGATGTAAAGTAAACATTTTATTTTCGTTTGCGTTCTCTGCAAAATTCCAACTACAGGTAGAGGATAGTAAAATCATGCAGACGCAGAAATTTAAATTCCTGAAAAGTGTTCTGAGAGATGGTGGAAAGTGTGACACTGTGATTCGAAGGCGTACTGGCTTGGCCAAAGACGCGTTCCAAAAGCTAAGCAAAGTATGGACAAACAGGAAGATTTCGTTGGAAACAAAGAAAAGAGTACTGAACTGTTATGTGATGTCTGTCCCACATTCTCTGCCATTTAGGACAGTCTCGTCAAACATGAAGGAGAGACTTCAAGTAAGAGAAATGTAGTTCTACAGAAGGATACTGAGGATACTATGGACAGAACATGTGAAGAACGATAAGGTTTTGGAGAGGATGCAAACGAAAAAGAGGCTTATACTTGACATGTGACAGGAAGATTTCGTTGGAAACAAAGAAAAGAATACTGGACTATTGTGTGATATCTGTCCTTCAATGTAGCAAAGAATGCTAGACAATCTCTTAAAAAATGAAAGAGAATCTCGAAGCAAACATAAATGTGGTTCTACTGAAAGATGCTGAGGATGCCATGGACAAAACATGTGACTTGAAGCAAGAGAAATGTAGTTCTACAGAAGGATACTGAGGATACTATGGACAGAACATGTGAGCAACAACAAGGCTTTGGAGAGGATATGACAAATCTAAAGATGCTTTTGAATAGCGAATAATTCTTTCGAGAAACGCCTCCTCGGCTTAACTCTCACATCAGACCTCAAGTGGAATAACTATATAGAATCAATAGCTAAATCCGCTGCTAAGAAAGTCGGTTCTCTGTGTAGGGCTCTGCATATATAAAATCTACCATCCGCCCGTGCATTTAATATTGCTGCCATATCTGGTCGAGTGCGCCTGCTATTCATCTAGGTGTCCTTGACAAAACCCAACGGAGAATCTGTGGTGTGATCGATCCCGACTTGGCAGCTCGAATACAGTCGCTTTCTCACCGACGCAGTATGGCTTCCCTGTGTCTCTTCTACAAATACTTTCACGGCTTCTGCTCCGATGAACTTAGCTCACTGGTACCCACTATATATGAATTTACTCGAGCCACAAGATTAGCAACTAGGTCCCACCCTTTTACTGTGAAACCGATAAATTGTAAACACAAATTCTACTCCTACAGCTTCTTTTCTCGCACTTTCCGCCTGTGTAATTCCCTTCCGCTTACTTGCTTTCCCGACAGCGACAATCTTCAAGAATTCAAATGTGAAGTCAATAGTCATCTCCTGTCTCACTAACTTACATCTTCTCTCTTATGCTTTTTTCTCCGTTCATCCCACTCTCATCAGTGTTCTCGTCCTTCTCATACCCTCTTCCTGAAACCCCCTGTAACCTGTCACTCTTTTTCATAACATTCCTTCTATGTAACCTCCTGCACAACAGTGGCAGTAAAATACCTTGCTTGGGGCGATATGATTATAAAAAAAATTCTATACTCTTATAATCTGGATATAAAGTGTGGGGTTGATTCTGCATTACAATCAATATATAAACTGATCCCTCACTTTATAGCCACATGCCTCCTTCTCTCACCCACTTTCTGACACCCGCTATAACCTGTCACTCTTTCTCATAACTTTCCTCCTATGTAACCCCCTGTACAAAAGTGGCAGTAATACGCCTTGCTTGGGGCCACATGAGATAGAAAAATATCTATAGAGACAAAGAAAAAATACCGCATCGCAATTTTATATCTAATGTCATGTATGAAAGTGAATGCTGGACAATTCCCGCTCAGCTGAAAAGGATACTCACGTGAATATGTTTTTTCTATTATTCATTCAACTCACCGTATATTATAGTGTTTGGGAAGGTAATTACTCTTTCACAAAAAGGCTGTTGTTGTAACCCTAAAATGTTACTGCGTGTGTAATCACCAAAACGGAGGTTGGGAATAATAGTATCTCAACAAATACAAGACTCGCACACTGCAGTAAGTAGATCCACTGCCAGGGAACGGTTAGTCAGTATAATCACTCCACTCTACTTAAATAGTGTCGACTTATTTAAGAGGATAGGAACATCCCATTCCTGTATAATGTAGATATACAACTGATATGAAAGCAAGCGTAAATTGCATGTATTCAAATATTACTTTTTGTGTCGGGTGGGTACCGAATCCTCTCTCTGTCTTCGAGGACAGTGTGGGGCTCAGTAATGGCTCCGTCCGCGAGGGCAGGAGTCTCAACTGAGAAAAAATACACTGAATAGATGCCCAGTCCCGGAGAACAGTGAACCGCGGCCGCACCACTCCATTTCAGTAGAGGGGTGGACCAGGTGCTCGTCACTGAGGCCAGCTCAACCGGCAGTTGAGAGGACTGGGGAATTTTTGTCCCTGAGACCGTCCGTACGCGGTCGGGTCCCCGCTTAAAAGATGACTTTGTGTCGCATCTTGCTCCAGTGGGGAAGTAGGATAAATACCATCTTACTTTCTAAGGATTTCACCCCAAGCAAGGCTACAAAGTCACTAATAATATGAGAAAATAAAAACATTATTAAGAAAATGAAAACAATAAAAAAACAAGAATTAAGAAGACAGACGATAACGATTGACATTGAAATTAAATCTTTAGAGATAAAATGACTGCAAAACAAGAAGCCAGATGAAAGTTCCGCAAATGAGAAATGCGAGAGAAGAAAGCGTTAACATAGAACTTACGGTTGCATCTAGCCATTTCAATTGTAAAATCTAGTCAGTCAGTTGTGTCATACGTGATACACGCTTAGGCGGTCATCTCGAAAGAGACATGACTGACTGGGCAAAAGATTATCCCGGAGTAAGTTGCCATTACTTTCTGATTGGTTGCCCGCCAAGGCTATAGAACCCAATCTGTCCTGTTATTTAACCCATAACTGGAGGGAAGGGTCGGATTAATAACTATCCCAAATGTATTTGGGACTAAGTGAATGCAGAGAATTCAACTGGAATTCGAACTCGTACTGAGCATAATTCCTTACATTCACTTACGCACAAATACCCTTGGGAAAGGTATTAATACGTCTCTTCCCTTCAGTTATGGGTTAAATAATAGGATAGACTGGGTTCTATAGCCTTGGTCGGCAACCTGTCTACCACAGAAAGCAATGGCAACCGATTGCAGGATAATCTTCTGCCCAGTCAGTCATGTCTCTTTCGAGACATGATCGCCCAAAGTGTGTATCACGTATGGCACTTAACTGACTGACTGCGCTTAAATTCAAAAAGTCTAGGTACCATCGAGGAAAGTTCATCAGAACAATTACCACAAAAGTATTGATAGAAAAGGCATAGGGAAGATGCGTTACAGCGATGGGAAAGAGAATGAATCCGAGATGCCAGGTCAGCACGAATAACATTGCAGACATTTTTTATCCAGTATCTTTAAATACATAGCAGATGCATCAGACCAGGTGTGACAGCAACATTCAATATTTATGGAAGAATTGTAAACTTACAAATGAGTAAAATAGATTCTAGCGAGAAAAATTGTCTAGCATGATACAGTGAATCAGCTGTCATGGACGATAACTTTCATATTCCATCAAACACAAAACGAAGGCTTCTTTTAATGGAGTCTTGGTTCTGGTATAGTCACTGTTTTTTTTTGTTTTTTTGTTTTTTTTTACACTATTTATATTCGGACTATTGCTTTTTGTTGTTGCTATCACAATATTTCGGCCGTCATGACCCCCGGCCGTCATAAGGTGTATATCAAGATACAAGTGACAGTAGTTGTGAGTTCAATCCCTAGCTAAAGCAGAGGTGAACAAAAAACTTAGATAAGTTAAAGAAAGATAGGTGCGTTACCCAGAAGAGGCATGACTCGTGGAACTAGTCATTCTCCCTCGGTGAACAAAATGAAGGACTCGGTTCGAAAATTCTAATCATCTGAAGAAGGTCGGAGCGTACAACGGTCGAAACTTCGTGAATATGGCAACACAGATGAAGACAACAGTCTAAATGTGAATAGCGTAAAAATAATTCCTTTTGTTGTATGATTGATAACTTTAAGAGGCGTTTCTTTATAAATGCACACAGATTGACAATGACACCCGAACGACTAAACAAAATTGATCTTGTGTCACTTGAAAACGAGGCTGTCATGAATTTAGAATTTACTGATATCTGAAAAAAATAGTTTCAGAGAAATTATGCAAAGCAAATATTAATATTTTGTTTTCATTCTTGTCAAAATAAATTTACGATTTTGTTAGTTTTTTTTTAAATATATTATTGGAAGCCTACCCGTTATTTTTACGCCAAGAGCTTACAATTATTAAGGTGGAATATTGCCACTACTACCCCAGGGGCCTACAATCTTAGTGGGGGTGCGCACAGTACCTGTAGCCAAGAGCGGGAGAAAATTCAGTATTGCTGACTTTTCCATCACATCTCAATTCGTATTAATTTTTGATTGGTATTTCGTTTTATATATTCTCAACTAGCAGTATAGCCCGGCGTTGCTCGGGTGTACTGAAAGCTTTAAAACTAATCCATGGTCCTGAAGCTCAGATTCAGCCTAAAGAATATTTGCGTGAGGTTTAGTGAGAATCGGATAAAAATTGTGGATTTGTATAAAGGACATACAGACAAACAGACACACGCACAAACATCTTGCCTTTTATATATATATATATATATATATATATATATATATATATATATATATATATATTATTGATTTTCTGCACTATTGTAAGAACTGTAACCTTGAAACTTATGAATATCGTTTCTTATGACTTTGCCTATGAGTGTATCAAATTTAATTAAAATTGGACCACCCCTTCTATAACCCGATTTTTTCGATTATCGATTTTCGATATTTATCGGGGGTACCTCGACACAAAACCTAGTTAAGAACACTCGCAGACGCTTATAGTGCAACTGTGTAAATTTTCAAGAAAATCAGTTCAGGCGTTTCGGAGTCTATAGGTAACGGGAGCACACACACACAAAGTTCCATTTATAAATAAGTTTAGAAAGATTTATTAAAATCAGAAGTTTTAGATCGTAACTCTGTGGTCGTTAGTCAGTAGCGCAGATCGAAAATAGGCAATAAGACTCGTTACTCGCATCTTTTATCCCCAGGAGTTTGACTTACCATGTCAGCTGCTTTGCTAATTACTTAATTGAGATCACTGGCTGAAGTCATTCAATTCTTTGATCCGTAATGATTACTAATGGTTGAGGAAAGACATTGCGTTAAAAGCATCTTTATTTAAGATGGAATAAATACTTAAACAAATCTTTCTTAGTGACGAAATGAATTTAAACGTGCTTCTAGATTGACAACTAGGTCTCACTGTTTTACTGTCGAACGAGCTGGATCCAACCGTATATTCTATTCTAATAGTTTCTTTTGTCACTCATGGAATTCTCTTCTAATTTTTTGTTTCCCTGCCAACTCAATTTTTTTTTATAATCATATCGCCCCAAGCAAGGCAGTATACTGCCACTGGTGCGCAGGGGATTACATACAAGGAAAGTTATGAGATAGTGACAGGTTACAGGGAGTGTCAGGAAGTGGGTAAGAGAAGGATGAGAATACTGGTGAAAGTGGAGTGGATGGAGAAAGGAGCATGAGAGAGAGAGAGAGAGAGAGAGGGGATGCAAATTAGTGAGATAGGAGATGACTATTGACTGCACATTTAAACTCCTTGAGACTGTAACCGTCGGGTAAGCAAGTCAACGAAAGGGAATTCCACAGGTGGAAAGTGCGAGAAAAGAAGCTGGTGGATTAGAATTTTCGTTTACATTTTATTGGTTTCACAGTAAAAGGATGGGACCTAGTTGCTAATCTTGTGGTTCGAGTAAATTCATATATAGGGGGCACCAGTGAGCTAAGTTCATGAAAGTATTTGTGGAAGAGACACAGGGAAGCTACATTGCACTGGTGAGGAAGTGACTGTATTCGAGCTGCTAAGTCGGGATCAATCACATTACAGATTCTCCGTTGGATTTTGTCAAGGACACCTAGGTGGATATCAGGCGCACTCGACCAGATATGGCAGCAGTATTCAATGCACGGGCGGATGGTAGATTTATATATGTGCAGGATTGTTTCGGGTGGGAAAAACTTCCTGGCCCTGCAAAGAGAACCGACTTTCTTAGCAGAGGATTTAGCTATAGATTCGATATATCTTAAACAAATGTAAATGCAATGCCAATCAACAACTTTTGTCTTCCTGAAACACGTTATTGTATTGACCTTTTTTCTCACAAGTCTTTTTATTCTCTTTCACTTTCACTTTCAGTATCCTCCTTGCATCCTCGTTGTATTATCGCTTTGGTTGGGTTGAAATGTTTTTTTTTATTAAAGTCAGTATTAACTGACCATTTTCAGTTGTTTTCTTACATTTGAAATTTGTCCGGAAAGTATCCAGATATTTTGAACATTCCAGGTGCGTGCATGGTCCTGGGCATGACGGTAAACTGTATCCGGCAGCAAGGCCTCTGATTGGGAGGTTGTGAGAAGCATGGAACCACCTCTTAATTGCTGTTGTTCCCAGGTCCACTCTGAACCTGTTAGGGTCCCAGCTATGGGCAAATAGTTAACCCCCAAACTGGGTTTCAAAATAATATGAAAGTATAGAAATACACTTTTATAGAAATATATACATAAAAATAGACTTTTATAGAAAAATATACATTTTGGAAGCAAACATATTACCAACAATACGTTTTGAAGAAAAAATTATTACCATAACACATTTTTGAAGGAAAATAATTAATCTCAGCAAAATATTTTTAATACCAAACTAGAAGACATTTTCAGTTTTCTAAAATAAAAAAGAATTTTAAAAAATCATCAAAATCTGATTAAATCAATTTTCTCACTATAACCAAATATTAAAAAAATGCCTTAAAACCCCGCCTTTTTGGCTTTAAATAATTTAAATAAGGTTGATATGCCATTAAACAAAACTCAAACTGGTGTGTGAAGTAATATGGCGGTGCAGTGGTGTGCAATAATATGAATCTATTTTCGAGGTGTATGGTGAAATTTGTTTGGCCATGAAAAATAGTGCGTCATCTGTGATTGCATCAGGTTTTTATCACGCCCAGACACTATTGTCTCGACTGTAAAATTGTAACGCTGTACGAACACACTGGCAAGCTTTACAGTGGGATCATGTCGGCTTTCAACTGCCAGTCGTGTCATTAAGGCGAAGAAACAAACGGGGTCCATCAGTCCAAAACGTCAAGAAAAATGTGGTCGGAAGAGAAAAACAACGTCAAGAGACGACGTATACGTGATCAAGGAAAGTGTGACAGATCCTAAGAAGACATTATTTGCCTTTTTTGATGAAAGTCAATATTAACTGACCATTTTGAAATATTTTCTTGCAGTTGAGATTTGTCTGGAAAGTATCCAGACATTTTGAATATCTTTGAAACTGCTTGCGGAGCCATAATGTAAATTGGCAACTAGCTAGAGAGGACTTCATTGCGTATGCATTGCCATTCTCTATATACAGTTGGTAGTTAAATGCCATAAAGAGAATTTGTGTAAAAATGTGACTATGGAATTCACAATGATTGATACTTCATATCTCTTACAAAAAAAAAAAATATTGCCAGATCTATCAACTAGATCTGTCAGCCACCTTGTCAAGTCAAGATCTGGTTTCCGGCAACTCTTAGCATTTTTCAAAAATAAAAAATCTCCAATAAAACATGGTGGACAAAATTTACGTCGTATAACAAATGATAAGACATCTTTGCTGACTGCTTTGAAAAGTGGAAAGCAAACCAAGAAAAATGCTTGAAATCCTAATGGAAGTAATTTGAAAAGGACGAAGACGCAATTGCCCTAGGTAGGTTATTATTATGTTTTGTTTTTTGTATTGGCTGGATGTAGTTTAAGATTAACAGCATAGTTTAACATTTTTTTTATTTTTCTATCCTACGAATGGACAAGACGATGCCTGGTATAATCACACGACCTGCGCACAGACACGATTTTTTTTCAGCCGTTCTGTCGTCTGCTATCAATCGATACAAACTGGTGTTAACACGAAACGTCAGCATTGGCACACACACTATTTTCAGAGACTTTAGTAAAATATGTCAAAATTTAAACAACATTGTGAGATCACCAGGGGCATCTGTGCTCGCCACGTAGTCTGACTTTTAACTAAATTTCAAGTTCCCTCTATTATTTGAACTTGAATATTCTCACACTCTCCAAGTAGATTTTGCTTAAGAATAAAGACAAGCTATTTGGCAGAATGATTATGAGTCTACTTTGTTTAACCATAAGATTTCGAAGTTGAAGGGGTTAAGGCAAGATCTATGAAAGATGAGCTCCCAGTATATAGAATGCGATTTCATTACTTATTACGCTTATAGCCATATCACGTTGAATACACCGGTTCTCGCTTGATCACCAAAGTTAAGCAACTTTGAGCCTGGTCAGCATTTAGATGGGTGACCGCTTTGGAATACCAGGTGCTATAAGCGTTTGGTGACGGATGTGCGTTGTGGTGCAGTGGATATCAGCTCGGAAAGAGAAATCGGTGAGCCGAGTTTGAATTCCTAGTTGAATGCCCTGCATTCACTTAAGCACTGGTACCCTTAGGAAAGGTATTAATCTGTCACTTCCCTCTAGTTATGGGTTAAATAACAAGGTAGGAATTGGGGACCCTGCCCTTAAAAACAAATCCCCAATGAATCTTGGTACTCGAAAAGAAAAAAGTATTACTAGACACAAAACTTATATAAAAACAACAATAAATTGTTGTAAGAAAAAAGGTATTACCAGCAATAAATAAATAAAATTTAGTTGGCAATAAATGACCCGCCGAGGTTGATATGCCATAAAACAACCAGCCAACATTATTTATTATGAAGCTACTTTTAATAACGCAGGTGTACCATGTTTTGTTTAATGCTGCATCGGATTTTTTTTCTAATTGTGATAAGTTTTGGTGCTCTAAATCCCCACCCCAAAAAACGCTAACTTGTCATCATTAGTTTTAGTTTTCCTGCTCCGTAATACCATATCTTACGTAAAGTAATGGTCATGATCAGGTTAAATCAATGTAAAAATGTAAAAAAAAAAAAAAAATGCCCATTTTTTAATCGTTTCACCCCAAGCAAGCCGGTAATACCACTGATGCACAGGGAGCTCCATAAGAGTAAACGTTTAGACAAGAGGAGAGTGAAGAGAAAGACCGACCAGTTACAGGGGTTGTCAGAAAAAGGGCAAAAGAAGAATGGAAACACAGATGTGAAGACAGTTGCGAAGATAGAGAGAAAAGAAAAGAACGAGATTTACAGGGTGATGTAGAAAGAACTGGAGTCAAGTGGATAAAAGATGGGAATTGACATTGCATTTAAATACCTGGAGGTTGTAGCCGTCAGGAAAGCAAGTATATGGAAGCTTAAACAAAGTCTTAATCTGAACTAAAGCACAATTTCTGAAATACAAAAGAAATTTAATAATAAGCTTACAGCATATCACGTTGAATACATCAGTTCTCGTTCGATCACCGAAGTTAAGCAACGTGAGACTGGTCAGTACCTAGATGGATGACCGCTTGGGAATACCAGGCGCTGTAAGCGTTCAGTGACGGATGTGCGTTGTGGTGCAGTGGATGACGGCTTGGAAAGAGAAATCGGTGAGCCGAGTTCGAATTCCAGTTGAGTACCCTGCATTCACTTAAGCACTGGTACCCTTGGGAAAGGCATTAATCCGTCACTTCCCTTCAGTTATGGGTTAAATAACAGGATGGGGCCTGGAGGCAACTCATCTAGTGTTGGTGTCACAATAAAAACACCCTTGGTAGCCCTGGCGAAGCATCAAGTATTCAGCTATTTGACAAGATTAGTTTTAAAGCTTTCATTACACCCGAGCAACGCCGGGCTATACTGCTAGTCATAATATAAAACCAAATATCTGAGCAATTATGAATTCAGAAACATTTTTGTTTCTTTTGCGGGGGGGCATTCAAAATCAACTTGAACGTTTCAGAAAAAATGGTTACAAATATATTTTAAAAATTACTTGACTTCTGGACGTCAAAATATGGAGCTAGCCAGTAAAAATGAACTTTCTTTTGGAAGTCAACGTCAAAGAAATTAGTCAAGAAAAAGTATAAGCCGTCATGCACCAAAACGTGTGTAGGCGAGTGCAATCGTAATGTATTTGATCGGGAAAGTCGTGCTAAAAAGAAAATGGCGACCCCAATTTTAACAATATAAAATACACAGGTGACACAGTGATGATAGCAGACACGGAAAGGAAAATACAGGATCTCCTGTAGCAAGGGAAAGTGGGAAGAAAGGACTAAACTAGAAAAAAAAACTAAATGCATTGTAACGAAAAAAACTAAATGCATTGAAACTAAATGCATTGTAACGAAGCCCAAAATGTCAACTACATATCAAAGATACTAAAATCAAGTAGACGCAATAATTTAAATACGAGGGTCATTCAATAAATAAGATGAATTTTTCGGTCTCAGGACTTCTACGAGGGTCATTCAATGAATAAGATGAATTTTTCGGTATAAGGACTTCTACGAGGGTCATTCAATAAATAAGGTGAATTTTTCGGTCTCAGGACTTCTACGAGGGTCATTCAATAAATAAGATGAATTTTTCGGTCTCAGGACTTCTACGAGGGTCATTCAATGAATAAGATGAATTTTTCGGTCTCAGGACTTCTACGAGGGTCATTCAATGAATAAGATGAATTTTTCGGTCTCAGGACTTCTACGAAGGGTCAATCAATGAATAAGATGAATTTTTCGGTATAAGGACTTCTACGAGGGTCATTCAATAAATAAGATGATTTTTTCGGTCTCAGGACTTCTACGAGGGTTATTCAATAAATAAGATGAATTTTTCGGTCTAAGAACTTCTCCGAGGGTCATTCAATAAATAAGGTGAATTTTTCGGTATAAAGACTTCTACGAGGGTCAATCAATGAATAAGATGAATTTTTCGGTATAAGGACTTCTACGAGGATCATTCAATAAACAAGATGAATTTTTCGGTATAAAGACTTCTACGAGGGTCATTCATTAAATAAGGTGAATTTTTCGATATAAGGACTTTTACAAGGGTCATTCGATAAATAAGGTGAATTTTACGGTATAAAAACTTCTACGAGTGTCATTTAATAAATAAGGTGATTTTTTTCGGTATAATGACTTCTAATACAGAGAGAAGCTTTTTTTTTTTTTTTCTTTTACTTTTTTTTTTTAATCGTATCACCCTGAGCAAGGCGGTAACGCCACTGATGTGCAGGGGGCTACGTAATAGTGAAAAGATTGGAAAAGAGAAAGCCAGAAACCACAGCCTAAACAGGGAACAAGAGATGAGCCTCTTAACCTGTTCAATAGTCGTGGGTGGAGTGTGAACCGGGCGATAGATAGATCTATCTACTCCAATTGAAAAAAAAAAGTGAGAAGATTGGAAAAGAGAAAGCCGGAAACCACATCCTAAACAGGGAACAAGGGATGAACCTCTTAACCTGTTCAATAGACGTGGGTGGAGTGTGAACCGGGCGATCTTTTTCAAAGGGATTTAAATTTTTTGCCGATTGAAAAAAATAAACTTTCAGAGTTTTGGAGATTAACAAAGATGGTCGACCAAGAAGCATGCTCCAGAATTTAACAGAGTCATCAAGTTTTGGTTGCTGAATGGTACAAACCAGTTGAAATTCATAGGAAAATGTCAACTGTGTATAGTGCCACATGTTTTAGCCAAAAAATGTCTACCAGTGGACTAAATTGCTTAAAGAATAACGGAGCAGTGTTGAGGATGAAGACAGGCCTGGGAGGCCTACAGAAGTGAGGTCTCCTGAGGTGATCGAATCAGTCAATGACTTCATTCAGTCTGACAGAAGGGTGACAGTGGATGACATTGCAACGACTTTGAGCCTATCTGTCGAAAAAAAAAACGCAGGGGTCATCAGTCACACGGAGTCGTCTTGCATCAAGACAACGCAAGGCCTCACACAGCAGCCCAAACGGTGCAGACCATCAACGAGCTGGGCTGGGAACTGCTCCCTCATCCCCTTTACAACCCAGACCTTGCCTCTTTAGACTTTCATCTGTTTGATCCAATGAAAGCGTTCACGAGAGGCACGAAGTTTGAAAGTGACTATGAAGTCAAAAGTGCTGTGAGCGATTGGCTGAGACATCAGTCCAAAGATTTTTACGCTGAGAGAATACGGAAGCTGGTGCACAGATGGAAAAAGTGTGTGACACTGCTGGGAGACTACGTTGAAAAATAAAATAAAAGTAAGCTTCTATCTGTATTAGAAGTCCTTATACCGAAAAATTCACCTTATTTATTGAATGACCCTCGTACCTGGGAAGTGTTCTAACAGAGAACGAAAGTGCAACACTGAGATCCGAAGGTGTATTGGCATGTTAAGCAGTGTATTAAGAAACAGGAAGATTTTCGTAAGAAGCAAAGAAAAGAGTACTGAACAAATATGTGATGTCTGTGCCACATTCTCTGACATTTAGGAGGACAATCACGTCAAAGATGAAGGAGAGACTTGAAGCAAGAGAAATGTAGTTCTACAGAAGGATGATGAGGATAATATGAACCGAACATATGAGCAACAAGGTTTTGAAGAGAATCCAAACGAAAAAGAAACATATACTTGACATCAGGAAGAGACAGCTGAAGTTTCTGAGACACGTAATTGTGACACCGTCGTCCGGCTGGCTGACCCCGGTCCGGGAACCACTTATGATGATGACCGCAACCTGAATCAGGGTTGATGCTGTTGAATACGGCACCAGTTATGACGACGCTCTCGGGTCACTAGTAGTGATGGTCTCGTTAGAGTAGTTGGTCTGCGAGTTGTCTCTTACAACGGTGAACTTCCCTGCCAACGCTGTGAATTTTGATCTCAGGAAAGACATGTTGAAAACCCAGTAGCCGTTTCTCTACCACTTCAAACCAGACCGGACACACGCGTACACTTGTGTTGATAAAATAAAATACAGCACCAAAAGTAAATAAATAAATAGATAAATAAACAAGAGGATGGAGGGCTTGGAGATTTTAATACTCAAGGGATAGATAGATTGAAAGAGAGAAAGAGAAAAGCAATGTGTGATATACTTGATGGGCTTGATCAATGGTGGAGTGGATTTTTGAAGAGATACCAAGAGAAAAAATGCTAAGAGCGACAAGGGACAGGAGTAAGTGAAGCTTTATGATCGCCTAAGAAAGTGAAGAAGAAAAGTGTAGTCAGTTTAACATACATCCTTTTTTGTTTCTTTTACCATACGGTCAGTTTTAGACCTACCGGAGTGACAGGGTGTAATCGATTTCTATTTTTTGCCTCAGATCAGGTCATTTGCAGTGGTGTGCAGTGATATGAATCTATTTTAGTGATGTATGATGAAATTTGTTTGGCCTTGAAAATATTGCGTCATCCGTGATTGCATCAGATTTTTATCACGCCCAGACGCTATTGTCTGGATTGTCGATTAGCTGTCCTCCGGCGATTGTCTGAGATGGGCATTACTCCAAGGAAGCGTACGAAAATTGTAATGCTGCACGAGCACAATGGCAAGCCTTACAGATAGTTCGGATATTGTTGGTGTCAGCCTTTCAGTTATCAGTCGTTTCAAAAACGCAGAAGAAAATGGAGGTCGGATGAGAAAAACAACACTAAAAGACGAAGTATATGATCCGGTGTGGTGCATTGGATATCGGCTCGGAACGAGAAATCGGGAAGCAGAGTTCGAATTCCAGCCAAACTCATTGCATTCACTTACGCGCAAATACCCTTGGGAAAGGTATTAATCCATCTCTTCCTTCCAGTTATGGGTTAAATAACAGTACAGATTGGGTTCTATAGCCTTGGTCGGCAACCAGTCTACCGCAGAAAGCAATGGCAACCTACTGCGGGATAATCTTCTGTCCAGTCAGTCATGTCTCTTTCGAGACATGATCACCCAAGCGTGTATCACGTATGGCACTTAACTGACTGACTGAATATAACAGTTGGAAACATAATTAAAACTTCTACTGGGCATAAAGTGGGGGATCGGTTTTCTATTGTTATGAAATAATAAACTGATCCCCCACTAATTAATACTTAATAATATAATACATCTCTTCCCATTCTAGCAATGAGTCAAATATCAGGACTGATTGGGTTCTATAGCCTTGGTCGGCAACCAGTCTACCGCAGAAAGCAATGGCAACCTACTGCGGGATAATCTTCTGCCCAGTCAGTCATGTCTCTTTCGAGACATGATCACCCAAGCGTGCATTACGTATGGCACTTAACTGACTGATATGATCCGGGAAAGTGTGAAATAACCTAGGAACAGATAATTCCTTTTGCACAAGAATGTATGTACCCTTAAAAAAGAAACAATATATAAAAAGGATGATTTTTCTGTTGACACCGCTATTACTGTTTTCTCCTTTGACAAATTTTATTGTTTTTTTAAAGCATTTTGTAGAGTTTTAATCTCACCCAAAACATTTTTTAGAGTTTTAATCTCACCCAAAATATTTTTTAGAGTTTTAATCTCACCCAAAACATTTTTTAGAGTTTTAATCTCACCCAAAACATTTTTTTAGAGTTTTAATCTCACCCAAAACATATGAAACTGGATTTATGCGTTCTGTTTTTTTTTTTTGTTTTTTTTTCAAGTAATGTCAACGAAAATGTCAATCACTATTCGACTGTTTGTTTTCATGAATTAAGATGATTTTATTTCTGAAGGAATTAGCTAAATATTCTGCCTAAACGGGCGGATTTTCAGATAGTATACATGAAGACTATTACGGAAATTAACGAAGATTAACAAAACTTGGTTATAAACAACCGACAATTTGAAATGATTTGTTTGAACATTATTTTTGGTCGATACTTGTATTCAAGTAGATATTCTGTTTATAATCAAACAGTATGATATATTTATTTCTACCGGCCTGATTATTTACGATAAATTTTTATTACGAAAATGTGTGTCATTCGGCAGGATTCGAACCTGCCCCCCGTACCCACATAAGGGAAGCCACCATGTGATTTGCCGCGTCTTAGACCTCTCGACTACGAATGACGATCAGTCTTGTTATGGGGTAACACACCCATTCCTCAGATAATGGACTCTCCCTCCTATATTAATAAGAGTTAACTGGAAGTGCTAGAGAAGTTCTTGGGAGTTCTTTAGAGTTTTATTGGAGTTCAGTAGAACTATTAGTTAGTTCCAGTTTGGACATCGTTGGACTAAGGCAGTTGATATTAGTCGGCAGTTAACCGAATACTATGGAGTCATCTTTCAGTGGAAGATTACCAATTCCTAACATTTTGGGTGCGTTAAGTCGATTAGCAACCGACATAGCACGATTATAACCTTCAGTGCGAAAACCACACCACAACAAGTCTAATAATAATAATGTAGACTATGGTTAAGAGATGGAAAAATTGTCTTCAGAAACAAAGGCAATATCCTAAATGGTAGCGAATTCTGGAAAATTTTCACAAGTGAATAAAACACTAGAAGGGAACTACCTGTGGTGCGCCTTACATATATTGAGAAGTGTAATGAGGAAAGAAGGCTCGGAAAATTGAACACTCAGAGGATAGATCAGAGGCAAGAAAAGCGAAGGGAACCCACTTAAAAATTTTGTACGAATGGATGAAGATACAAATTTTGCAAACACAAAGAGGGATAATAAATGAGAAAGTATTAATGAAAGCAACAACAGACAGGTAGCTGTGGAGAGCCGTAATTGTCTACATTCAGAAGGAACGTGCTACAGAGTGTCGAGAGTAATTGCTGAACATCTCTTCTAGGTCACTGATTAGATGTGAAGTAAAGGACACATTTTCAAAAAATAAATTAAGAAAAAAACGTTACTAAAAAATTCTGTCATTAGTGACTTTTGTGTCATGTAGATAGACACAGAGGAAAATGTTTAAAATCACACCAAAAAATTGCTTTTATGATAAGTTTTTACTCAGGGCATTAAAGATAATCAAACAACGTAAAAATCATTTTTTAAAATTCATTATTGTTTGTATCAAAAACTTTACGAAATGCAGCCCTGAAAACGGAACAGACAAGCCGGGTTCAAGTTCTCATTTTCGTTGCCATTTGTACGACGTTTAATAATTGATCATTCTATTTGTCTATATTTCTGAGATGAGGTAGTATTTACAGTATTTACATTATTCGGACTATTGTCCTCATCTTTGTTGCCATTTTAATACAACGTTTAATAATAGATTATTCTATTTGTCTATATTTCTGAGATGAGGTAGTATTTACAGTATTTACATTATTCGGACTATTGTCCTCATCTTTGTTGCCATTTTTATACGACGTTTAAAAATAGATTATTCTATTTGTCTATATTTCTGAGATGAGGTAGTATTTACAGTATTTACATTATTCGGACTATTGTCCTCATCTTTGTTGTCATTTGTGCGACGTTTCGGTCGTTGTACTCTCCGACCGTTTTCAGGTGCTAGGAATCAAACCGTTTATTACAATCTCTTGGGTATATCATCCAATCGGGGCTTTACGCAAGGAATGAGGATGATATACCCCAGTGATTGTAATAAAGGATTCGGTTTGAAATTCTTAGCACCTGAAGAAGGCCGGAGCGTACAACGGCCGAAACGTCGTACAAATGGCAACAAACGTGAAGACAATTGTCTGAATAATGTAAATACTGTACTTCCTTCCTAGCCTTTTATTTTAAGTAGGAACAAATGTCAACATATTGACTATGTAACTATTTACTCTTCGAGGTGCACATGCTATGCATTTTAGCTGCTGAAAGTATTCAAGTGATGTAGATCTTTTTATCAGATACAGTTCTTTATTTGGGATTCTGTAGCGCCAATCTACAAGTGTAGTATTCACCAATACCCAGAGGTTTCACTCATTGAAAGCCATTTTAACCACTGATCTGTGAAAGCGGTTTTATACAACTGATAGTTTAGATACTTCTGAAAGAATCTGGTACCATGTATGGCATCCATATGAAACTCTCACTCCGACGAGGCTATTTAAGAATGCGACTCCTGTTTATATGTGTTATGGTGCCCTATCTATAGGAATGGACTCTTCCTCCATCAATAAATAATAACATGCGTGACTTTCGGGAACGCAGCTGTATGACCTTCAAGATGCAGCGTAATTATACCGTTGGGACGTACACTTCTATTTCCTGAATACTAACACTTTACTGTGTATATATGTTCTTGTTATTCTAATACACTGGTTAAACCTACCTTCCT
The DNA here is from genome assembly GCA_037127315.1 of Ascarosepion bandense. Taxonomy (NCBI): domain Eukaryota; kingdom Metazoa; phylum Mollusca; class Cephalopoda; order Sepiida; family Sepiidae; genus Ascarosepion; species Ascarosepion bandense. Next base: position 1,725,374 of record JBBBDQ010000386.1, on the reverse strand, counting down.
GTTTCCGTGTCTTTCTTCCTGACCCAACAGGCCACAACAAGTTGACAACGAAGATTTTGTCACAACTTGGCGACGAATCCTGGAGCATGTTTCTTGGTCGGCCATTTTTGTTAATCTCCAAAACTCTCAAAGTTATTTTTCAATCTGCAAAAAAATTAAATCCCTCTGAAAAAAAGAAGTAATGGAAAAATGTTTTTAAAAAAAATTAAGCTTCTATCTTACCAAAAAAATCACCTTATTTATTGAACGACACTCGTACATACGTACACATAAACTCTTTCCAACAAATTACTACTACGAGCATTTCTACAACTCTTGATACCTTAACTCATTACTTGTTTCTCATTCAACTTTAACTGCTACGAATTCTTGTTATTCTATTCTTTTGCTAAATTTCTATTTTAAAATGAAAAATGTATATTTTATTCTTACACTATTCAGCAACCAAAAACTTGATAACTGACCTCTGCTCAATCCTGTGGCATGCTTTTTAGTCGGCCATTTTTGTTAATCTCCAAAACTCTCAAAGATTTTTTTCAATCTGCAAAAAAATTAAATCCATTTCAAAAAGAAGTAAAAGAAAAAAATTACAAAAAAAGTAAGCTTCTATCTGTATTAGAAGTCCTTATACCAAAAAATTCACCTTATTTATTGAATGACCCTCGTACATACGTACACATAAACTCTTTCCAACCAATTACTACTACGAACATTTTCTACAATTCTTGATACTCTTAACTCATTACTTGTTTCTCATTGAACATTAACTTCTACAATTCATGTTATTCTTTTCTGTTAATAAATTTCTACTTTAACATGCAAAATGTATACATTCATTCTTTCACACATTCCAACCTGCTGACATTATTCTGATGATGACTACGAATAAATCCTAAGCTGTAGGGAGTTCGGTTATGTATGACACAAGGCCGAATCAAATAAACATTAACCATCTCTCTATAGCTTCAAATATTTTGGTTTTAGTAGAAATTCGTTGTGTTTTGTGAAACTACCGTTAGCCTACCAATTCAATCAAACTTACGACATCATGTTGAAACACCACTTCTCGTATGATTACCGAAGTTAAGCAACGTCGAATCTGGTTAATTTCTAGATTGGTGATCCTTTGGGAATACTAGGTGCTGTAAACTTGAATGAAAGGTTGGTGTAATGAATAATGCCTCGGAACTGTTAATCGATTCCTGTTTTGTTCATTATATTCATTTAAATGCATTTATGCTTAGGAAGGCACGAATCCACCTATCCCCGTTCCCTACTCAGTCCGCAGGAGAGGGAAAGTTCTCTATTTAAATCAGCATACCTATTTATCATGATTTATTTTATATGCCACGTCCCTTCAAGACACGCCGATCATTCTTATAATAAGTCAGTTAAGTGCCATACGGGATGCAAGCTAAAGCGATCATGTCTCGAAAAAGACATGACTGACTGGGCAGAAGATTATCCCGCAGTAGGTTGCCATTGCTTTCTGCGGTAGACTGGTTGCTGACCAAGGCTGTAGAACCCAATCTGTCCTGTTATTTGACTCATAGCTAAAGGGGGAGGAAATGTATTATATTATTAAGTAGTAATTACTGGGAGATCAATTTATTACTTCATAACAATATAAAACTGATCCCCCACTTTATGCCTAGTAAAAGACTTAATTATGATTCCGATTATTATATTCATTCTGTCAGTTAAGTGCCTTACGTGATACACGCTTGGGCGATCATGTCTCGAATGAGTCATGACTGACTGGGCAGAAGATTATCCCGCAGTACATTGCCATTGCTTTCTGTGGTAGACTGGTTGCCAGCCAAGGCTATAGAACCTAATCTGTCCTGTTATTTGATGCATAGCTAGAGAGGGAAGAGATGTATTATATTATTAAGTAGTTGTTAGTAGGGGATGAGTTTATTACTTCAAAACAATATAAAACTGATCCCCCACTTTATGCCCAGTAGAAGCCTTAATCATAATTCCAACTATTATATTCAGTCAGTCAGTTAAGTAAGATACGTGATACATGCTTGGGCGATCATGTCTCTTTCGAGACATGACTGACTGTGCAGAAGATTATCCCGCTGTAGGTTGCTATTGCTTTCTGCGGTAGACTGGCTGCCAGCCAAGGTTATAGAACCCAATCTGTCCTATCATTTAACCCATAACTGGAAGGAATAGACGGATTAATACCTTTCCCAAGTGTATTTGCGCGTAAGGGAATGCAAAGAATTCAACTGGAATTCGAACTCGGCTCCCCGATTTGTCGTTCTGAGTCGATATCCACGGCTTCACAAGGCACATCCAGACTGACTGATTCTTATAATAAGTTCATGTAATTTTTGAGGCATGAGACTCCATTTTTGTTCTTGTTTAGCCATCTAACCACAAAAACAAGTAAGTTACTTGCTGTTTTCGCTTGTTGTTCGACTTCAGTATCTTGTGAGTGTTAGATTTTCCAGACGTTCTTTCCTCATTTCGCATTTCAGAAATTTCAACAGTGTCTTTCTGATTGTAAGCGTAAGTTTACTTGTTATTATTATTTTCTTCAAGACTTCGTGCACCTAGAGATGGGCGACCGCTAGGGAATACCAGGTGCTGTAAGCTTGGATGGGCGGGTGGTGTAATGGATAATGGCTCGGAACTTTTAATCAGAGAGCCAAGTTCCAATTCGCGTTGGATTAATTATACTCACTTACCCGCAAATATCCTTGGGAAAGGCACCAATTCGCCTCTTCTCTTGTTTGACATTTCTACCAAACAAACGTTCATATATACATAAATACGTACACATAAACTCTTTCCAACAAATTACTACTACGAACATTTCTACAACTCTTGATACCTTAACTCATTACTTGTTTCTCATTCAACTTTAATTGCTACGAATTCTTGTTATTCTATTCTTTTGCTAAATTTCTATTTTAAAATGAAAAATGTATATTTTATTCTTACACTATTCAGCAACCAAAAACTTGATAACTGAGCTCTGCTCAATCCTGGAGCATGCTTCTTGGTCGGCCATCTTTGTTAATCTCCAAAACTCTCAAAGTTTTTTTTCAATCTGCAAAAAAATTAAATCCCTCTGAAAAAAAAAAAGCAAAGGAAAAATGTTTTTTAAAAAAAAGTAAGCTTCTATCTGTATTAGAACTCCTTATACCAAAAAATTCACCTTATTTATTGAATGACCCTCGTACATACGTACACATAAACTCTTTTCAACAAATTACTACTACGAACATTTTCTACAACTCTTGATACTCTTAACTCATTACTTGTTTCTCATTGAACATTAACTTATCCATTAGCATGGACCAGGCTTGCCCCCCAGAGAGTAAAACACTACGCCTCCTTGGTCTCACACTTTTAGCGGACCTCAAATGGTATGACTATATCGAATCCATTGCTAAATCCGCTGCTATGAAAGTCGGTTCTCTGTGTAGGGCCCGGAAGTTTTTCCGTCTAAATCTATCCTGCACATTTATAAATCTACCATCCGCCCGTGCATTGAATACTGCTGTCATATCTGGTCGGGTGCCCCTGCTGTTCTCCTCGGGCTTCTTGATAAGGTTCAGAGGAGGGTCTGTAATGTGATAGATACCGACTTGGCAGACCGCCTGCAGTCTCTCTCCCACCGGCTCGACGTGGCTTCCCTGTGTCTCTTCTATAAATACTTTCACGGCTTCTGCTCCGATGAACTTAGATCACTGGTGCCCCCTAAATACGAATTTGCACGAGATACTAGATTAGCAACTAGATCCCACCCTTTTACAGTGAAACCGATAAAATGCAGCCGTAACTTCTACTCCAACAGTTTCTTTCCTCGCACTTCCCGACTGTGGAATTCTCTTCCAAACGATTGCTTCCCCGACGGCTACAATCTCCAGGAGTTTAAATGTAAGGTCAATAGACACCTCCTAACACACTAACCTGCTCCCATTCTATCAAACATTCTTCCCATCTGCCCAACCATCATCCTCGCTATTCTTACTCATCTGTCACCTTCCTCCTGATATGTCTAACCACTCCTTCTCTTTACCTTCCCCTATGTAGCCCCATGCGCAATAGTGGCAGTGGAATGCCTTGCTTGGGGTGAGATGATTAAAAAAACCAAAAATCTTCTACAATTCATGTTATTCTTTTCTGTTAATAAATTTCTACTTTAACATGTACAATGTATACTTTCATTCTTTCACACATTCCAACCTGCTGACATTATTCCTCATTTCGCATTTCCACTCTTGCACAAATTCCAATGGGATGATAACCTTCTGATAATTTTTGATAAGACTTTAAGCTGTAAGGAGTAAGACTTGTATCATTAAACCATCATTATCTCTCATAAAAATTTGTCATTCTAAAAATATTTTCTGGCTTTAAATAACCTGAAAAGGGCTGATAAGCTGTGGAAAACGAATCAACCAATCAATCAACTACTGATTAGTGTCACACGCATGTCTTTCAGATGTATTTACATTTTCGAATATAAATGTGCAATAATTGCCGTGGCTACAAACTGTGGAATCGGTTTATATATTGATTGCAATATACAATGACTTCCCCATTTTATATACACATATAACTATCTTGTTTACCAAATTCTCATTAGGTATGAATCCATCTATCCCCCGCTATGGGTTAATTAGTAAGAATTGCATCACTAAACCATTATTTTCCCCCACCTCCGCAATTCTTATAATGTAAAAATATTTTCTTTTCAAAGACATTCCTAGCAAACAAACGCTCATACATACATACGTACGCACGCAAAAACACTTTCCATCAAATTACTACTACGAACATTTCTACAACTCTTGATATCCTTAACTGATTACTTGTTTCTCATTGAACATGAACTGTTACCTATTCTTGTTATTCTATTCATTTAATAAATTTCTATTTTAAAATAAAAATGTATATTTTATTATTACACTAATCCATTTTTGCACACATTCCAGTGGGATGATTTTAGATAAAACTTGTAAGCTGTAGAGAGTTCGGTTATGTATGACACAAGGCCGAATCAATAAACATTAATCATCTCCTTATAGCTTCAGCTATAATGACTGATCCATATGCTGAGGTCTTTACATATGGTGTGGATAAATAAATCGCAGAAAATAACGGTAATATTTTGATATGACCCAAGCACCTGGGTTGATCTCTATCCAGCAGAGCAGTTATAAAGCCGTAACTGCCATTGTCACTGTCAGCTCTCTGCCTTCGGGCGGAGAGCATTAACCCAGTCGTGGCTCCGCCGAAGGGTAGAGTCACGACTGGGAAACAATAGACAGATATTTTTGGCCGGGCTATATGACCCGGAAGACCTTGTGTCACATTTTGCCTTAAGTGGAAAGGTTGGTAAATACCGTTTTAAAGCAGTAACTGCCTTTGTCACTGTCAGTTCTCTGCCTTCGGGCGGAGAGCATTAACCCAGTCGTGGCTCCGTCGAAGGTTACAGTCACGACTGGGAAACAATAGACAGATATTTTTGGCCGGGCTATATGGCCCGGAAGACCCACATTACAAACGCCTTGTGCCACATTTTGCCTTAAGTGGGAAGGCTACTAAATACTAAACTCTAAACTGCTGTGGTATTAAAACCTATTAAACTGAATTTACACATTACTGGTCGGTGACTGTCTTGAGAAACTAACCAGCCTATTGGAAGGAAAACTTCCAGTAGATAAAAGAGATGAAGAGAATTAAATTACTTTTATAAAGAATGGATATGGCAAGCAAAAAGATATAAAACATTTTACGGCACTGACTGCTATAAAAAGCATGTCGATTTTTATGCCTTTTAGAAGCAAACTATTGAAGACAAAGAAAAGTATTCCATTATTGTCTTTTTCGTGCGATGAATTAAGTTTACTTCGTCATCACTAAATGAAAATTTAACCATAACTAATTACCCTTAACAGCATTAGGTATTTTTAGTTTTCGTTTTATATCTAAAAGACAAAAGTTTCAAGAAAACGCGGACAATTCATTGTGAATTCTACCATGTGCAACTGAATCGAAACTAGAATTTTTATGTATATTTGTATATCTATGTTGAGACAACACAGCCAAATTGGAAATCCTCGGAACAAAAGTTTTTTTGACAAAGATAACAAGACTTTAAAGCAGTGTTTTGCAACCGTATTGCTTGAGTAACGGCTCACCTAGAAAATGAATCTATCATGACGTCAGTCAGTCAGTTAAATGCCATACGTGATACACGCTTTGGCGATCATGTCTCGAAAGAAACATGACTGACTGGGCAGAAGATTATCCCGCAGTAGGTTGCCATTGCTTTCTGCGGTAGACTGATTACCGTCCAAGGCTATAGAACCCAATCTGTCCTATTATGTAACCCATAACTGGAGGGAAGAGACGGATTAATACCTTTCTCAAGGGTAATTGCGCGTAAGGGAATGCAAAGAATTCGAACAAGAATTCGAACTCGGCTCCTCGATTTCTCGTTCCGAGCCGACATCCACAGCGCCACAACAAATGTTATGAAATAAAACTCTTGATTTAAAAAAATCTACCTGCAATTTTGAACTTAGTTTATTTCAGTTTTTCTCTTTGATTATTTGTCCGGCTTATTTAATAGGAAGCTTTTGATGTTTTTTCGCGATCTCTTCAATGTTATTTAAAATGTATCAAATAAAAAATGCCTATGAAATACATACCAAATTTGACTTAGATATTCCTATATATATATATATATATATATATGTGTGTGTGTGTGTGTGTGTGTGTGTGTGTGTGATTTTATTAAGTGTGGGTTGTTTGGATTTAATGTAGATGGCCTCCAATATCTGAAGGTTCTTTTTATTGTGTATGAGTAAGGACTATTGTATTATTGATTAAACAACATTTCTCAAAAAAAAACATAAACATGTAGATAATATCAGACACATTTTAGTCAATAATACAATAATCCTTACTCATACACACAATAAAAAGAACCTTCAGATATTGGAGGCCATATACATTAAATCCAGACAACCCACACTTAATAAAATCACTTTTAACTTTGGCCATAACACATTACATTGCATTTGAATACATGGTTCTGTTGTCATTTCGCGCTATCACGCGGTGTGACGTCATAGAACCGCATTGCAACTTTGCGAACTGCGTTTGTTATTTTTGGTAACTATTGCCGTTGCCTAGCGGAGTTTTATGTCAACACAAAATAAAATCGTCGGTGATGGTGGATGTTATTGTATTACCGTCTTGGTGACCTCTCTGAAGATGGCTCATCTGAGCCGAAAGCTTAGAAACTAATTAATAAAAAATTATCCAAATGTTGAAGAATTTTTGTCTTTATTTTTAACTGAAATTAAAGCCAAAATACAACGTTTAGAGCGGCTCATGATTAAACATAATAGACATTCATTGTCTCTTATATTTAACAGTATATGTTTAGAAAATTATTTGCTGCCTCGATACACTACATATATATATATATATGTGTGTGTGTGTGTGTGTGTGTGTGTGTGTGTGTGTGTGTGTGATATTTGCCAACAATTATAGAATGAGGTGCTTGGCTAAATGTAAAATAAATAACAAAACTGCTCAGCAAAAAGAATTGACAAAATTTGCAATAAACAACCCCCTTCACAAAAAACAAAAGAAAAACAATAAGTGCAAGGCAAATTAACAGAAATAAGGCAAACCAACATCATTTGTATGGCAAAAAGTTCAAACACTAAGGATTGAGGTCGACACACAAGAGCAAAAGCGAATGAATGAACGCAATGTTCTGACTTCAATGCAAGACAGACGCAGGCTGAGCATATATTTACTCTTCTCTCCCACTTGAGAGAGATGGGACACAAGGTCTTTTTTTTAATGTGGGGAACCTGAGCGCGTACGCCCAGGTACTGGCCAAAACATTACCTATCCACTGAGGTGGATAGGTTCAAAACCGGTCTAAACAGGTCTTATTCGGTCATTTCGGACCCAGCGGGCCGAGAGAGACTGAGGCTGAGTCAGATGAGACCGAGAACTAGCCGATGTTATTGGAAAGGAAGAAATCCCAGCGTGCATTTGCGTGCTTCCGCCTATAAACTGGGGAGGCAAAGTATCTCGCAGTCATCCCCAATGAGGATGACGGGTTGAAGGGTTTTACCAACATTTGTTATTTTTAGTTTGAATATTTTGTTATATCTTTGTTTGATTCGTGAAAGATCTGAGAAAAAAATTCGAATTAAATATGCACGCCATATCACTTCCGCAGACTTGAATTGTCCCTATTTTCTCTGTGTTCTAAATGTAATAAAAAATGATCCACTGCAAACTACCACTTTGTGGGACAGACTCCCGCATGGTTGCTTTCCTGAACACTTCGATTTTTTCTCTTGAGAATCAGAGATGATTCTCTAAGCGCTACCTAGATGTGGCACAAGGCTGAAAATATGAAGTACCTAGTGAGGATCGAACCCACTATTCAATTGTAATATGTTCTCGCGAGACAAGCTTGTTAACCATTATACCTCGTCGAGATGCCTAGTTAATAAAGCATAAGTTATAGAAATGAGGATAAAGAGAGGGTTACTGACTTGACACGTTTAAGAAAAATGATAGAGGAACAAGAACAAAGCATATGGCATAGGAATAAGTCTTTGTTTCTCATGTTGCTCATAATTTATATAAATATTAAGCACTGTCTTTGTAAAAATTCATACTGACTTTAAAGTACATAAAATTCTAGTAATTTTTACCTATTTTGGTAGGTTCCATTGCGGTGTACTGTATATATATATATATATATATATATATATATATATATATATATATATATATAAAATCCAAAAATGAAATAGCTTGTAGGTAAAATCCCCAAAGCAGATTCTATTAATATTTATTTTATTAATAATAAAAATAATCCAGGTGGATGGCTCGATGTAAATAGTATTATCTATTTACAGAGCCAAATATGTATATATTTTTTCAAATAAAACTCCGAAAACTACATTCGTTGTATGACCATTTCAGTGAAAAAAATCTCTCTACCTTAGCAACGATCAAAATCAAAATTTTATTGCAAATATGAGACAAAAATTCATATTCAGGAAGGTCACTCAAAATAATACATACACAAGAAGTTTACATTGAAAGGAAACAGAAAGTAAATACGAAAAAATAAAAAGAGGGGAAGTTAAGAAAGAAAAAAATCAAAAACTTGTCGTCTAGACATTGTTACGGAGGGTAAGGGAGAAAGGGAAAAAAGACAGAGAAAGGGGTTCAAGACCAGTTACAGAAGAAGAATTTTAGATTAAATCTGTATTAAAAGATCAAAATTTAACCGTGTTAAAGGAATGGAAGTGGTAGGATGAAAGGAGAAAGAAAAATGGGGTAGACAGGGAAAGAGTTAAAGGGGAAAAAAGGAAGAAGAGGAAAAAAGGGAAAAATCTTCAGTAGCCAAGGTAATGAATGCCGGCTTCAAATGGTGAAAGGAAAGGATAAATAGAGAAAAGGGATAACTTTTTGTAATATTCATCTCTGTTAAAAGTTCTCTCCAAAAATGTTTTTGTTTAGAATAATATGGTCGGACTTGTTAGTTTAAATTCTACTAATAGAATATAAATGGGGGAGGGGATAATGTTATATTTGAGTGGGCCCAAAAAAAGAATTCTGACAAATTCAAAAACTTGACAAAAACTATAAAAAGTTGATAAGAATATGATTGATTTAGTTGATAAGATTAACACATCTAGTAAAAACATCACAGATACATTAAAAATAAGCAACAGAATGGCAAAACTCAACACGAAAGAGTGCTTCTTCTTCTTCTTCTTCTTCTTCTTCTTCTTCTTCTTCTATGTGCCCTGTCCCTTCAGGACGTAGGCGATCATTGTTCTCCACGTCTCCCTATCCCTTGTGGCTCTTAGTATGTTTGCTCCTGTTGCTCCTGGCAACCTCCGTTCCGTCATCCACCTGATCAGACCCTGCAAATATGTTATCCGCTGCCTTCCTCTGTCTCTCCTTCCTTCTATCTGTCCAGTCAGTATCAGGTTCTCCAGGATCTCCTTCCTCATTGCATGTCCCAGGAACTTCAGTTGTCTCTTCCTGATGCTCAGCATCAATTTCCTTTTTGTTGCCATTCTTTCTAACACTTCGTCGTTGCTTGTATGCTCAGTCCACGATATCCGTAGCATCCTTCTGTAGAACCACATTTCGGCCGCTTCCAGTTTTGTCCTCATTTTCGATGATATTGTCCAGCATTCACAGCCGTATTGAAGAACTGACATCACGTAGCAGTCTAGCACTCTTTTCTTCGTTTCTATTGAGATTTTCCTGTGTGTTAGTATTTTGCTCATCTTCTGGAACGCGTCCTTTGCCATGCCAATTCGCCTTCGGATCTCCGTGTCGCTCTTTCCATCTCCTGTTAGAACACTTCCTAGGTACTTAAATTCTTGGACTTGTTTGATTCTGTTATCCCCCACCTGTATTTGGCATTTTGGGTTGTATCTTTTTCACCATAAAGGGTCATAAGGAAAACTTCAACATAAATCCCACCACGAGAATGATAAACCCTACCAGACCAGAGATAGAGAAAATTAGCAAGAACATACTGAAAAGTGTTAACAAAGAAATCATGGAATACTTGAAATTAAGTTTATGGAAAGACACTACATATTTACAAATTGGTTTTTACAACATAAAAGAAAAAACAACTGCTCTTTTATCCAATTCGATATTGAGGAGTGCTATTCAAAGATATCAAAAGAACTATTTATTACATCATTTGAATTTGCCACTGTTTATTCGGATATAACGGAGAAGGAGATAAAATAATAATGAATGCAAAAACATCTGTGCTCATTCATAAAGAAGAACAGTGTTGAAAAATTAATTCCAAGGGAGATAACTTTGATATTACCATGGGATTTCTAGACTCTACGGAATCTTCTAATCTGTTAGGATTATTAATACTATGCAATCTCACGGCCTATAAGGAAGTAGATACTAAAAACTGGATTATATAAAGTTGATGAGCTTATGATAGTAAGAAATACCACAAATTTTAAAATAGATAAAATTAGAAAGATAATACATGAAGAATCCAAAAACCTTAATTTAAAAGTAAAATTTAAAACAAATATTAAAAAGTAGATTTCCTTGATGTAACCTTAGATCTAGAGAAGGATATACACCAACCATATAAAAGACCAAACACCAATCCTTTATACATCTACCCGAAATCTAATCCCCCCCATCTGTTATTAAACATGTACCCTCATCAATAAAATACAGAATTAGTAAAAATTCAGCAAATGAAGAAGTATTTAATAAGCATAGCAATTTTTATAACACTGCCTTAAAAATAGTGGATATAAAAACCCAAATATTAAATATGTAAAAGAGAAAAGCAACCCCCGAAGAAAAAATAGGAATGGAAATATTATTTGGTACACACCCACTTTCAACCAAATGACTAATTGGGGTGGAAATTTCTCGCGTTAATTAAGAAACACTTTCTGGAAAAAAATCCATTAAGTAAGATCTTTTTTAAAAATACTATTAAATTAGATTAAAGCTGTATGAACAATTTAGAAAAAAATCATGACAATCACAATAATAATATTTTCAAAAACTTTAACAAAATTAATAAAAACAACCTAATAACGGCAAATAAGAATTTAGACAAGAAAAATGTAACTGTAGAAACCCTATAGATTGCCGTTAGAAAACGGGTGCCTAACGGAATCAATCGTCTATCAATGCAAAATATCTTCAAAGGAAAACCCCAATAATGTAAAAATTTATATAGGTAGTACTATGAAAACTCTAAAACAGCGCATTTACCAGCACATGTCTTCATTTAATAATCACAAGTACAGAAATAGAACATCCCACTCGAACTATCATTGGTATCTAACGGAAACAAAAAAACACCCACATTAAAGTGGAAAATTCAAACGAAAAATTTACACAAAAAGGAGAAGATATATGACATAGAAAATTGTTTTATAAAAGTCTAAACATATAAAAATGTAACGTAGACCATAATTTTTAAAAAAAATTCTCATTTATCCAGTAAATTAATTGACATGAAAAATAAATAAATAAATAAATAAAAGTTAATTTAGACAGTGGAACTATTCGAGGATGAGAAAAGTAAATTTAGAATTTAAGATTTGTTGCAATTTAAAATTAATCGGCTCGAAAAATTTAAGAGTTAAAGAGTTGGTCTGTATGGTCATTTTAAGTAATACTGTAGTTTTGGAAAGAGGACAAGAAAGTTTCTATAACACGGGGATTAGTTTTGAATTACTATTAAGAGGGTCATTATAAAGATTTAAAATTGAAAATACTTAAAGTTACTTAAATTTAAACTTTTAAAATTTTGAGTTGAAAATGTAAAATTCAAAAATTTAGATTTGTGGCGACATTTGCTTATGAATTCCTTACGTAAATTTAAAAGTAAGTTTTTTTTAGGATACTTTATTATTTTAATTTTTTCAACTAAACATAGATTACATCTATCGTAAAGGTCTTTAAGGTTGCAGGCCGAATCTGTCAGTTTCCAATTAAATATGGTGTTTAGTCCTTCTTTCTTCATTTCTCAAAATCTTCAGGAAAGGAACGTTTGAAATCTTAGATTGGGGTTAGAAAAGGAGTGCTTATGAGTATAGTAGCGTTGTTTAAATTCCCCTGTGAATATACCAGTGTAAGTTTGGTAATTTTTTTTTTCTTAGTTGAGGAGATTTCGGCTTGGTAGATTACCTAGGTAGATATATATTTGCTTTCCACTTGACAGTTGTTTATGGATCTACAATTACAAGAATTTAAAATTCCTGTTATTGTGTTGGTATTATCTAAACTCTCTAAAATTTAATTGTTATGTGAATTGATAATATTGTCCATATTATGAGTGCTGAAGTAGCTAATTTTTAGAGTATTTCTATTGGAGATGTTGTGTATTTATATATTTTTTTATAATCATTTCACCCCGAGCAAGGCGAAAACGCCACTGATGTGCAGGGGGTTACATAAATGTAAAAAGATTAATTAGAAAAGAGTGAGGAGTACAAACTAGTTAGAAAGGAACAATAGAAAGCTGAGAAAGCAGGTGCGATGACAGACACATAGGTGGAGAGAAAGGGAAGGTTATACAGGGGAGGGGAGAGAGCTAGAGTCCAGTGGTTAGTAGATGAGTATTGACTTTGCATTTAAATTTCTGGGGGTTGTAGCCGTCAGGAAAGCAAGAATACGGGAGTGAGTTCCACAGGAAGTGCGAGAGAGGAAGCTGCAGGAGTAGAATTGTCGTCTGCATTTGGCTAACCTGACTGTGAATGGGTGGGACCCAGTTGCCAGTCTAGTTGCACGAGTAAACACCTGTTGAGGAGGCATCAGTGACTTAAGCTCATCCGAGCAGAAGCCATGAAAGTATTTATAGAACAGACAAAGAGAGGCCGCATTTTGACGATGGGGAAGTGGCTGCAGTCGAGTCGCCAGATCAGTACCTATCACATTACAGACTCTCCTTTGGAGCTTGTCAAGAACACTGAGGAGAACGGCGGGGGCACCTGACCATAAATGGCAGCAGTACTCCATGCACGGACGGATGGTATGTATTTATTTATTTGTATGGTCATCACCAGCTAATATTCAAAGGATGTGTTTTGGGGACATGGCTTCCAACTAAGCTACATGTTTAATTATGCCTATTTAACTAGCATAGAAACGATTTAACTAATATTTTATTTAGTTTTTCCAGCATCCTTACGTTTTTCCGTTTTGTACACCGTTGTGCGGATGTGCGTTGTGGTGCAATAGATATCGACTCGGAACGACAAATCGGGGAGCCGAGTTCGAATTCCACTTGAATTCCTTGCATTCACTTACGCACAAATACCCTTGGGAAAGGTATGAATCCATCTCTTCCCTCCAGTTATGGGTTAAATAATAAGACAAATTGGGTTCTATAGCCTTGGCTGGCAACTAGTCTACCGCAAAAAGCAATGGCAACCTACTGCGGGATAATCTTCTGCTCAGTCAGTCATGTCTCATTCGAGACATTATCGCCTAAGCGTATATCACGTATGGCACTTAACTGACTGACGCCTTTGTGCAAATGAATTGAAACAACTGTTTTAGTTTCCTTTCTATTACCATATGGTCAGTTTTATACCCACTGAAGTGACAGGGTGTAATCAGTTTCTATTTTTTCTTCAGATTAGGTCATTTGCAGTGGTGTGCAGTAATATTTTCTGGGTCTATGTGGAAATTTGTTTTGCCTTGAAAAATATTTCGTCGTCAATGATTGCATTAGATTTTTTATCACGGCCATACGCTATTGTCTCGACTCTCAATTAGTTATTCTGCGGCCATTGTCTGTGATGGAAGTTACTTCAAGGAAGCGTACAAAAATGATATCGCTGCACAAGAACACTGGCAAGCCTTACGGTGAGATAGCAGATATTGCTGGTGTCGTGTCATCAAGGCGAAGAAACAAACTGGATCCATCAGGCCGAAACTTAAAGGAAAATGCGGTCGGAAGAGAAAATCGCCAAGAGACGACGTATACGTGATCAGAGAAAGTGTGAAAGATCCTAAGAAGATATTATTCGGCTTGTTTCAATTAATTTACACAAGGATGTATAAGTAAGGGAGTACAACAGTTTTCATCACCTGATATTTTTTTTCAAAGATGATATCTTTGCTGGATCATTCCCAGCTAATATCTGAAGGATGTGTTGCTTGGACATGACTTCCAACTGTCCTATAAATTCTCAGTTATGCAATATATTTTCATAATGTGTGTGTACATGTAATTAGCAGGTTTTTAGTTATTAAAAATGTTTGATCAAAAAAAGGTTTGTCATAAGTGCGGATGCATTTAAATCCGAACCTTATAAACTTGATAGTGTCCAATTTCTATAAGAATCAATGGAATGTAGTACTTTAGTTTTTTCTAACCTTATTCGTAAAAATGAGGGAGAAAGGGTATTATGGCTGAAAGTAGGGACAATTTGCCAGGTTGGCTGGTGGTGTCATTGGTTATTGTCCACTTCCTGTTTCAATTCTGGAACAAGTTTTCTCTCGACGTTTTTTTTTTTTTCGAGAAAATGCGTGGATGAAAGAATTTGCTTTTCACAGGAAAGATTTTTTAGTGTTTTGATTGCTTATGAAACATCCACTTCAATCATATGATAGACTTACTAATACATCTATATAATTTTGAATATTTGCCATCGGAAATGGTGATAAACTCTTGATTGATGGATTTTAGTCATTTTTCCTATCAGGGCTTTTGATTGGATTAAAATCATGTTTCTATTTTTTTCCCTATCAAGGCTTTTGATTGGCTCAAAATGAAGTTTTTACTTTAGAAGGTAATGACATTTTCCATCATTTTGATAGTCATTATTATGATTATTACAGTATTTGTTTAAAATATAGTGAACCCATTCTTTTTCTTGCCTTTGTTGTCAATATAACATTTCGGCAGATATATTTTACGACTTTCTTCAGGTGTGTAGAAAGATATCTAAACTTATTTATAAATGGAACTTTGTCTCTGTGTGTGAGTGTGTGTCTGTGTGTTTCCGTTACCTATAGACTTCGAAACGGCTGAACTGATTTTCTTGAAAATTTACACAGTTGTACTATAAGCGTCTGCGAGTGTTCTTAGCTAGGTTTTGTGTCGAGGTACCCCCGATAAATATCGAAAATCGATAATCGAAAAAATCGTGTTATAGAAGGAGTGATCCGATTTTAATCAAATTTGATACACTAATAGACAAAGACATAAGAAACGATATTCAGAAGTTTCAAGGTTGCAGTTCTTACAATAGTGCAGAAAATCGATAATATATATATATATATATATATATATATATATATATATATAAGGCAAGATGTTTGTGTGTGTGTGTCTGTTTATCTGTCTGTATGTCCTTTATACAAATCTACAATTTTATCCGATTCTCACCAAACTTCAAAATTTGACTTACATCCATTCATTTTTACTTCAGTCTACGGTTTCGCTTTAAATAGAAACAACTTGCTTTTTAGTCTTTCGTGCCAACGTACAAAGAGTCTGAGCTCTAGGACCATGGATTAGTTTGAAAGCTTTCATTACACCGAGCAACGCCGGGCTATACTGCTAGTCTAATATAATTTTGAGAAGCGTTACTGGAAGCATTGTTCAAATATCATACTTTCTTCTAGTTCCTGTTACTATAATATTTTAGCTTTATTTAATGTATTAATTCTATTTCATTTGCTCTTCAGTATGACCTTGTGCCAGTTTTGGCTAAGATCCTTAACTCACTGTATTTATAAGAGAGTAAAATCATTGATAATGTTAAACTGAAACAAAGAAGTAGTGTTTGAATCTTCCCTCCATTCTGAACGAAAATGAATATGAAATGTTAATTTTATGACCCACATTAATAAACCAGAATCTATGTATCTGTCTGTAAACTGATCCAGAATATTTGTTGTTTTAGCAATTAAATATTTAAATTCTATAAATTTGATAAATGTCATGTCTGAAGAGAAAGAAACAAGCCAATTGCAAACAGATCGACCAGTCACTGCATTTGGACGAGACAAATGATTTGTCATTTTCCAGTGAATGGTTTTAGCAAAAGCCCATTTGTCGTTTTCTACTCAATTGGGTCAATTTTAAAATTGAAATGCAACCAACAGGATGATAGGGCAAAAGAGACATGAAAACGGTACCTTAAATTTTGTGGCTAAAGTGAGTCAGAATGATTAACTAACAAAAGAAAAAAAAAGTTACCTGTCATTATAATATTGAAATGCTTACATTGGCAAGGGAAGTAAATTACAACGGAAAATATGACACTGAAAAGTAAAATTAAAGACTAAGTAAACTACTGAGCTGCTATGTAATAATATCTAAACCATAAGACAGTGAACATTTTCTTACATCTGTCCAAGCGACTATGGTAACGAATGTCGGACAATTTCAGAACATATATCCAAGCGACTATGGTAACGAATGTCGGACAATTTCAGAACATATATCCAAGCGACTATGGTAACGAATGGCGGTCAATTTCCTAACATATATCCAAGCGACTATGTTAACGAATAGCGGACAATTACCTAACATATATCCAAGCGACTATGGTAACGAATGTCGGACAATTACCTAACATATATCCAAGAGACTATGGTAACGAATGTCGGACAATTTCCTAACATATATCCAAGCGACTATAGGAACGAATGTCGGACAATTTCCTAATATATATCCAAGCGACTATGGTAACGAATGTCGGACAATTTCAGAACATATATCCAAGCGACTATGGTAACGAATGTCGGACAATTTCAGAACATATATCCAAGCGACTATGGTAACGAATGGCGGACAATTACCTAACATATATCCAAGCGACTATGGTAACGAATGTCGGACAATTTCCTAACATATATCCAAGCGACTATGGTAACGAATGGCGGTCAATTTCCTAACATATATCCAAGCGACTATGTTAACGAATAGCGGACAATTACCTAACATATATCCAAGCGACTATGGTAACGAATGTCGGACAATTACCTAACATATATCCAAGAGACTATGGTAACGAATGTCGGACAATTTCCTAACATATATCCAAGCGACTATGGTAACGAATATCGGACAATCTCCTAACATATATCCAAGCGACTATAGGAACGAATGTCGGACAATTTCCTAATATATATCCAAGCGACTATGGTAACGAATGTCGTATAATTTTGTTTTATATCTTAATTTTCTCTCATAAAAATGTCTGAAATATGTCTCATATAAATGTTTTAAAATGTTTAATAAAATCTTTAATGTCTTTATTGAGTCACATAAGTCTTAGAAAGTTTGGATAAACGTTTTAATCTGTTTAATAAAACCTCTAAAAACAAGTTTTAAAAGAGTCAAATAGTCTTCAATACGTCTAATAAAATAGAACTAAACTAGGTTTAATAAACAAGTCTTCTTTCATAGGACCTAATAAATATTTATGTTGAACTTGAACTAACAAAAACTATATTAATCTTTGACAGTAAGCAATAAAAATACTCTTCTTTGACAGTTTTCGTAAGTGTTTAATGAGACCATAGTCTTCCGAAGTGTTTCATAGTGTTCCGAAGTGTTTAATAAAAAAATTCTTGTAATCTTTATTAAAGTTTTGTAAAACACGTGCTTTTATTTCTTTGTTTTTCATAGTAATATTTTCTAAATATTCTTTGGGAAGCTTTATCAGTGCCAAAATTTTCTGAAAATATGGAGAAGACAGCACATTAAATAAATTTAACACTGACAGAATTTCAATTATTCTCTCTTATATATATGCAGATGTTTGGTTGTCTTAGAAAGTGTAGTGCTAGTAATCTTTTGTATTTAATCAATAATTTTGCATCAGTGGGTTTTGAGATTATGTCAGAAAGTGCACACTTTGGTCAGCCAAGAAAGACTGACTTTATCGGCATCCAGTTGCCAGTTTGAATTTCTTTTAATCAGCCATGTTACTTGATTCTCATCAGAGTATCCAAGGAAACATGGCTGTCAATCCATCATTTTCCCACATGACGGGTTTCTGTCTCTTGTGACTATGCATCATCGACTTGCTGCAGATGTTCTAGTAATTCCTTTTTTCTTCTTTTTCTTAACCCCCCCTCTTTATTTACTGAGATATAAGGAGAAGTGTGTTGCCCATAACCAAACAAAGCTCACCACAGTTCCATGCAAAAGTAATACCACCATTGTATAGAATTATACTTGACAAAATTCGATGGCTACAGCGCCTGGTAGGATTATTTATATTTCAGATTATTCTAAGTTAATACACCTTAATAAGCCCACTCCTGTAGCTGTTTTAATAGATTTTATGAAACTTATACTGCTGTTGATGTATGTACACATTTTCAACAGATAATTTTGTCTTTATGTAACATATACTGGCTGCTGTTGATGTATGTATACATTTTCAAGATATAATTTTGTCTTTATGAAACTTATACTGGTTGTTGTTGATATATGTATACATTTTCAAGAGATAAGTTTGTCTTTATGAAACTTATACTGGTTGCTGTTGATATATGTATACATTTTCAAGAGATAATTTTGTCTTTATGAAACTTATACTGGTTGCTGTTGATATATGTATACATTTTCAAGAGATATTTTAGTCTTTATGAAACTTACACAGTTTACTCTTGATATACGTATACATGAGTTTTCAAGTTTTTTTTTCATACCTAGGACTTGTGTTATAAACTAACAATTAGTATTATTCCCAAATTAGTGTATATATATAATAGTATACAATACAACTTGTTTTGTGATGACTTTTTACTACATTGTGTGTCAAGCATGCTGTTTAGCTTAGTCTCTACTGCAGGGTATCTGGTCAAAACCAAAATGGTGATAGAATAAGAAAACATCTCTAGTGTCTTTATAGTTATTTATTTCTAGTAAATGGCAAATCCCTATCTTTCCCAAAGTGCCCAGCACAGCCATGTTACAATGCTGTAACGAAAGTATTAAACTATTTCAATATCATTTATTTCTAAGTCTTTATCAGAAAATTACGTTTGTATAGAATTTTATTGTATAGTTAAATCAAATGATTGTCATCTGTGTTGGCAACAGAATTGTTAAGCAGAGTTCAAATTCTAATCAAGGCAGGTCTGTTCCCTATTCTCAAATGCCCTTAAAGAAGGCATGAAACCATATCTTTTTTTCTTTACTTATTGGTAAAATAGTAAAGCAAATTAGACATTCTAACCTTAGTAAGGTAAACAATCTTGAATGAGAACCTTGTTTCTGACTGCAAAATGTCACAATCCAGAATAACATGTAATGGCACATTACATATGCTTTAAAGGGCAACAAGAATTAAGTAAGGCTTTTTACTGAAACCGGTTGTTCATAAATTGTCCTTGACCCTTATACAGTCTCCTAGAGACAACCTTGACCCTTAGACCCTAGAGACAATACCAAGAGAGTTATAGTTACATAACACGTTAACATTTCCTTTCTCTGAGTTTCAATCCCAGGCCAGAAGCAAGTGGATGTGTCTAGCCACACTGATGAACAGTTATACAGTGAAACAGGCTTATATGTGGCTGACTAATATATTATGCTCTCATTATGAGTGAGTTCTCTTGAGGATACAATTTTAAAAACAGTTTCCACTTCTGTGATATATGCATTACTTTTCAGTATGGCACGTGTATACACTGCTTATATACTACACGTTAAAATTTCCCTTCACTGATTCCATGCGCCTATGGCTGACACCAAATCGGTCGAGTTTCGATCCCGGCCAGAAGCAAGTGGATGTGTCTAGCCACACTGATGAGCTGGGATACAATAGAACTGGCTTTTATGTGGATGACTAATATATATATATATATATATATATATATATATATATATATATATATGTGTGTGTGTGTGTGTGTGTGTGTGTGTGTGTGTGTAGTCATCCGCAGACAAATCTGTTTCGCTGTATCACAACTCGTCAGTACAGTTAGACAGCCGATTGCTTTTTACCCAGGATTGAAACCCGACCAAATTGGCGTCAGTCGGCGCTTCTACCTCTGAGCTACGGGCTCTCGGTAGAAGGAGACAGACTATATATATATATATATATATATATATATATATATATATATATATATATATATGTTACGGAAATTAAAGAATTTTAACGAAACTTGGTTATAAGCAACCGACAATTTCGGTAAAAATAATGTTCAAAATAATTCATATATATATATATATATATATATATATATATATAAACAAAAGTTATTTTTAAATTGTAAGAATTTTTGGGTTTGTGCAGATAATAATTGTTTAGTGATACAAATCTTACTGATTGACCTATAGATAGGACTAGAAGAGATAGATCCATATCTTTGCCAAAGGAAAGAGCGAATGAACTACTCTGTCTGTCTGCAGAACCTCATATTGCCAACCTCAGTTTGGTAACACGAGTAGTGCAGCACATCCACCGTAAATGCACATTCGGGTTGTCCTAGACGGTCTGTTCAAGAATCGGCCATTGGACAACATTTACTTGAAAATCAAGACTGTGCCCCTTGTGTATGAGGACACTTGGCTTTCTGTCTTGCACAGTGCCCGCTCGGCCCATCGTTTACGTGTTTTAGAGGCTGTTTATTTGAAGACCCATCAGCCTAGCCTGTGCAAACAGAAAGAGCATTTCTTTCGCTCCTTACGATTGTTGGAAGGATTGTGAGTTATTTTTTCCCATTTTATTATTCTTTTGGAACTGTGTGTTTACACCCACCTACATTTTAATTAATTTTTATTAAAACTATACTTTTAAATGTGTTCCAACTTTCCCTTCTGTAAGTAATTTGCGTGTCCTGTATATCATTAACATTAACGCCAAAGAGCACCTTTGATAATTTGTTGGCTGAAATGATCCTAAGGTCTACATGATGATATTTACTTTATTTAAGTCTATTTGTTATTTCAGTGGGTACAAGTCTTTGTTTATATATATATATATATATATATATATATATATATATATATATATATGTTATAAATGAAAGAACATATAGATTAAAACCCACTGTTAATGCATTTACTTTTATAAAGAGTGCTCAATACAAAGTAGAGCATAATATTGTAATTTTGTTTTTACAATGGTTTATGAAAACATTATATCACTATAAAACAATTGAAAATTGTTTTATAGTGATATAATGTTTTCATAATGTTTTCACAATATTGTTCTTCTTCAGGTGATATTTTCAAAATAAATGGTGAAAATGATTTATTTTACAAAATATAAGATGAATTTATGGTTATTCAGAAAATTGAGGACAGGTGGTTGGAGGAAGTTAAACAATATCATTATGGGTATGTCAATATTTCTCAATCAAAAGTAAGAGTTTGTACTATGGAGTTGAAAATTGGGGTCGCATGAAGAATAATGTAGCTTAATGTCAAAACATGACACTTTTTATTTTGCCTAGATAAGATACATACTAGGAACATACAATATTCAAATGAGTGGATAATAATTTTTAACAGCAGGTTGGGTTTTAGGTTTTTTAAAATTTAATTTTGGACTACCTCATCTGTTAAAGGAGCTGGATTGTTAGGGTTAAAATTATAATTAAATAATTATGGAAAACTAAGATATATTGGAATTATGAGAATCAAATAAGTATTGTACAGGTCATTAATTTTAATAAAATGATTTTTAAGTAATATTAGAGCATGATTTATAAATGAACTATTATAATTAATTAGATTTTAAAGAGAAATATTTGCAGTGTTTAGATAATACTGTTAATTCATTTCTGTAGTTTAATAGTACTTTATTTTTAGGGATCTTATAACCTGCAGCTTTTCATTCAGGTACAAAGACCAGTTGTCATTTACCAATTTCCGGCCTGGAAAAAAAAAGAGCGGGAACAATCCTTTAACGGGAAGAAATTTAAGTACTAATAATAAGATTGCCTATAATCAAAGAGTTCTGGACTTTTTGAGATAGTTGTAGAAACCTATATCTTATTTTAACTTGAGTATTTGCATAAAAAATTAAATTCCATGCCAATTTTCAAACATGTGTTTTAATCTCAGGAAATGATTGATTATCAAGCATCAATTTTCTTTTTAAGAATTTAAATGGTGGGCTTTGTTCTGAAATCGTTTGCTTTTATTCTTTCATACATATGTGAAGTTGTATCAAGTAGCTGGTCTTACAGGCATTAACAGGTTTTGTATTTGTTAAAGATTATGGACGTTGTTAGTAACTTTGAGAAGGAGTGTTTATCTTCTGAAGTTTGTTCAAAATCGTCAGCTTGTTCATGATTTTGTTTTGGTTGTTCCCATGATGTTTCACCTGCTCTTCCACGCATACGAAAATGGCTGATCTCTGTAGCAAAACAAAAGACACTTCATCTTTACTTATGAATTGTACACTTTCAGAAGACTGGAGAATGAAACAGCTAAGGAATTGTAGGAATGACAAAAACAAAATAAATGTTTAAGATTCTTTGCCATCAAATTAAAAAATGTTTCTAAGTGTCTTCAATCATTTGGACAAGTTGTGTATTTGTCAGCAATCTCTCTTTAGTACACGTTATGTTTAACAAGAGTGGCAAGGTATTTTTTGTTTAGTTGTTTTATTCCATTTTTTCTTGTTTGAATATGTAGTGGGTCTCAATAAAAATATAATATATAAAAAAAGAAAAAAATTACAATTACAACAAAGCATTTAGACTTTTCTTTAAAAAAACTTATCTCTTTCTTTCTCTCTGTAAATCTCTCGTTGTGTACTTCTCTCAACTAATAAGAAGACAAGCCTCAAAACAAAAATAGGAAGAAGAAAAAGGAAGGCAAAAAACAACTGAAAACTTCTGGAAGTTTGCAAGATCAGAGTCTATTTATTTGTGACTTAAAAATTCAAGGAGGCGCCATGCATAACTTCTGTAATGAAAAAAATGGCAGGCCAAAAAGTAAAATAATTTGGGACAATCAAAATATTGATAAACTAGAAGTATAGCCCGACGTTGCTCGGGTGTAATGAAAGCTTTAAAACTAATCCATGGTCCTGGAGCTCAGACTCTTTGGACGTTGGCACGAAAGACTAAAAGACTGTTTCCAGTTAAAGCGAAACCGTAGAGTGAAAGAAAAATGAATGGATGTAAGTCAAATTTTGATTTCCTGGTATCGATATCAAATAAGTTTTTTTCGTCGTAAACTGAATTTTGAAGGCTAAATAAGTTCTCTGAGTAAATGGTATCATGGCTGAGACTAAGAACTACAATTATACCTACTTAGAGCCAAACCCGAATCAAAAACTAAAATAAAAGGGCTGAAAAAATACAGACATACAGGCAGATAAACAGACACGCACACAAACATCTTGCCTTATATATATATATATATATATATATTGTCAATTTTCTGCTCTATTGTAAGAACTGCAGCCTTGAAACTTCTGAATATCGTTTCTTGTGTCTTTGTCTATGAGTGTATCAAATTTGATTAAAATCGGACCACTCCTTCTATAACCCGATTTCTTCGATTATCGATTTGGGATATTTATCGTGGGTACCTTGACAGAAAACCTAGCTAAGAACACTCGCAGACGCTTATAGTACAACTGTGCAAATCTTCGAGAAAATAGGTTCAGCCGTTTCGGAGTCTATAGGTAACGGACTCACAGACACAGATACACACAGAGACACACACACACACACACACATACACACACAGACAAATTCCATTTATAAATAAGTTTAGATAAGATTTCTGATGTTAGCCAAAACCAATGATCATGCTAGAGTCTTGGAGTCTGGTCAAAATTGATATAAACTGACACATCTAGGCCAGAAGAAAGAGCAAGAGTATTGAACATAGATGCTACTCCTAGAGAAACCAACCATGTGTGAGACATAAAGAAGTAGTTAAGAGGTCATCTGCTAATGATATTTCTACCCTGTTTAGGTCTGAGAAAAACACAGTAAATTGACACTGACCTATTTCTAACAATATTAATACCTCTATCATGGTCTGAATTCAAATATTACCACTAACAGACATATCTCCAGGCTGCTATCAATATCCACCTTATATACAATTTGCTACACCTAATATTAAAGGACACACTCTAAAGAAGATAGATAAGAAATATTAAACCTTTCAGTCAATACATTTTTGTAGAGTTTGGTTGGATAAACAGATCAGTCCTTTACTGTATATAAACAGACTTTATAGTAATTTTGACTAGTTCATGAGTGGTTTATATAACAGAATTTATACTATTTTATTACTTAGACAGGTGTATTCTCTGGGTTTTGATTGGCTGCTAACGTTGGTGTGTATGCTGTGATAATATCCCTCATTCAGCCATAAACATTCAAGGTATGAGATCTGTATTAAATTACAGCTCTGTCCCTTGTTTGCCAACTGGACGCTAGTTGGGAACTCCTTGTGAGGGTGAGTATTATGTTTTTGATTCTACAATTTTATTCCAAAGTTTCTAGTAAAGAAAATCCTACCACCTAACCACACAGGTGAGCTCTCAACACGAACAAGCATATATACACATACATCTTTTCTAGATTAGTGCAAAAATAATCTGAAAGTTTCTTCGTTTCAAGTAATTTTGTCTAAACTGTTACATTCAAGGAAGTCATTAAACTCATTCATTTTGTAATTTTTGTTGTTTTAAGAACACTTCAGCTGCTATACTGTCAGACCTTCTTTACATATGAACAGTGATGCTTGTTAAACAAGTTTTTCTATGTTTGGCAATTAGTGCAACACAGCATAGGAAATTTTTTAAACATTGATAAGTTTTTAATGATTTAGTAACACTTTGTTGATCATTTAAGGCTTAAACATATTTTTTAATTGCAAGAATAATTCTTTTTTTTTTAGAATAAATATTGTATTAATTTAAATTTGGACATGCAGAAGGTTTATCAAGATTGATACCAAAAAATACAGAACCATTTGAGAATACTGTTATTGCAACATTAAAGAGTGAAAAAGAAATTAAAAATATGTGCAATGTAGTACGCGAACTCCTAATTACTCTGGAAGTAATAAAAATAAAAGTAGAAGTAGACATGTTTATTGCAGAAAGAAAGGCTAAGAAGTAAGATGTATTTTTGAATGTAATAGAGACTTGAGCGCTCACTCGTTGTTTGAGGGACTATTTACACAATGAGTAGAAATACCTGGTATACTCAGTCAGTTAAGTGCCATACATAATACACACTTGGATGATCATGTCTCGAAATAGACATGACTGACTGGGCAGAAGGTTATCCCGCAGTAGATTATCATTACTTTATTACTGAAGTAGACTGGTTGCCAGCAAAGGCTCTAGAACCCTATTTGTCCTGTTATTTAACCGATAACTGGAAGGAAGAGACGGATTAATATCATTTCCAAGGGCATTTGCGTGAAAGTGAATGCAAGGAATTCAACTAGAACTCGAACTCGGCTCTCCGATTTTTCATTCCAAGCCGATATACACTGCACCACAACGCACATCCGCACTAGTATATTGCAAAAGTGAATATTAAATGAATTTTACAGTGGACATCTGTCACTTTTAAGGATGAAATCTAAACTTATTTATAAATGGAACTTTGTCTGTGTGTGTGTGTGTGTGTGTGTGTGTGTGTGTGTGTGTGTGTGTGTGTGTGTGTGTGTTCGTTAACTATAGACTCCGAAACGGCTGAACCGATTTTCTCGAAAACTTACACAGTTGTACTCTAAGCGTCTGCGAGTGTTCTTAGCTAGGTTCTGTGGTGAGGTACACCTGATAAATATCGAAAATCGATAATCGAAAAAATCGGATTATAGAAAGATTGGTCCGATTTTAATCAAATTTCATACACTCATAGACAAAGACATAAGAAACGATATTCAGAAGTTTCAAGGCTGCAGTTCTTATAATAGTGCAGAAAATCGATAATATATATATATATATATATAAAGGCAAGATGTGTGTGTGTGTGTGTGTGTGTGTGTGTGTGTGTGTGTGTGTGTGTGTGTGTGTGTTTATCTGCCTGTATGTCTGTATTTTTTCAGCCCTTTTATTTTAGTTTTTGATTCGGGTTTGGCTCTAAGTAGGTATAATTGTAGCTCTTAGTCTCAGCCATGATAACATTTACTCAGAATACTTATTTAGCCTTCAAAATTCAGTTTACGACGAAAAATCTTATTTGATATCGATACCAGAAAATCAAAATTTGACTTACATCCATTTATTTTTTTTTCAGTCTACGGTTTCGCTCTAACTGGAAACAACTATTGCTTTTTAGTCTTTCGTGTCAACGCCCAAAGTGTCTGAGCTCCAGGACTATGGATTAGTTTTAAAGCTTTCATTACACCCGAGCAACGCCGGGCTATACTGCTAGTCTCTTATTATAGTCTCTATTTCTACTGAATCAAAATATATCAAGACATTGATCAGTTAATAAAAGCCGGCAGAGGTTGTGCTCTGACAGCAAACTCATCTTCCACAAAATTACAACCTTGGCCAATGGTCAAGACTGCGCATAGATTTTGCAGGTCCAATAAATCGATCACGTGTTTGTGGGTAGCTTCACTAAGTGGCTTGAAATTTGTAAGTGCAAAAAGACAACTTCTTTGGTGACAGTGAATTTTTTGCATGAACTGTTAGCGAGATATGGTATTCCGGATGCCATAGTCTCAGATAACGGGACACAATTCCCTGCTCATGATATTTTAAGTTTTTTGTTAAATGTTCTCAGTGAAACATATTATTACTACATCATATCACCAAAGGTCAACCGAACAAGCTGAACGGTTTGTGGATATTTTTAAAGAACTTTGAAAAAAGCACTAATGAAAAAGGGAGTGATGAAGTACTACAAAAATTATTGAGTGTATACCAAATAATGCTAAATGCAAATATACTATCCGGATTGTAACAGAATTGATGTTTGTGTGGATGCAAGAAAAATTAAATCAGTGTTCGACAGGTCAAAAAAAAAAAAAGATTAAGAACAAATAAAAAGCACAACATTTTTCAAATTTGGCAAAAAAGGGTTTTCAGTGTATATAAAAATGGAGTATATGTGGGAAGACAATGTAATAATCTTAAGAATTGGAAAGATGATATATATGCTCAAAGGAAAAAGATGGGAACGTAAAAGACATTGCAATCATTTAAAGAAAAGTTTTACCGAAGAAAGGCTTGTAAGAAAGGAGCTGCCTATGCAAATACTGTATGTTACTTTTGATGTACGAAAACCATAAGTATTCGTTTAACATACTAGTATGATGACCAAAAAGGAAATGTAAAGAAAAAACTAGAGGTTAACTAAAAATAAAATTTAAAAAAAAAAAAATCAGTAAATTTGTGAACTCACCAGAAAAAAGGTGGGGGTCAAATACGAACAAATAAAACAAAAAGAAATCTCAAAAATTAGGGGAAGTTTTGGAGCAAATAATCCACCCCCAGTAACACAAATGAACGAGACCAGACACCTTAGAAGAATTCCAAGTGAGTCAAAAAATGTCTGTTGGATTTCAGGTAAGAATATTTTCTAACAGACGTCTCGGAGAGTAGACTAAATAAGACTTAATAATATAACTGCTAAAAACAAGTTATACCAGTACTAGCAGTATAGTCCGGCGTTGCTCGGGTGTAATGAAAGCTTTAAAACTAATCCATGGTCCTGGAGCTCAGACTCTTTAGACGTTGGCACGAAAGACTAAAAAGCAATAGTTGTTTCCAGTTAAAGCGAAACCGTAGACTGATAGAACAAATGAATGGATATAAGTCAAATTTTGATTTCCTGGTATCGATATCAAATAAGTTTTTTCGTCATAAACTGAATTTTGAAGGCTAAATAAGTTTTCTGAGTAAATGGTATCATGGCTGAGACTAAGAACTACAATTATACCTACTTAGAGCCAAAACCGAAGCAAAAACTAAAATAAAAGGGCTGAAAAAAATACAGATATACAGACAGATAAACAGACACACACACAAACATCTTGCCTTTTATATATATATATATATATATATATATATATATATATATATATATATATTATCAATTTTCTGTACTATTGAAAGAACTGCAACCTTGAAACTTCTGAATATCATTTCTTATGTCTTTGTCTATGACTGTATCAAATTTGATTAAAATCGGACCACTCCTTCTATAACCCGATTTCTTCGATTATCGATTTGGGATATTTATCGTGGGTACCTTGACAGAAAACCTAGCTAAGAACACTCGCAGAGGCTTATAGTACAACTGTGTAAATTTTCAAGAAAATCGGTTCAGCTGTTTCGGAGTCTATAGGTAACGGATACACACACACACACACACACACATACAATGTTCCATTTATAAATAAGTTTAGATTCATTATTAGAAATGCATGCAAGTTCACATATTATACATAATGAACAGTTTTTAGAAATATGTGTTTTTCTTTAGAGAGACAAAGACATGTAAAGTGGCAAATGTTTATAGATATGGTGAATTTTTGATGCGGTGAATATTGAATTTGGATGAGAAAGTTCTGGATGGTGTCCTGGAGTCGTGTGGTGGATGGCTGAGTGTATTTGTCCTGAAATTCGTATCAGGGGACTTGATATTTTAAGTTGAGCTCGCAGACTGGCAAGATGCCAACGTTAGGCCAGACACAGTCGAGCGGTAAATTCTACTTCAGATGCCATGGGGCATATCGCAGAAGAGCTTCTGATTGGGTAAAGAAAATATCTCTCAATACAGAATAGACAGAAGAAAGTAGGCACACTAATGCATGCATATATGTATATACATACACATATATGTGTGTTATTATTAATGGTCTCAAATTTTAATATATATATACTCACGCACATCTGAAGGCGTGCTGAAAAATTCTTGGCCTAATAGAAAAGTGTGTTCACAGTTTATATTCAGCTGTTTCTTTAAGGGAAGTGGGTCAAGGCATGAACATTTATAGAAATGTTATATTTAGTCATTACTAGCAGTATAGCCCGGCGTTGTTCGGGTGTAATGAAAGCTTTAAAACTAATCCATGGTCCTGGACGTTGGCACGAAGGACTAAAAAGCAATAGTTGTTTCCAGTTAAAGCGAAACCGTCAACTGAAAGAAAAATGAATGGATGTAAGTCAAATTTTGATTTCGTGGTATCGATATCAAATAAGATTTTCGCCGTAAACTGAATTTTGAAGGTTAAATAAGTCCTCTGAATAAATGGTATCATGGCTGAGACTAAGAACTACAATTATATCTACTTAGAGCCAAACCCGAAGCAAAAACTAAAATAAAAGGGCTGAAAAAAGACAGACATACAGGCAGATAAACAGACGCACACACAAACATTTTACCTTTTATATATATATATATATATATATATATATATATATTCTCA
Source organism: Ascarosepion bandense (assembly GCA_037127315.1). NCBI lineage: Eukaryota > Metazoa > Mollusca > Cephalopoda > Sepiida > Sepiidae > Ascarosepion > Ascarosepion bandense. The sequence continues at coordinate 1,695,469 of JBBBDQ010000386.1, read as the reverse complement.
ATTTTCTGCACTATTGTAAGAACTGCAACCTCGAAACTTCTGAATATCGTTTATTGTGTCTTTGTCTATGAGTGTATCAAATTTGATTAAAATCGGACCACTCCTTATAACCCGATTTTATCGATTATCGATTTTGGATATTTATCCGGGGGTACCCCAACACAAAACCTAGCTAAGAACACTCGCAGACACTTATAGTACAACTGTGTAAATGTTCAAGAAAATCGGTTCAGCCGTTTCAGAGTCTATAGGTAACGGACACACACACAGAGACAAAGTTTCATTTATAAATAAGTTTAGATATGTATTTGAGTAGATATCTAAGTTTTCAATCAGTGAAATTACTGTAGACCTGGAGATTGAAAATTGGAAGCATGTTTTATTCATTAAAATTTTTTATCACTAGGCCGGTAGACATTAATTTCATTTTTTGTCTGAATTTCTGGGATGAGGAATTATCAGTATTTATATGTGGCATATTGTCCTCATCTTTGTTATTATCAATTACTTTAGGAAGGACAGAGAGTGATAACAGCCTGGCTGATAGCAGTGATCTGCATAACAGTGATATAACTAATCTATTTTAGTTTTTTTAAGCAAACATAGATGTCAACGTAAACATATCTACCCAATGAACATAACAATCATAGGGATGAAATAACTTCAGACTAAAATATTCATTAATTTCTTCGATATTAAGATATAAAGCAAAATATACAAACATATAAATAAATAACATATACTTAAATATATATACCTTGGCATAAAATTAATATGTAAAATATGAACATATATCTTTATATTTCTGTTCATATAGGCATACCTACATACATACTGTATAGCCTAATTATGAAAATGCATTTATTTTGAAAAACAAATTTTTCAACATGCACACACACGGTATATATATATATATATATATATATATATATATATATATATATATATAGGAAAAACTACTAAAAAGTTGTAAGTTTAAAAATGTATTTTTTGACAGTATTTATTTATTTCTATTATTATATTTGATATTTCAGACCGTCCTCGGCCCTTCATCAGAAACAAATGATTTTAAAATTTAAATTAGAAAGGTATTTCGCGAGAGCGTTCGTCCGAGAGAGATTGTTTACATCACGTGACGCAGAAAGCGACAGATTTGTTAAAAATATTTGAAAACGTAAACCTGTCTTTAATAATACTTATAAATTTTGTTTTAGAGAAAATTCTTTTAATTGTATCTAAAAAATGTTTAACTATTGAAATATATATATATATATATATATATAAACCTCGCTGCCGAGCTTGAAAAGGATCTCCAATCCGTGGTGGACTGGGGTAAGAAATGCCTCGTTAAATTCAATGCTTCCAAAACGAAGTTGCTATCTAATAACCACCACAGACAATCGTTCCTCCCGCCCATTAACATGGATCAGGCCTCTCTCCCTGAAAGTAAAACGTTGCGTCTCCTCGGATTAACTCTCACATCTGACCTCAAGTGGAATAACTATATAGAATCCATAGCTAAATTCGCCGCTAAGAAAGTCGGTTCTCTGTGTAGGGCCAGGAAGTTTTTTTCCGTCTGAAACAATCCTGCACATATATAAATTATAAATCTACCATCCGCCCGTGCATATCTGGTCGGGTGCTCCTGCTATCCACCTAGGTGTCCTCGGCCAAATCCAACGGAGAATCTTAATGTGATCGATCCCGACTTGGCAGCTAGGATACAGTCGATTTCTCACCGACGCAGTGTGGCTTCCCTTCCCTGTGGCTCTTCTACAAATACTTTCACGTCTTCTGCTCCAATGAACTTAGCTCACTGGTACCCCCTATATACGAATTTCCTCGAGCCACAAGATTAGCAACTAAGTCCCACCCTTTTACTGTGAAACCAATAAATTGTAAACGCAAATTCTACTCCAACAGCTTCTTTTCTCGCACTTCCCGTCTGTGGAATTCTCTTCCGCATACTTGCTTTCCAGACAGCTATAATCTCCAAGAATTTAAATGTAAAGTCAATAGTCATCTCCCGTCTCACTAACTTAAATCCTCTCTCTCGTGCTTTTTCTTCGTTCACCCCACTCTCATCAGTATTCTCTTCCTTCTACTTTCTTCCTGACACCCCTTGCAACCTCTCATTCCTTCTCATAACATTCCTTCTATGTAACCCTCTGCACAACAGTGACAGTAAAATGCCTTGCTTGGGGCGACACGATTATATATATATATATATATATATATATATATATATATATATATATATATATATATGAGGTATATTTAGGCATCAAGTATTCATTTAAACAAATACATTGTCTGGCTGTTTAATTTTTTATTGTGTTTTTGCAATTTTCAAATAGGATGATATAATCTCTGTATAAGAATTGCCTAAAGTTTATGTTTGTTCTGTTGTTATTTTTGTTGATGTACCCTCAATATTTTCAGTCATTATCAAGAATCATGTGCTGTCTTGAAGTCGAGTGTGAAGTATTTAATATGTAAAAAACAAAAATGCATAATATTTGATGCATTGTATTAGGTGCAGTTTCACTTTTTTAACCATTACATATATTTGCCATCTTGGACTGATTGAAACGTTCAGCTGTCTATAAAATGCCAGGATGTAGCTAATTAAATCTTCAGCGAAGACAGCACAAGGTTCTTGAAATTGACAGATGGTTGAATGGACTTGATCAAAAACAAGAGAACAAACTTTGGCTAATTTATCCACAATTTCGATTCTGATATACAGATTATTCGAAAATAAGGAAAACACAATAAAAAGAATAGTGAGTCCTTATAAGGTGAATTTCATAAAATTTGTTGGAGATGAAGTAAATAATAAATAAATAAGCAAATAATGAATACACACCAAGTAAACGTAATAAAAGTAATCAAGAATAGATAATAAAATAATCAATAATAAATAATAAGTAAAAAAAATGCAGGAGAAAAGAAACTTATGGTATTATTTTTGTGACATTTGTTTTTCATTGTTAGTAGCACTCTATATATTTGTCTTGTCAGGTAGCGTTTGTATGTATAATTGTTGCTTGTTTGCGTATCATAATTCTAGACTATTTACATTATTCAAACTGTTGTCCTCATTTTTGTTGCTGTTTTCATTAGTTAGGTAGACTTCCTATATATTTGTCTTGTCAGGTAGCGTTTGTATGTATAATTGTTGCTTGTTTGCGTATCATAATTTCTAGACTATTTACATTATTCAGACTATTGTCCTTATTTTTGTTGCTGTTTTCATTAGTTAGGTAGACTTCCTATATATTTGTCTTGTCAGGTAGCGTTTGTATATATAATTGTTGCTTGTTTGCGTATCATAATTTCTAGACTATTTACATTATTCAGACTATTGTCCTTATTTTTTTGTTGCTGTTTTCATTAGTTAGGTAGACTTCCTATATATTTGTCTTGTCAGGTAGCGTTTGTATGTATAATTGTTGCTTGTTTGCGTATCATAATTTAGACTATTTACATTATTCAAATCATTGTCCTCATTTTTGTTGCTGTTTTCATTAGTTAGGTAGACTTCCTATATATTTGTCTTGTCAGGTAGCGTTTGTATATATAATTGTTGCTTGTTTGCAGTATCATAATTCTAGACTATTTACATTATTCAAACTGTTGTCCTCATTTTTGTTGCTGTTTTCATTATTAGGGTGACTTCCATATATTTGTCTTGTCAGGTAGTAGTATGTATAATTGTTGCTTGTTTGCGTATCATAATTTCTAGACTATTTACATTATTCAGACTATTGTCCTTATTTTTGTTGCTGTTTTCATTAGTTAGGTAGACTTCCTATATATTTGTCTTGTCAGGGTAGCGTTTGTATATATAATTGTTGCTTGTTTGCGTATCATAATTTCTAGACTATTTACATTATTCAGACTATTGTCCTTATTTTTGTTGCTGTTTTCATTAGTTAGGTAGACTTCCTATATATTTGTCTTGTCAGGTAGCGTTTGTATATATAATTGTTGCTTGTTTTGCGTATCATAATTTCTAGACTATTTACATTATTCAGACTATTGTCCTTATTTTTGTTGCTGTTTTCATTAGTTAGGTAGACTTCCTATATATTTGTCTTGTCAGGTAGCGTTTGTATGTATAATTGTTGCTTGTTTGCGTATCATAATTCTAGACTATTTACATTATTCAAACTGCTATCCCTATTTTTGTTGCTGTTTTCATTAGTTAGGTAGACTTCCTATATATTTGTCTTGTCAGGTAGCGTTTGTATGTATAATTGTTGCTTGTTTGCGTATCATAATTTCTAGACTATTTACATTATTCAGACTATTGTCCTTATTTTTGTTGCTGTTTTCATTAGTTAGGTAGACTTCCTATATATTTGTCTTGTCAGGTAGCGTTTGTATATATAATTGTTGCTTGTTTGCGTATCGTAATTTCTAGACTATTTACATTATTCAGACTATTGTCCTTATTTTTGTTGTTTTCATTAGTTAGGTAGACTTCCTATATATTTGTCTTGTCAGGTAGCGTTTGTATATATAATTGTTGCTTGTTTGCGTACTATAATTTCTAGACTATTTACATTATTCAGACTATTGTCCTTATTTTTGTTGTTGTTTTCATTAGTTAGGTAGACTTCCTATATATTTGTCTTGTCAGGTAGCGTTTGTATGTATAATTGTTGCTTGTTTGCGTATCATAATTTCTAGACTATTTACATTATTCAGACTATTGTCCTTATTTTTGTTGCTGTTTTCATTAGTTAGGTAGACTTCCTATATATTTGTCTTGTCAGGTAGCGTTTGTATATATAATTGTTGCTTTTGTTTATATCATAATTTCTAGACTATTTACATTATTCAGACTATTGTCCTTATTTTTGTTGCTGTTTTCATTAGTTAGGTAGACTTCCCATATATTTGTCTTGTCAGGTAGCGTTTGTATATATAATTGTTGCTTGTTTGCGTATCATAATTTCTAGACTATTTACATTATTCAGACTATTGTCCTTATTTTTGTTGCTGTTTTCATTAGTTAGGTAGACTTCCTATATATTTGTCTTGTCAGGTAGCGTTTGTATATATATAATTGTTGCTTGTTTGCGTATCATAATTTCCTCTAGACTATTTACATTATTCAGACTATTGTCCTTATTTTTGTTGCTGTTTTCATTAGTTAGGTAGACTTCCTATATATTTGTCTTGTCAGGTAGCGTTTGTATATAATTGTTGCTTGTTTGCGTATCATAATTTCTAGACTATTTACATTATTCAGACTATTGTCCTTATTTTTGTTGCTTTTCATTGGTTAGGTAGACTTCCTATATATTTGTCTTGTCAGGTAGCGTTTTGTATATAATTGTTGCTTCGTTTGCGTATCATAATTCTAGAATATTTACATTATTTACACTATTGTCCTCATTTTTGTTGCTGTTTCTTTCATTGGTAAGGTAGACTTCCTATACATTTGTCTTGTCAGGTAGCGTTTGTAGATATAATTGTTGCTTGTTTGTGTATCATAATTCTAGACTATTTACATTATTCAGACTGTTGTCCTCATTTTTGTTGCTGTTTGTACAACGCTTCAACTCTTGTACGCTCCAGCCTCCTCCAGGTTCTAGGAATTTTCAACCGAATTCTTTATTACAATCCCTGGTGTATATCATTCTCATTCCTTGTGTAGAGCTCTTTTGATAGTCATGAGTTATCTCCCTCAAACCCTGTAAGCTACTCGTTCACCACTGCTGTAGCCTGGTATTGAAATCACAACTCTTTCGGTCTAGTCAAAGGAACTAACCACAGTCTATATCCACTGGGCCATGTGTCCTTAAGGTGAACAGAAATAACTCTCGTGGCAGACTGTTGGTAAAGCATTTTTTTAAAAGTTTTGTCCAATCCAAAGGGGAAGGGGGGGGGGGGGTTCTACTCATGTAAATCTGAAATTGTAAAGCCATTTGATACTCTTCCAAGAGTATATATTAGAACAAAAGTCAGTGGATGAAAAGCAAAAGGGAGTTAAACATCAGATGCGAAGGTGACCCGGCTGGCTGCAGAGAAGTAACTTAGACTTCAGAGGCAAAGGTGACAGGCTTGGTGTTGAAGTGTTTTTCGACATTCGTAAGTGAAATTTACTTGGAGAGCAAAAGGTTAAAAGGTTATGGTGTTTCTGCGTTTTGGTGCAGTGGATATCGGCTCAGAATGAGAAATCAGAAAGCTGAGTTCGAATTCCAGTTGAATTCATTGCTTTTACTTACACACAAATATTTTTCGGCAAAGAATTAATCTGTCGCTTTTTCTGCCATCTATGGGTTAAATAGCAGGACAGTTTTGGTTCTGTAGTCTTGGTTGGCAATCAGTCTACCACAGAAAGTAATGGCAACTGCTTCGATGAACTTAGCTCACTGGTGCCTTCTATATATAAATTTACTCGAGCCACAAGATTAGCAACTAGGTCCCACCCTTTTACTGTGCAACCAATAAAATGTAAACGCAAATTCTACTCTAGCAGCTTCTTTTCTCGTACTTCCCGCTCGTGGAATTCCCTTCCAATTACTTCCTTCCCCGACAGCTACAATCTCCAGAAATTTAAATGTAAAGTCAATAGTCATCTCCTATCTCACTAACCTGCATCCTCTCTCTCTCATGCTCCTTTCTCCGTCCACTCCACTCTCGTCAGTATTCTCATCTTTCTCTTACCCACTTCCTGACATCCCCTATAACCTTTCACTCTTTCTCATAACTTTCCTTCTATGTAACCCCCTGTAAAACAGTAGCAATAAAATGCCTTGCTTGGGGCGATATGATTATAAAAAAATATATTTCAGTTATAAATTAAAATCTTTGTGCACAATTCATAATTTTTGCACTTTTTCATAATATTGCATTTAAGAAAGTCAATTTTAGCCCATTAAATTAACTTGATATGTTGAAATAAAAACTCTAACATGGAGCCCGAATAGAGAATATCAGTCAGTCTGTTGAGTGCCACACATGACCACTCATGGGTTGTCATGTGTTTTTTGATACATAACTGACTAGGTAGAATTTTTTTTCTGTAATAGGTTGCCATTTGTTTCTGCGGTAGACTGATTGCCAACCAAGGCTAAAGAACCAAGTCTGTCTTCAGTGCTGTCCTTAGCAACATCACGACCCCCCACCCCCGCAGAATTGCCTTGAGGTGGGGGCTCTACCCAAAGAATGCAACTTCCCCCACACACCGAACATACTGAACCAATAAATGTTACTTTAAACAAAATAACATACTGTCAGAGTCAACTTTGGACCCACAACACGGGCAGCCGATACAGATATAATTATGAACAGTCATTTAAGTGCCATACGTGATACACGCTTGGGCGATCATGTCTCGACAGAGACATAACTGACTGGGCAGAAGATTATCAGTAGGTTGCCATTGCTTTCTGCGGTAGACTGGTTGCCGACCAAGGCTATAGAACCCAATCTGTCCTGTTATTTAACCCATAACTGGAAGGAATAGACGGATTAATACCTTTCCCAAGGGTATTTGTGTGTAAGTGAATGCGAGAAATTCTACTAGAATTCGAACTCGGCTCTCCGATTTGTCGTTCCGAGTCGATATCCACTGCGCCACAACGCACAATTAATGTATTATACAAGAGATAAATAAAGTTAAACGATTTATGACATCCTGAAAGTTTGAATACGTTATGTTTTTGTATGTATGTTGCAACAGATATCTATAATCTATTTCTCTCTCACGTTCAATTTTTTTAATTACAAATGTTTTGCAGTCGGGCCCCTCCCACGGAAGGCTTCTATCAAAGAATATATATATATATATATATATATATATATATATATATATATAAAGAGAGAGAGCATTAGACTGGTTGATAGATGTCTATTTCAACATACTATGATGAAAACTATTTTCCAGTTAATCCTAATGATTGCTTTGTTAATTTTTTTCATTACAATAGATCTGCGGAGCCAAAGAGCCTTCCAGAAGTGGGGGCTAGGGAACTTGTGTCCTCCCCCCTGCAATTGCGGAGGGTCTGCGAGGGACCCTAAGCACGGTCGTGTCTGTCTTATCCAACCAATAGCTGGGGGTGGGGAGAAGAGATGAATTCATCAGTCAGTCAGTTAAATGCCATACGTAATACACGCTTGGGCGATCATGTCTCTTTCGAGACATGACTGAGTGGGCAAAAGATTACCCCGCAGTAGGTAGCCATTGCTTTCTGCGGTAGACTGGTTGCCGACCAAGGCTACAGAACTCAATCTGTCCCATTATTTAACCCATAATTGGAGGGAAGAGACGGATTAATATCTTTACCAAGGGTATTTGTGCGTAAGTGAATGCAAGGAATTCGATTAGAATTCAAACTCGGCTTCCCGATTTCTATACTTTTTTTCTATAAATACTTTCATAGTGATTATTTGGATGAGCTCTTAGGTTAGATGTAGCTATGAAATCTGCAAACATTTAAGGTGCAATGTCAATCGCTATCTCCTGACTTCCTGGATACTCTTTTCTCTTTCTGCTCATTGTTAATGTTTCTGTTACTAATTATGCTACACCAAGTAACCCATTGCATATCTCTTTCGAGACATGGTCGCCCAAGCGTATGTAAGGCACTTAACTGACTGATAGAGAGGCAGCCTTATGGTGGCGGGAAAGTAGCCGAAGACAAGCTGCCAAATCAGGCCCAATGGCTAATTTTTCTTTGTATTTTATCAAGGAGATCAAGGTAAATAGCAGGGGAAACAGACGATATGTGGCAGCAGTATTCTAAGCACACACGAATGGTTGACTTATAGATCTGTAAGACTAGCAGTATAGCCCGGCGTTGCTCGGGTGTAATAAAAGCTTTAAAACTAATCCATGGTCCTGGACCTCAGACTCTTTGGACGTTGGCAAGAAAGACTAAAAACAATAGTTGTTTCCAGTTAAAGCGAAACCGTAGACTGAAAGAAAAATGAATGGATGTAAGTCAAATTTTGATTTCCTAGTATCGATATCAAATAAGTTTTTTCGTCGTAAACTGAATTTTGAAGGCTAAATAAGTCCTCTGAGTAAATGGCATCATGGCTGAGACTAAGAACTACAATTATACCTACTTAGAGCCAAACCCGAAGCAAAAACTAAAATAAAAGGGCTGAAAAAACAGACATACACACACAAACATATTGCCTTTTATACATATATATTATTGGTTTTCTGCACCATTGTAAGAACTGCAACCTTGAAACTTCTGAATATCGTTTCTTATGTCTTTGTCTATGAATGTATCAAATTTGATTCAAATCGGACCACTCCTTCTATCACCCGATTTTTTCGATTATCGATTTTCGATATTTATCGGGGGGTACATCGACACAAAACCTAGCTAAGAACACTCGCACTCTTATAGTACAACTGTGTAAATTTTCAAGAAAATCGGTTCAGCCGTTTCGGAGTCTATAGATAACGGACACACACACAGACACACACACACACAAAATTTATAAATAAGTTTAGATAGATTCTGGAGGGAAAAAATATCACTCGACAGTGAATGAACTTCCTCAGAAGCTGTCCTAACAATGGATTCAATATGTGTCTTCAGAAATTTAAGTGTAATGTCGTCGTCATCTGTCTTCCTGAAATCTGTTCTTTTAGTGTTCTTTTTCTTCACTAATGTCTTCCTTTCAGCCTCAGTAACCATTTGCGACCTAGTGATTCCTTTCATGGGGGTGAAACGATTAATAACATATTCTTAGTGAGTTTGAAAAGATTGGCAGGATATAACAAATTAGTTAAAGAAAAAATAAAATACTGAAAACAATTAGTAAATACTGTATTATATTGTTACAAACAAGAACTGTCATGGCGGCGATGATGATGGCAAAGATAACCTGAACAAATCTAATTATTGTGAATTATTGTATTGCTGTGCTGAAAAAGATAACATCTTTTTGTCAATATTTTCTATGAAAGAAAGATTGTAGCATTTTTCAGGAGTTTTTAGTGCAATGCAAAATGACATTATATCTGCAATTGATTGTGCAATAACTGGTGTAATTTGAAGTGGAAAATGCACTATTTATTTCATTGCAAGCAGTTGGAACTATTGACTGTACAATGCATCTCTATTATTGACTATACGCAAAATAAATAAAATGATTTCATGATTTTTATGATGTTGGTTATGATAAATGAATAATGGGGTTGGATGGTATTATGTTTTAAATTCTTTTAGTGGCACTAAACTTAATTTGGTTAGACAAATAAACAATGGTTAGACAAATAAACAATGGTTAGACATATAAACAATGGTTAGACAAATAAACAATGGTTAGACATATAAACAATGGTTAGACATATAAACAATGGTTAGACAAATAAACAATGGTTAGACATATAAACAATGGTTAGACAAATAAACAATGGTTAGACATATAAACAATGGTTAGACATATAAACAATGGTTAGACATATAAACAATGGAGTAACTTTGAGACATTCGAATGAAATGGGGTACAAAAAAAACTGAAGGAGAAACGAGTTTAAATATGGCAGCTTCATTCATTGTTATATGCGGAAATTTTGAGTAGAAGTGACAAGAATGTTAATAGATGTTTTTTTTTATTTTTGCATTTACGCAGAAGTAGTACGTTTGCGTTGTGGTGCAGTGGATATCGACTCGGAACGACAAATCTGGGAGCCAAGTTCGAATTCCAGTTGAATTCCTTGCATTCACATGCGCACAAATACCCTTGGGAAAGGTATTAATATGTCTCTTCCTTCCAGTTATGGGTTACATAATAGGACAGATTGGGTACTATAGCCTTGGCTGGCAACCAGTCTACCGCAAAAAGCAATGGCAACCTACTGCGGAATAATCTTCTGCCCAGTCAGTCATGTCTCTTTCGAGACATGATCACCCAAAGCGTGTATCACGTATGGCACGTAACTGACTGACTGAATATAATAGTTGGAATCATGATTAAGGCTGCTACTGGTCATAAAGTGGGGGATCAGTTTTATATTGTTTTGAAGTAATAAACTGATCCTTCCTTAATTACTACTTAAGAATATAATACATCTCTTCTCCCTCTAGCTATGAGTCAAATAACAGGACAGAATGGTTTCTATAGCATTGGCTGGTAACCAGTCTACCGCAGAAAGCAATGACGACCTACTGCGGGATAATCTTCTGCCCAGTCAGTCATGTCTCAAAAGAGACATGATCGCTAAAAGTATCACGTATGGCACTTCACTGATTTAGTTAGTTTGCACCTTCCATTTCAGAGCAGAAAAGTGTCTTTTGTAGAGTTTAATATCAGTGATGTACCCTTTTGGAACTTAAACAGAAGTGCTCATTTTGACATCCACAGCTGATGATAAGAGCACGCTTTAATTTCATCTGGCCTTGCACAACCACTTCCAGAATACTGCCCCAGAATTCTTCTTCATGTGCCGTGTCCCTTCAGGACGTAAGCGATCATGGAATTTCACTTGGCTCTGTCTCTTGTCGCTCTCAGTAATTTTTTCTTGGTATCTCTTCGAAGCCCTGCTCCATCAACCATTTGCTCAGACCTAGCATGTACGTCTAGTGCTTCTTTCCCGTGTCTCTTCTTTCATTTATCTGACCTGTGAGTATCAAGTTCTCCAGGCCTTCCTTCCTCATTACGTGTCCCAGGAATCTCATTTGTCTCTTCCTAATATTTATTATCAGTTTTTTCTTGTTTTGCATCCTTTCCAACATCTCATCATTGCACACGTGCTCTGTCCATGGTATCCTCAGCATCCTTCTGTAAAACCACATTTTTGCTGGCTCAAGCCTCTCTTTCATCTTTGATGAGATCGTCCAGCATTCACTTCCATACAGAAGGACAGATATCACATAGCAATATAGCACTCTTTTCTTTGTTTCTAATGAGATTTTGCTGTCTTTCAATACCCTGGCGAGCTTCTGAAATGCGTGTTTGGCTATGCCAATGCGTTTTTGGATCTCCGTGTCGCATTTTCCATCCTCTATCAAAACACTTCCCAGGTATTTGAATCTTTTTACTCGTTTTATTTTAGGTTCTCCAACTTGCAGTTGGCATATTGATCTCCTTTTTTATTCTTTTTGCTGATGACCTTGCATTCAGTTTTCTTTAGGTTTATGCTCAATCCTTCCTGTGTCATATAACATCTTTTCTGACCAATCAAAAATCACTTCTTCTTTTATGTGCCATGTCCTTTCAGGACGTAGGCGATCATGGCTTTCCACATCTCTCTATCCCTGGTGGCTCTTAGCACGCTTTCTCCTGTTGCAACATGCAACCCTCGTTCCATCATTCATCTGATCAGGTCCTTCAAATATATTATTCACTGCCTTCCTCTGTCTCTTTTCCCCTTTATCTCACCTGTTAATATCAGGTTCTTCAAGCCCTTCTTCTTCATTGCATGTCCCAGGAGCTTTAGTTGTCTCTTCCTGAAGCTCAGTATTGATTTTCTTTTCGCCTCCATACTTTCCAAACCTCGTCATTGCTCACATGCTCGGTCCATGATATCCACAACATCCTTCTGTAGAACCACATTTCACTTGCTTCAAGTTTTTTCCTTCATCTTTGATGATATTGTCCAGCATTCACAGCCATATTGAAGAACTGACATCACACAGGCATCCAGTACTCTCTTCTTTGTTTCTAGCAAAAGTTTCCTGTTTCTTAATACTTTACTCAGCTTCTGGAATGCATCCTTGTGCTTTTAGATCCCAGGAATATAAATGTATAGAAACTTCTGTAACCACAAAGTGAGGGGTTAGTTTATATATTGATTGTAATATGGAATTGATCCCCCACTTTATATCCAGTATGCTTCTGTAGAACCTCATTTCGGTTGCTTTAAGTTTTCTTTCATCTTTGGTGGCTTACGGCCATATCACGTTGAATACACCGGTTCTCGCTTGATCACCGAAGTTAAGCAACGTTGAGCCTGGTCAGTACTTAGATGGGTGACCGCTTGGGAATGCCAGGTGCTGTAAGCGTATAGTGACGGATGTGCGTTGTGTTGCAGTGGATATCGGCTCGGAAAAAAAAATCGGTGAGCCGAGTTTGAATTCTAGTTGAATACTCTGCATTCACTTAAGCACTGGTACCCTTCGGAAAGGTATTAATCCGTCCCTTCCCTCCAGTTATGGGTTAAATAACAAGGGTAGGACTTGGGGACCCTGCCCTTAAAAACAAATCCCAATGAATCTTGATATTCAAAAAAGGAAAAATATTACTAGACACAAAACTTATATAAAAACAATAAATTGTTGAAAAGGAAAAGGTATTATCAGCAATAAATAAATAAAATTTAATTGGCAATAAATGACCCGCCGAGATTGATATACTATAAAAACAAAACAACCAACCAACAATCATCTTTGATGATATTGTCCAGTATTCACTACCATATTGAAGAACTGACAACACATAGCAATCCAGTACTCTCTTCTTTGTTTCTAACGAAATTGTCCTGTTTCTTAATACTCTACTCAGCTTCTGAAATGACACTTTGTACTTTTAGATCTCAGGAATATAAATGTATAGAAACGGATGTGACCACAAAGTGAGGGGTCAGTTTAGATATTGATTGTAATATGGAATTGATCCCCCACTTTATATGTAGTATGCTTCTGTAGAACCTCATTTCAATTGCTTTAAGATTTCCTTCATCTTCGATGATATTGTCCAGCATTCACTGCCATGTTGAACAACTGACAACACATTGCAATCCAGTAGTCTCTTCTTTGTTAACTGACAAGAAAGCAAAAACTGATTTCACTCATGGAGGCAGACTGGACTCAGCTAGCATTAGTGATCGACACTATAGCAGGCAACTTAACCAAGCACTGCAGATTAAGCATCTAATCAAGTCATATTTCCTATTTTATTTACCTCATTATGGACATTATTATATCCATGATATAATAACATCTTGATAAACAGACAAAACAAAACAGCTGAAAAAAAGGAATGACAAATTTTGCTTACAAAGAGATTTTTATGCTACTCGGTCATATTCAGAATTATATACGAACATTTACACTTGTCTCATGCAGAGAAAGTATAACATATGAATACAACAACAATGGAAATATGGCAAAAAAGACATATTTGTAATAATTCCAAACAGGAATTCAAAATACTGGAGTTTTTCCAATAGGAAAACAGCAAAGCCATGTATCTATTTTTCTCAAAAGAAATTCAAGCAAAGTGGATTTATTCTTTCTGTCTCTAGTGAGGAAATATTTCCCAACAGGTAGATTGCGAGTCATGTGTATTTTCTAATAGGAAGACTACAAGCTGGAGACATTTTCTATATTTCTCAATGGGAAAAACAGGGCTAGGGGTCTGTGTGATGTCAATACGTTTAGCCTTGCTTGCGACAAAAAAAAAAGAAAACCTTTTGTGAATGGGTATGTCTTAACTAAAGGCATGCAAACTTAAAATTGAACATTTTCATCAATACGTGAACTTATCTCACTCAGCAACCATCACATGACTCTTGAGAGTTAATCTCTACCCAAGGGAGATAATCACATTTTGCATGCCTACAAACTAATTTTCTTACGTCCACAAATTAATTTTTTTAAAAACCATCCCCCCCCCCAAACAAAGCAGTTTTATTGCCACTGGTGCGCAGGAGTTAAAAAGGGAGAAAGTGATGAGAAAGAGGAACAGGTTATGGGGGTGTCAAGAAGAGGGTAATAGAAGGATGAGAATACTGGTGTGATGGGGGTCAAGTAGATGGAGAAAAGAGCTTGAGAGAAAGGATGCAAGTCAGTGAGATAGGAGATGTCTATTGACCTTACATTTAAATTCTTGGACAGTGTAGCTGTGAGGGAAGCAAGTATATGGAAAGTAATTTCACAGGCAGGAAGTGCGAGAAAAGAAGCTGTTGGAGTAGAAATTGTGGTTACATTTTATTGGTTTCACTGTAAAAGGGTGGGACCTAGTTGCTAGTCTAGTAGCTTGAGTAAATTCATACATAGGGGGCACCAGTGAGCTAAATTCATTGGAGCAGAAGCAGTGAAAATATTTGTAGAAGAGACACAGGGAAGCCATGTCACACTGGTAAGGGAGCAATTTCAGCCGAGCTGCCAAGTCGGGATCGATCACATTACAGATTCTCTGTTGGATTTTGTCAAGAACCCCAAGGTGAATAGCAGAGGCACCCAACCAGATGTGGCAGCAGTATTCAATATACTGGTGGATGGTAAATTTATATATGTGCAGGGTGGATTCAGACGGGAAAAACTTCCTGGCCCTACACAGTGAACCAACCTTCTTAGCAGTGGATTTAGCTCCGGATTCAATATAGTCATTCCACTTGACATCCGCTGAGAGAGTTAGGCCAAGGAGGTGCAGTGTTTTGCTTTTGCTAATCCATGCTAATGGGTGGGTAGGAGCAATTGTCTGTGATGGTTAACAGATAGCAGTTTCATTTTGGAAGCATTAAAATTTACAAGCCATTTCTTACCCCAGTCTACCACAGATTGGAGCTCCTTTTAAAACTCAGCAGCGAGGTTCACTTCGTCAGCCTCAGCAGATTTTTGATTGAGGTGACAGTAAACAGTGGTGTCGTCAGCGTATATGCCTACTTGAGATCTGATTATATCCGGGAGATCGTTAATGAACATCAGAAAAACAGTAGGGCCTAGAATAGAGTCTTGAGGGACACCCGCATTCATATGATAGTACTGGGAGGCATGTCCGTTCAATACTACCTTCCTTGTGCGATTTGAAAGGAATGTCTGAAATAGGTCAAACAATTGTCCAGCTATACCATAGCCCCCCGCTTGCGTAGAAGGCCAGCATGCCAGACTCTGTCAAACGCTTTGAAAGTATCCAGGGCAAAAGTTTAGCTTCGCCATTCTTGTCGAGAGTCTGGTATATATACTCAGTGATTGTCGTTAGCATATCAGCAGTAGACCTGGTGAAGTGGAAACCATATTATTTGTCAGAGAAGAGTCTGTGAGCTGTAAGATGCTGAACCACTTCGGCATTGATAATATCTTTGAACACTTTGCACAAAATCGGTAGGAGGCTGATAGGGTGGCAATTAGCGGGGTTTGAGGGTTCTCTAGTATTCTTAAATATTGGAACCACAAAAGAAGACTTCAAGCAGTCAGGAAAGCAAGAAGCACAGAGGCAGTAGTTATAGAGTTTGGAGAGGACAGAGGAGAGTTCAGGGGCACATTTCTTCAAAACTATGATCGGGATTCCGTCACCTTTGCTTGAGATTTAATTTCTTGAAGTTTGAAGTGTTTATCTATACCTAGATTGATTTGGTTTGTTTAATAACATATCAACTCCTTATGGGTCATTTAATGCCGAAATTTAATTTTCTCGGAAACTTTGATTTGATTTGTTTGTTTAACGACATATCAACTCCTTATGGGTCATTTAATGCTGGAACTTAATTTTTTGAGGATCTTTGGTTCGATTTGTTTGTTTAACAGTTTATCAACTCCTTATGGCTCATTTAATGGCGAAATTTAATTTTCTTGTGAGCTTTAATTTGATTTGATTGTTTAACAACATATCAACTCTTTATGGGTCATTTAATGCTGAATTTTTTTTGTGTGTGTTTTGGTAATGTATATTTTTTTATATTGCAATTTGATATATCTCGAAAGGAATACAGTATAAAATGATCAGTTGAAGAATGGAACTCCACACCAGGAATAAGAAATACAGATTTATTGTACTAAGGTACAATTAACAATAATACACATACAGGCAAGCCATGGGTTGGAGCGGAATCGACTATCGAAGAGTGAATATCTTCACCTAAGACCTTTTGTATTTACTAGCCATCCCACGCAAGGCCAGATGTGACACATGGTCATTTTATAGTGGGTATTCCCGGCCATATAGCCGGGCCAAAAAATATCTGTCTTTTTTCCCCAGTCGTGGTTCTACCCTTCGGCGGAACCACGACTGGGTTTGTGCTCTCTGCTCGGAAGCAGAGAGCGCCCTCTACCCGAAGGCAGAGTGCTGACAGTGTCATAGAAAAGTCAGGCGAATGCCTAAGACCTTTTCTCGTCGTACCGCTCGTTACCGTCTTTTATAACGCAGAGCATTCTATTCTCGGGGATGGCAGGATGTTCCACTATAACACAATGTTATCATCTTCTCTCTTCTTTAAATCTGTCCTTTTATTTTCTTCTGTTTATTTCACTCTCAGTAATCACTTGTCATCATAGTGGCTTTTATCCCCTTGCTTGGGGTGAAATGCTTAATATAAAAAAGAAAGAAAGATATTTCTTTAAAGCTACTGCTACCAGACATAAAATTTCTATTAACTTCACATATAATATAAAGCTTCCCTTAAATTCATTGCTAATATTAAATTTCACTTAAATTTAACCAGTCATCAAATAAAAAATCAAGAATACTTATTTAAATCTGAATGTGCATTGAAATGGTGAAAGTGGCCTTCCAAAAGCTAAGCAAAGTATGAAGAAACAATAAAAACTGTATTAGAAAAAAGTACTAAACCGTTATGCAATATCAGTCATTCTATACGACAAAAAAGAACTTGAGACAACAGTAATGTTGTTCTACAGAAGGATACTGAGAATATTATGAACTGAACATGTGAACAACAGTAATGTTTTAGGGAAAATGGAAATAAAAAAGGACACTTTTAGTTTGAATCAGAAAGAGACAAATGTTCTCGAGTACATAATGAGGAAAGAGGGCTTGGAGAATCTGACACTCACACGATATTTGGAAGGCAAGAGAAATCGAGGAAATAAGTTAATAACCTACCTAATGAACAGGGATAAGGATAGATAGCACAAAGACAAAAATTTACTACGAGCTACAAAGGATAGGATAATGGATAGATATAATTGCTGATGTCCGTTTTACACTATGGCAAACTAGCAGTATAGCCCAGCATTGCTCGAGTGTAATGAAAGCTTTATAACTAATCCATGGTCCTGGAGCTCAGACTCAGCCTAAATAATATTTGTGTGAAGTTTGGTAAGAATCGGATAAAAATCCTGGATTTGTATAAAGGACATAGAGACAGATAAACAGACACACACAAAAACATCTTGCCTTTTATATATATATTATCGATTTTCTGCACTATTGTAAGAACTACAACCCTGAAACTTCTGAATATCGTTTCTTATGTCTTTGTCTATGAGTGTATCAAATTTGATTAAAATCGGACCACTCCTTCTATCACCCGATTTTTTCGATTATCGATTTTGGATATTTATTGAGGGGTACCTCAACACAAAACCTAGCCAAGAACACTCGCAGACACTTATAGTATAACTGTGTAAATTTTCAAGAAAATCGGTTCAGCCGTTTCAGAGTCTATAGGTAACGGATACACACACGCACACAGACACAGACACACACACACACAGATAAAGTTCCATTTATAAATAAGTTTAGGTAGATAGATTTAGCTTCATTATTAGGTTTATAGTCATGGCCATGAAGACTCTATGTGCTGTCTGAAAAATTGTTTATAATGACAGTTTTGCCAACATCACTCTTGTTCTTAGAAATATCAGGTAATCCACAGTAATCTATGGTATGCAAGATAAATTTAGGATGGGGCGATTTCTATAATTACTAAAATGTGTGGCATGAGGAAATGGATATAAAAGGAATATCGGGAAAATTGAATTTCATAAGCGAGAAGTTTTATTATGACAGGTGCTGCAGCTGAAAACTAAAATGGTCGCCAGTCTTGTGAGAATTAACCGTCTGAAGTAAAAGAGGTTGTTGAAAACAAGATCTGCCACCGTTTAGCGTCGCTAATAGTGGAAATAGAAAAATTTGAGCATTTATTTGGTGATATATAAAATCCTTTTTCGTTTGTTTATTTTTTTTTTAATCATTTCACCCTAAGCAAGGCAGTACTACCACTGCTGCACAAGGGGCTACATAAAAGAAGAGTGAAATCTAAACTTATTTATAAATGAAACTTTGTCTCTGTGTGTGTGTAGCTGTGTGTGTGTGGGTCTGTGTGTGTGTGTGTGTGTGTGTGTGTCTGTGTGTGTGTGTGTGTGTCCGTTACCTATAGACTCCGAAACAGCTGAACCAATTTTCTTGAAAATTTAAACAGTTGTACTATAAGCGTCTGCGAGTGTTCTTAGCTAAGTTTTGTGTCGAGGTACCCCCGATAAATATCCAAAATCGATAATCGAAAAAATTGGGTTGTAGAAGGAGTGGTGCGATTTTAATCAAATTTGATACACTCATAGACAAAGACATAGGAAATGATATTCAGAAGTTTCAATGTTGCAGTTCTTACAATAGTGCAGAAAATCGATAATATATATATATATATATAAATATATATATATATATATATATATATATATATATAAGGCAAGATGTTTGTGTGTGTGTGTCTGTTTATCTGTCTGTATGTCTGTATTTTTTCAGCCCTTTAATTTTAGTTTTTGTTTTGGCTTGGGCTCTAAGTAGGTATAATTGTAGTTCTTAGTCTCAGCCATGATACCATTTACTCAGAGGACTTATTTAGCCTTCAAAATACAGTTTACAACAAAAAAACTTATTTGATATTGATACCAGGAAATCAAAATTTGACTTACATCCATTCATTTTTCTTTCAGTCTACGGTTTCGCTTTAACTGGAAACAACTATTGCTTTTTAGTCTTTCTTGCCAACGTCCAAAGAGTCTGAGCTCCAGGACCATGGATTAGTTTTAAAGCTTTTATTACACCCGAGCAACGACGGGCTATACTGCTAGTGTTATATAAGTAGGGGAGTGAATAGAAAGAGGAACAGGTTACAGGGGCTGTCAGAGAATGGGTAAGAAAAAGATGGGAGTACTGGAGCTAAGAGTGTGACATGAGAGTAGAGAGAAAAGGGAGACAAACAAGATACAGAGGCATCAAGGAAAGGGTAAATATAGGAGTCAAGAAGTTAAAAGGTGGCATTTGACGTATTTAAACTTCTGGAGATTGTAACTATTAAGGAAGCAAGCATAAAAAAAGGAGTTTCACAAATGGGAAGTGTAAGAAAAGAAACTGTTCTACCAGAAGAGGCAGTTACATTTAAGTATTTTGAAGGCAAAAGGATGGGGTCTTGCTGCCAGTCTAGTTGCTTGAGTAAATTCGTGTAAAGGGGACACCAGGGAGCTAAGCTCGTCGGAGTAGTATCTGTGGAAATATTTGTAGACGAGACAGAAGAAAACCACATCTCATTAGTGGGAGAATGACTGGAGTTTGAATTTGAGTTTTGTTTAATGGCATATCAACCACTGTAGGTTATTTAATGCCAAAAAGGTAGGGCTTTAAGGTGTTTTTTTATAATGTTCGATTATAGTGAAAAGGTTGATTTAGTCAGATTTTAATGAATTTTTTTGTTTTTATTCTTTTTTATTTTAGAAAACTGAAAATGTCTTCTAGTTTTGTATTCAAAAGTGTTTACAGAAAAATTTTTTTTTCCTTCAAAAATGTGTTATGGTAATAATTTTTTTTCTTCAAAAATGTATTATTGGTAAAAAATTTTCTTTCAAAAATGTATATATTCTATAAAAGTCTATTTTTATGTATATATTTCTATAAAAAGTGTATTTTTATACTTTCATAGTGTTTTGACCCAACTTTCGGGGTTAACTATTTGCCCATAGCTGAGACCCTAACAGATGCTACTACTCTGGGTCAGAGTGGACTTGGGAACAACAGCAATTAAGAGGTGGTTCCATGCTCCTCATAACCTTCCAATCAGAGACCTTGCTACCACTTCAGGTCAGGGAGTGGACCTGGGAACAACAGCAATTAAGAGATGGTTCCATGCTCTTCACAACCTCCTAATCAGAGGCCTTGTTGCCAGATGCAGTTTACCATCATATCGATGACCGACTAGAGTTTAGCTGTCAGGTAGAGATCAATTACATTGAAGTAAAGATTGGAATGTGTTGTTTTGTAAAAGATCCCCTTTGTGTTCATATAATCTTTTATTTAAATTCCTTGAGGTTTCTCCTCTGTTTTTTTGCAGCAATTACTACGGGTGACAGAGTTAATTCCTCCATAAAGTTTTAGCTTATTTTGTTTTATACTAAGTCTTTTATTGTTTTAGAAGAAGTCATAATAAATTTTAAGTTCTTCCTCTTCTTCTTCTTCTTCTTCTTCTTCTTCTTCTTCTTCTTCTATGTACCTTGTCTTTTCATGGCCTTCCACATCTTCCTATCCTTGGTGGCTCTTAGCACACTTTCTCCTGTAATGTCTCGCAGCCCCCCATTCTGTCATCCACCTGCTCAGGCCCTTCAAATATGTTATCCGCTGCTTTCCTCTGTCTCTTTTTCCCTCTATCTGGCCTGTGAGTATCAGGTTCTCCAAGCCCTCCTTTCTCATTGCATGTCCCAGGAACTTCAGTTGTCTCTTCCTGATGCTCAATATTAATTTCCTTTTCGTTTCCATTCTTTCTAACATCTTGTCATTGCTCGCATACTCGGTCCATGATATCCCCAGCATCCTTCTGTAGAACCACATTTCAGCTGCTTCAAGTTTTTCCTTCATCTTTGTTGATGTTGTCCAACGTTCACAGCCATATTGAAGAACTGACATCACATAGCAATCCAATACTCTCTTCTTTGTTTCTAGTCAAAGTTTCCTGTGTCTTAATACTTTACTCATCTTCTGGAACGCGTCCTTCGCCATGCCAATTCGCCTTTAGATCTCTGTGTCACGCTTTCCATCTTCAGTTAGAACACTTCTCAGATATTTAAATTTTCGCACCTGCTTGATTGTAACATCCCCCACCTGTTTTAAGTTAAGCTTAGATAAATTCTTTTCCATTCTGGTTGTGATAGAGTTGGAAGTAGAACAATACATTTTAATTGGTTGGGTTAGTCAAGAAGATCCACTTTTCTATTTTGAAATATTTTACAAGCCCTTATTTGATATGAAAAACAAAACGTATAAAAGACATGATATTAGAAGCTGTTGGATGTACATTGTTGTGCATTGGATATCGGCTCGGAACGAGAAATCGGGGAGCCGAGTTCGAATTCCAGCTGAATTCATTGCATTCACTTACGCGCAAATACCCTTGGGAAAGGTATTAATCCATCTCTTCCTTCCAGTTATGGGTTAAATAACAGGACAGATTGGGTTCTATAGCCTTGGTCGGCAACCAGTCTACCGCAGAAAGCAATGGCAACCTACTGCGGGATAATCTTCTGCCCAGTCAGTCATGTCTCTTTCGAGACATGATCGCCCAAGCGTGTTTCACGTATGGCACTTAATTGACTGATTAGAAGCTGTTTGGAGTTTAATCAATTGCAACTCATTTTAAACGTTTTTACATTCATCAATTAAAGATACAAAAGAATAATAGCACAATTGTTTGTGTCATACTGGGTAGTATACAGGTGTGAAGTATACCTCTTGATTTGGTATGTTAAAACCTACAAGAGTCCATAAAAACTTAATGTTGGGGAGCACCCTTTTTTACACATAAGAATGAACTCGCCTGATAGGTACATATAATTCTGCCTATACAGAGAATGGCAGTG
Source organism: Ascarosepion bandense (assembly GCA_037127315.1). NCBI lineage: Eukaryota > Metazoa > Mollusca > Cephalopoda > Sepiida > Sepiidae > Ascarosepion > Ascarosepion bandense. The sequence goes on along the minus strand of JBBBDQ010000386.1, from coordinate 1,672,955 downwards.
ATTGCCAAAGCGTTTTCTCGCTGCGACGGCATTTCTCACTGTCAGCACTCTGCCTTCGGGTAGAGGGCACTCTCTGCTTCCGAGTAGAGAGCAATAACCCAGTCGTGGTTCCGCCGAAGGGTAGAAGCACGACTGGGCAAAAACGGACAGGTATTTTTGGCCGGGCCATATGGCCCGGAAATCCCAGCCATAAACTGACCATGTGTCACATGTTGCCTTTACTGGGAGGGACAACTAAATATAGTGATTGTCGAAGTAGTTGAGTAGTTGTACAACCACTTAGTTGGTCAGTAAGTTGATGCATATTAAGTTGGAGTTGTATTGGATATAGACTCATTACCCAGACATACTTCTTCACTATAAGATTTCATATATTGATTCCTACTAACAGTATTCCTAGTATTCCTGAATTGACTAACCCGTGTTCCAGTTTGTATATTTTTGTTCAATGTAACTTACATTTTCTATCTCCATCTCTGCTTTTGTTATTTATTATTTTGTGTGGTTTCTCAACCAGAATCCATAAAAACTTAATCAGTCGATAGGTTGCAGAGGATAGGTCTATCTTGAAGCTGACATTTAGTAAAAATGTACCAGATCACCCTGCATGAAACTGACGCTTATGCTTAATATTCATCTTTTATCTTTTTAATTAAATTTTATTGATAGAAAGACTATCTTTTGTGTGATGAGCACTGTTTGTACACTGATGCTGCATGTTAAGAGGTTCCTTGCCATCAAATATAACAGTTGTTTCATTATTATGTATTATTAGATGTATTATTCACACATGTGCGTTGTGGTGCAGTGGATATCGGCTTGGAACGAGAAATCGGGGAGCCGAGTTCGAATTTCAGTTGAATTCATTGCATTCACTTCCGCGCAAATACCATTGGGAAAGATATTAATCCATCTCTTCCTTCCAGTTATGGGTTAAATAACAGGACAGATTGGGTTCTATAGCCTTGTTTGGCAACCAGTCTACCGCAGAAAGCAATGGCAACCTACTGCGGGATAATCTTCTGCCCAGTCAGTCATGTCTCTTTCGAGTTTCACGTATGACACTTAACTGACTGATTCACACATACAAAAATACACTCAAACTCAACCTTGTCAGGCTCGCTATTTTTATATGGAAAAAAACCACGATATAACTATGCCGAAAGACTGAGTTTTGTCTGGGGAAAAGTACACAAGACTCAATCTCGCTTGAGGAGTCTACAGTAAATTTTTGCCTGAGTGTATGCACTTGGAGTGCCTCATGTAAAAAGTGACATTGTGTCAAATCCTGATTTTTGTGAGGAGAACTTGGGTAAATACAATGAATATTATCCAGAGCAATATGATATATAGAGAAGAAATTTCAACACATAATTAAACGGTTAGAAATCCAGAATTTATTTTTATCAAAACAAGTTTTTATTTTTTGGGTATGATGAAGCATTTTGTATTTTTACAACTGCCAAAATAAATTTTCTATTTATGACACTTTGATTATGTGTTAAGTCTCCCACCTCTCTCTCTCTCTCTCTATATATATATATATATATATATACTATAGTCATCCGCAGACAGATCTGTTTCGCTGTATCACAGCTCATCAGTACGGCTTAGACTATATATATATTGGTAGAGTTTGTAAACAGTAACTACTCCGGCATTTACGCACCGCTCATTCGATAATGAATTGGAGCACTCTAGCTATTGGGCGTGTTTATACGCGCTAAAAAGCCTGCCTTATTCTACTGGACGCTCGTGGCCTAGGGGTAGAATCGCCGACTGACGCCAATTCGGTCCGGTTTCAATCCTAGGTTAGGAAGCGGAGTCTAAGCCGTACTGATGAGCTGTAATACAGCGAACAGGTCTGTCTGCGGATGAATATAGTATATATACACTTATTTATGAATGGAACTCTGTGTGTGTCTGTGTGTGTGTGTGTGTGTGCGTGTGTGTGCGCGCACGCGCGCGCGTGTGTCCGTTACCTATAGACTCCGAAACGGCTGAACCGATTTTCTTGAAAATTTACACAGTTGTACTATAAGCGTCTGCAAGTGTTCTTAGCTAGGTTTTGTGTCGAGGTACCCCCGATAAATATCGATGATCGAAAAAATCGGGTTATAGAAAGATTGGTCCGATTTTAATCAAATTTGATACACTCATAGACAAAGACATAAGAAATGATATTCAGAAGTTTCAAGGTTGCAGTTCTTACAATAGTGCAGAAAATCGATAATATATATATATATATAAGGCAAGATGTTTGAGTGTGTGTCTGTTTATCTGTCTGTATGTCCTTTATACAAATCCACAATTTTTATCCGATTCTCACCAAACTTCACACAAATATTCTTTAGGCTTCTGGTCAGGTCAACTTATTTTTTCCAATTTCTGCCCGATATTGGAACTCGATACCTACGGTTTCGCTAAAAATGGAAACAACTATTGCTTTTTAGTCTTTTGTGTCAACGTCCAAAGAGTCTGAGCTCCAGCACCATGGATTAGTTTTAAAGCTTTCATTACACCCGAGCAACGCCGGGCTATACTGCTAGTATATATATATATATATATATATATATATATATATATATATATATATATATAGGAAAAACTACTAAAAAGCCCGGCCTTTGATGAAAGGCCGAGGCCGGTCTGAAATATCAAATATATATATATAATAATAGAAATAAATAAATACTGTCAAAAAAGTACATTTTTAAACTTACAACTTTTTTGTAGTTTTTCCTATACATATTAAGACAGTATACGTGGATCATCATTATGCTATATATATATATATATATATATATATATATATATATATATATATATATATATAGGGTGTATTTGGTCAGGAATATTTCATTTATACAAGTTTAGATAATAATAAACAAACGTTGTCTGTTACAGATGTTTTTACTCTTTTTTATATTTTTACCAGTTTCTGGTGAAAATTTAAATAAAATTTTAAATAAAAATTGCTCAATGTAATGAGTACTTTCAGGTTTTACGGATCATCATGAAAGAGTTTTTGTTGTTGTATTATGAAATGTTTGTCTTTATACAAATATTGCATTTTCACTCATCATATCAGTTTTTAAAATATTGTGTCATCAATTTGCTTATGTTAAGTAACCCCCTGTGAGTGACCTCTTCCAAAACTCGGCCACCTACCAGAATGAAAGATTAAAAATCACTGGTTTAACAAAAATTAATTTTGGCAGTCCAGTCCTAACTTCTAAATTAGGTTAATTTAATTTAGTAATCTATTTCATTTTTTTAAGCCAGAAACATTTTCTCGTTGTTTTGTTATTGTAGTGAAGTGTCAGATTTTTATTTGTTGAAATGGCGGTGGTCAAATGGCGGCTGTCTTGTATTAACATGTACTTATTACATTTGACAAGTTCAAGAGATTTGTCGGTTTCTGTACCAACGTGAATGAATTTGGGTGTAGGGGATAAAATCACATCTATGTGAAATTTAAATTTTCAATGTTTATCTCTCTCTTTCAATATCTTTATTTTTTCTTAATCGTTTTACTCTCTTTCTCTCTTTCTCTCTCACTCTTTTTCTCTCTACCCTTATTGTTGTCATTTTTTTCTTGTAGGTTTGTTTATTTTTCCATATATTATTGAAATTGCAGATTCTTTTTTACTATCACTCACTTCTAAGAAAAAAATTGAAAACGTATCCATCGCGAACTTTTCCAACGCACATATTTTATAAGAAATAAGTACCAACATCAATTAGAATCGAACTGGTCAAATTACAAAAAACTAAACAAAAAACACCACACAAACTGCAATAACTGATTTTTTTTAAGCCTACACTAGTGGGAATAAATAATTTTTATTTCTTTTGTTAACTGTTGTAAAAATACGTTTTTAATGTTAAAAAAATAATTATGCTGCAGAATTTTTTTCAAAGTTAGACCATCTTATGTTCTCATTTATTTATTACCAGATTACATGGAAAAATACTAAAAAAATGTACATTCTGGAGAGTGAAATATACAATCCTGAGGAGGATAGGTTAGGTCACCTGTCTTTAGTGAACGACAACCTGCCATATGCGACCAGTTTTGATGGCAGTAGGGGTGGTCGCATACAACAGGTTCCACTATATATATATATATATATATATATATATGGTGTGATGGGTAAATTGTCATTTTATATTTTCAATTTTGGGCATACACATTGTTTGATGTTGATCTTGCTGATGGCCCAGTACAGTAGCGTTAGTTGAGCACCATCTGCGAGAAAAAGCCCACTATGATGCAATTCACTCTACCAGTAATTTGGAAACGGCTGTCTTACTTGGCATTCATTCCAGAAGCTCCAATACAAACATTTCAGAATGTTTGGATGTCAATCTAAAGACAGTGTAGAAGATTAAAAAAAAAGTTGGATGTGTTTATTTGTTATTACAGAGGTAGTGCTGCCTTGGGTCAAGAGGGTGGCTGCTGGAAGGTACTATGTCTAGGAGGAGAACCCAGTCCTGTGTGGGGTACAGTTGAGTGAGAGACCTACAAAACTCTTTGTGACACCAAAGATGAACTGAAAGCAAGGATTATGGCAGCATTCATCAACTTAAACAAGGAGATCATCTAGAAGAGATGCAGGAGATTCCAAAGTCGTCTGGAGGCTGTGGTTGAAGCCAATGGCGATTTTAATGAATAAATTTACTTTTTAGTATTTCAAGATATTTTTGTAATTTTGGTAAATATATCTGTTAAAATGAGATGTCAGCGTTATTTTCATTTTTGTCATTTAGACTACAATTTATCCATCGCACATTGCGAGCATTTATAGATGTAGACATTGAGGACATAGGAATCAGTGCTGCATGGTTAAAGCCAATGGCGATTTTATTGAACAAATTTACTCTTTAGTATTTCAAGCTGTTTGTGTGCAATTTTGGTAAATATGCATTAAAATGAGATGTTAGCAGTATTTTTGTTTTTTGCCTCATTTAGACAATTTATCCATCTCACTCTGTATATGTTTGTGTATATATATATATATATATATATATATATATATCCAAGTGAATAAGGAACAAAGAAAAATTGACAATGGTCAAAACATAAATTTAAAACAGTGCTCGATATAAAATAGAGCTATGAATATTTATTATAAATTATAGTTTAAAACATGTACAAATTATCATCTACTACAAAATGTACATTTTGTTTCGTGCATGGAATACTGCTGTCATATATGGTCAGGTGCCCCTGCTGTTTATCTCAGTGTTCTCGACAGGCTCCAAAGGAGAATCTGTAATATGATAGGTCCTGACTTGGCAGCTCAACTCCAGCCACTTTCTCACCTACAAGATGAGACTTCCCTCTGTCTATTCTACATAAATTTATGGCTTCTACTCCAACGAACTTAAGTCACTGGTGTCCCCGCCACAAGAATTTACTCACGCAACCACACTGGCAACAAGGTCCCACCCATTTGGTTAACGGGTGGGACCTTGTTGCCAGATGCAGCCAAAATGCAGCCAAAATGCAGCCAAAAATTCTACTCCATCAGCTTCTTTTCTCGCACTTCCTACCTGTGGAACTCCCTTCCATATACTTGCTTTCCTGACGGCTACAACCTCCAGGAATTTAAATGCACTGTCAATACCCATCTCTTATCCACTTGACTCCAGTTGTTTGTACATCACCCTGTATATCTTTTCCTTTCTCTCTACCTTTGCAACTGTTTTCACACCTGTGTTCCCATCCTTCTCTTGCCCTTTCTCTTCCGCCCCTGTAGCTGGTTTGCCTTTCTCTTCACTCTTTCTACATCACCTTGTATATCTTGTTCTTTTCCTTTCTCTCTACCTTTGCAACTGTTTTCACACCTGTGTTCCCATCCTTCTCTTGCCCTTTCTCTTCCGCCCCTGTAGCTGGTTTGCCTTTCTCTTCACTCTTTCTACATCACCTTGTATATCTTGTTCTTTTCCTTTCTCTCTACCTTTGCAACTGTTTTCACACCTGTGTTCCCATCCTTCTCTTGCCCTTTCTCTTCCGCCCCTGTAGCTGGTTTGCCTTTCTCTTCACTCTTTCTACATCACCTTGTATATCTTGTTCTTTTCCTTTCTCTCTACCTTTGCAACTGTTTTCACACCTGTGTTCCCATCCTTCTCTTGCCCTTTCTCTTCCGCCCCTGTAGCTGGTTTGCCTTTCTCTTCACTCTTTCTACATCACCTTGTATATCTTGTTCTTTTCCTTTCTCTCTACCTTTGCAACTGTTTTCACTCCTGTGTTCCTATCCTTCTCTTGCCCTTTCTCGGACACTCCCTGTAACTAGTCCGTCTTTCTCTTCACTCACCTCTTGTCTAAACTTTTACTCTTATGTAGCCCCCTGCACATCAGTGGCAGTACCACCTTGCTTGGGGTGAAACAATTAAAAGAAAAGGACCTCATCCCTTGTGACATTTTCTTCTTCAAAGGAACAAAATTTAAAGGTGTCAAAGCAGTCTAAAAGAAGGAGTCGATATATCTGCTCCCTATCCCAAAATAAAAATTCAAGAAATGCTTCCATCAGTGGAATGATGCTCAATAAAGTGTGTGGCTTTAGAAGGGGACTACTTCAAAGGAGATTAAATGTTGAATTCATATATCTGGTAGTTTTCTTTTTAAACCACATGTCCTGATACTTTCTGATCAAACCTCACACACACACACACAAGCTTGTGGGTGGAAGCATATGTGCATATAAGTATTAGCATATATATATATATATATATATATATATAGAGAGAGAGAGAGAGAGAGAGAGAGAGAGAGAGAGAGAGGGGCGATGCATCTTTAAAAATGCATTCATAATGGCTTGGCAGTGTTTGTTTTCATTTAAGTAATTGCTAATTATACAATATGGATTTTTCTTTCGTTTTGACCTTTAAATTATTCATAACTTTTATTTTTATTTTCTGAATTTAGGAATGGGGGATAAAATGGTTTTATGCTTTGAGAAGAATCCAGACAAGATGTCCTGATAGGTTTAGAAAATATACCGCCAACCCAAACAATCAGTGTGGTCTGGTCTAACTTTGGCAAAGCCTTATTATTTGCTCCTCAATTATAAAACTATCTAAAGTTGTAAACAGACAAGACATAACTGTCCGGACTTTTGTTTCTGTTCTTAAATTAATCCTTCATTTTATTTAATATTGCCAGATTAATTTCCATGTTGTTTCAAACCGTGCATGGTAGAAATTTGTTTCTGAATTGCCTGACAGTCATTGACATACTAGACAGATGGTTATGACCAAAAGAATAAATTTCTCAACATTATATTCTTGCAAAAAAGGTCAACTCTATAAACAGGTTTTTGTTTTTGTTTTTTTGTTTTTTGCATATAACAAATATTGAAGAGGTTTATGTCATATTACTGCTGCTTTATGGTACAAGCACTTATAAGAAAACCCGCCACTTCTCACTTGTTCTTCTCTTTTTCTTTTGTCTCTTCCTCTTTATAACCAACTATGGGGAACAGGGCCAAGCCTCACCAGACTAGGGACATAGCCTCACCACACAAATTCTTGCTTTTGTGAGTTTTGTTTCTTGCATCCATATCATGTTGAGACATTGTACAATTCCCTAAAGTTAATCAACATTGAGGCTGGTCAGTACCTAGATGGATGATCACTTAAGAATACCAGGTGCTCTAAGCTGGGGATGTGCATGTGGTACAATGGATAATGGCAAAGAATTGAAATCTGACCCAACTTCTAATCCCAGTCAGATTTGTGAAATTCATTTACACACAAATAAAGGTACGAATTCACATCTTCTGCCACAGCAGCCTTTTCTCCGATAAACAGTATTGTTTCCACTTCACCAGGTCTACTGCTGATATGCTAATGACTATCACAAAGTATATATACCAGGCTCTCAATTAGAACAGCAATGCTCAAGCTGTTACCCTAGATATCTCCAAAGCATTTGACAGAGTCTGGCATGCTGGCCTTCTATGCCAAGAACCTCAAGATGAATAGCAGAAGCACCAGACCAGATATGATAAAAGTATTCAAAGCATAGATAAATAGATTTATAAATGTGCAAGATGGATTCTAATGAGGAAACTTTCTGGCCTAAGCTTCCTAGTTCTTTGTTTATCATTATTTAGTACCAGTTCATGAGGTTTGAAAAGGTTTGTTCTTGTAAAGATCTAGAGGCTTCATTTGCTTAAAGTTACCTTTATCTCTCAATCTGAGAAAATGGTTGCATACAGTGCTGACAGTCTAGATATTTATGAACAAGTTTAACACCATGCATGAAATCCATATGAAAATTACAATTTCAGAACATAGCTTTAGTTTTTATGTTTTGTTTTGTAGCAGCTTGTGGTATTGTGTGAAACTACCCTTAGTGCAACCTATCCTATGTTTGTTTTCCTTATCTCCTCTATTGAATTTGTTACAACTGGTCCATACACCAAAAGATTCCAAGTGTTTAGAATTTATTAATTCCACAAACTGAATTTTTATTTTAGCTTGCAGTGAAGTTAAATTAGTATGTTTAGGGTAGTAGTGTGCGAGGAATCTAATACTTAGCAGTGCAAACCAAAAAAATCCGTGATCCAGATTCCAGTTCTGACTTTTTAAGACTAACGGCTCTTTTCCTCTAGCTATGGATTAAAAAACAAGAGTGAGTGAGCTCTCTAGCCATAGTTGATATCCAGTCTATGAGCAGGACAACTGTGTTAAAAACTAACTGGGCATGAGGTTGGCAACTATACCCAGTAAAAATGCTACAGATTTATTGGTTTTTGATGGCTTATCAACCTTTTACAGGTTATTTAAAGCCAGAAAATATTTTGTAATTGACTGAACATTTTGGAAGATATTACTTATACATATTCTACTAATCAACCCACAGCTTGTTCGTTTTTTTATAATCATTTCATCCCAAGCAAGGCAGAACTACCACTGGTGTGCAGGGAAACCCCTGCACACCAGTGATGAGAAAGAGGAACAAGTTACAGGAGTGTCAGAGAATGGATAAGAGAAAAATGAGAACACTGGTGTGAAGAGGGTTGCATTAGAGTAGAGTGGAAAGGTAGAAGAACGTGATACAACAGTTGTCAGGGAAAGGATGCAAGTCAAGGAGATAAGAGTTAATTTTCTAAGTGCCGCTTGGATGTGACACAAAGCCAAATGTATGGGGCACCCAGTGAGAATCGAACTCACTACTCAGTTGTAACATGTTCTTACGAGACAAGCTTGCTAACCATTAAACCACTTCGGGGTGCTCGTCAAGGAGATAAGAGATGGCAATTATTTAAATTCACGGAGATTGGAAGTAAGTATACGAAAGGGAATTCCACAGGTGGAAAGTGCAAGAAAAGAAGCTGATAGAGTAGAAGTTGTGGTTACATTTGACTGGTTTCACTGTAAAAAGGTGGGACCTACTTGCTAGTCTAGTAGCTCAACAGAATTCATGCAGTGGGGACACCGGGAGCTAAGCTCATCGGAGCAGAAACCATGAAAGTATTTGAAGAAATGATAGAGGGAAGCCACATTACGTTAGTGAAAAAGTGATCGCAATTGAGCTACCAGATCAGAATCAATTACATTGCAGATTTTCCGTTGGATTTTGTCAAGAACCCTGAGATGAATAGCAGGGGCACCCAATCGGATGTCATATCAGTATTCAATGCACAGGCAAATGGTAGATTCATATTTGTACAAGATGGATTCAGATGAGGAAAATTTCTTGGCCTTACACAGTGAACCGACCTTCCTAGCAGCGGATTTAGCTATGGATTCAATGTATGCATTCCCCTTGAGGTCGGCTGATAAAGTTAGACCAAGGAAGCACAGTGTTTTGCTTTGAGGGAGACTAGCCTGATCCATGCTGATGGTGGGGTGGGAGTGATTCTCTATGGTGGTTAAAAGATAACAGCTTTGTTTTGGAAGCATTAAAATTTAAGAGCCATTTCTGACACTAGTTCACCGCAGATTAGAGGTCCTTTTCAAGAACAGCAGCGAGGTTTGCTTTGTCATCCTGGGCAGATTTTTTATCAAGTAAATGGTGGTGTCGTTAGCGTAGATACCTACTTGTGATCTGATTACATCAGGGAGGGTGTTGATGAATATCAGAAAAAGCGTAGTACTTAGAATAGAGCCTTGGGGAACACCCGCATTCGTATGATAGTATCTAGAAACATGCTCATTCAGTGCTATCTTCAGTATGCAATTTGGAAAGAACAACTAGATTAGATCAAACGAGCATCCAGTTATACCATAACCCTGTAGCTTGCATATCCGAAGAATAATCTGCAGTGTAATTGGTCCTGACTAGGCATCTCGACTTCAGTCACTTTCTTACCAATGTGATGTGGCATCCCTCTGTCTTTTCTCACAGTCGCTTTCTCACCAACACAGTGTGGCTTCCCTGTGTCTCTTCTAAAAATACTTTCACAGCTTCTGCTCCAATGAACTTAGCTCACTGGTACCCACTATATATGAATTTCCTCAAGCCACAAGATTAGCAACTAGGTCCCACCCTTTTACTGTGAAACTGATAAATTGTAAATGCACATTCTCCCCCAGTAGCTACTTTTCTCGCACTTTCCACTCGTGGAACCAGTTTTCGTTTGCTTGCTTTCCCGACAGCTACAATTTAAATGTAAAGTCAATAGTCATCTCTTTTGTCACTAACTTGCATTCTCTCTCTCATGCTCTTTTCTCTGTCCACCCCACTCTCATCAGTATTCTCATCCTTCTCTTACCCACCTCCTGACACCCCTATAACCTGTCACTCTTTCTCATAACATTCCTCCTATGTAACCCTCTGCAAAACAGTGGCAGTAAAATGCCTTGCTTGGGGTGATATGATTATAAAAAGAAATATATATATATATATATATATATATATATATATATATATATATATATATATATAGGAAAGAATATTAAAACGTTTTGAGTTTGAAAATGTGTTTTTTTGACAGTATTTGTTTATTTCTACTATTATATTTTATATTTCAGACCGCCCTCGGTCCTTCATCAGAAACAAATGATTTTAAAATTTGAATTAGTAACGTATTTCGCGAGATTTCGCGATAGCGTCAACACACTTCTTACATACAAGAAAAGAAAAAACAACAACCGAATCCCCATGGTTTTTAACCACAATCAACATTCACACACACTTATCAAAAATTTAAAAAATGATTACAAGACCCTCCAATCAAACAAAAAAATCAAAGACATTTTCAATAAACCACCCATAAATGCAATGAAACAAACACCCAACCTATCAACTATCCTCACTTCTAACAAATATCTAAAAAGCACAAACCTATCAGGGAATTTAAAATGTCAGAAACCCAGGTGCCTAATTTGTAAACATTTGGTAAACAACACAATATTCTCTGTACCCAACACCAAAATCAAATTGCAGCCACCACTCCTCACTTGTGACAGCGAAAACATTATATATTTCCTCTTTTGTTCAATATGTCCCAATAGTGGATATATTGGCAAATCCGGTAATAGCTTTAGATTTCGCTTCAATAATCACAAACTTAATATACGCCAAAATAATCAATATTCCCCAGTAGGAGCACATTTCAATCAACCGGGTCACACCTTAGAAAATTGCAAATGTTTACTAATAGACTCCAATTTTAGTTCTACATACGCACGCAGAAAGAAAGAAAAATACTGGATTTTAAAATTAAATACACTCAAGCTAGGGTTAAATAGGGACTTAGGTGCTTTGAATCTTTACAAATACTTCAATAACTAAACGTTTTTAGATACATTTAAAAATATTTTTAAAACTTTTTTTAGATACAATTAAAAAATTTTTTTATCTAAAACAAATTTACAAGCATTATTAAAGATAGGTTTACGTTTACAAACATAATTTTTTTTTTAAATCTGTCGCTTTCAACGTCACTTGATGTAAAAACAAAAACTCTCTCCACAAACGCGTCACGTGATGTAAACAAATGCGTCATGTGATGTACACATACTCTTCATTGACGCTCTCGCGAAATCTCGCGAAATACGTTACTAATTCAAATTTTAAAATCATTTGTTTCTGATGAAGGACCGAGGGAGGTCTGAAATATAAAATATAATAGTAGAAATAAACAAATACTGTCAAAAAAACACATTTTCAAACTCAAAACGTTTTAATATTCTTTCCTATACATATTAAGACAGTATACGTGGATCATCACTATGCTATATATATATATATATATATATATATATATATATATATATTTTCATGGTAACTGCTCTGACAGGCTTTTTTCCTGACCACATGAATTTAAGCATGCTACTAGATTGGCATCTAGTTTCCACTTTTTTTTCCATTGAAATAGTTAAGTGTAACCATAACTTCTACTCTTACAGTTTCTTTTCTCACACTTCCCATCTTTTGAACTCTCATCTGTTTACTTGCTTCCCTGATAGCTACAATCTACAAAAAATTAAATGTGACATAAATTGACACCTTCTCTCTTCTTGAATTCTATTCATCATTTATTCTTTCCTTAATACCCCTTGTACCCAGTCTATTCTCTCACTGTGAACTCCTGTGCATTAGCAGTGGTCTCATCTTGTTTAGGGTGAAATAATTAAAAAGAAAAAGTAACAGAAACCACATCACTTGAGCACTTCAAAAACTAAAAGGGATATTAGATATAATATGAAGAGACACTTATGACATAATCTAGATATTGATGTGCCACATTGTTTCAAACCACCATCAATACTGGAAAGAGTGATGGCAGCTACTGGACTTGAGAAACCTACATTTATATTTTGTACATGTGAACTTATTGATATACTAGCAGTATAGCTCAGCGTTGATAAGGTGTAATGAAAGCTTTAAAACTAATCCATGGTCCTGGAGCTCAGACACTTTGGACATTGGCACAAAAGACTAAAAAGCAATAGTTGTTTCCAGTTAAAGCGAAACCACAGACTGAAAGAAAAATGAATGGATGTAAGTCAAATTTTGATTTCCTCGTATCGATATCAAATAAGTTTTTTCGTCATAAACTGAATTTTGAAGGCTAAATAGATCCTCTGAGTAAATGGTATCATGGCTGAGACTAAAAACTACAATTATACCTACTGAGAGCCAAACCCGAAGCAAAAACTAAAATAAAAGGGCTGAAAAAATACAGATATACAGGTAGATAAACAGACGCACACACAAACATCTTCTCTTTTATATATATATATATTATCAATTTTCTGCACTATTGTAAGAACTGCAACATTGAAATTTCTGAATATCGTTTCTTATGTCTTTATCTATGAGTGTATCAAATTTGATTAAAATCGGACCACTCCTTCTATAACCCAATTTTTTTCGATTATCGATTTTCGATATTTATCAGGGGTACTTCAACACAAAACCTAGCTAAGAACACTTGCAAATGCTTATAGTACAACTGTGTAAATTTTCAAGAAAATCGGTTCAGCCATTTCGGAGTCTATAGGTAACAGGGACACACACACACAGACACACACACATACCCCCACAAACAGGCAAAGTTCCACTTATAAATAAGTTTAGATGACATTAGAAAAAAAACTTATTTGTTTTTTTTTAACTGATCATTTATGTTGAAATTAGGATTAAAATTGGGCTGAGCTAAGATCTACAAATCTCAAGCAAAAATGCAAATCACTGATTTAAGAAAAGAGGAAGTTATCAACAGTTCACTCTCCTTTTCTGACTTTTTCTTTCTCCATTACTTTTGTCTTTTTATTTCTTCTGGATCATCTGATAGTTTTTCAAAAATTTACAATCTCATTCTAGAAGCTATTTTTTACTCAATCAGTCATAACATAACTCTTTTCTAATAACAGACTTTCCACATGACCTTAAACAAAAGGTTAGGAAGGAAATCCTCATCAATAATAGAAAGAGCAATAACAGTGAACTTGAAGTAACTATTTACCTTAGAAAACTATTTTAAGAGAAAGAATTTGTTAATTTCAACTGACTGTAATCTTAAGTATTCAATAAATGTATACCAAATGTTTCCTTATAAGGAAATGGTTCATCTCACCATTACTATTCATCATTTACATCCAAAGAAGAGTCTGTGATGTTATTAGTTTTGACCTAGCATCTCAACTTCAGTCACTTCCCCATCACTGTGATGTGGCTTCTGCCTTTCCTATAAATATGTTTATGGCTGTTGTTTGAATGAGCTCTCTTCCTTGGTACCTCAGCTTCATGAATTTAAGCATACTGCTAGATTGTCAATTAGGTCTCATCATTTTACTGTTGAATTAGCTAAATGTAACCATAAGTTCTATTCTAAGTTTCTTTTCTCATGCTTCTTACCTCTTCACTAAAATCTTTTCATTCTCTCTTACTCTCAGTAATTTCTTGCATCTTAGTGGCATTCTCACCTTGCTTGGGGTGAAATGATTAACAAAAAACTTCTTTGGATGCACCATTGCTAATACTGAGGTTCTCAATTAGCCAGGACCAGAAATGTTTAAGCTACTGGACTTGAGTAATCTACTTTCTTGAAAAATTGTTTTAAGAGAGAGAGATTTCAACGGAGGATAGCACTGGTCATTTGGTTGATGAATCTCAAATGTTTCTTCATAAGAAAATGGCTAATATTACCATTAGAAATGAGAACAGATACTACACTTTTGATGTACTCTACTTCTCCAATGGAGTGAGTTGTGACACAAGGTCAGTTTTTAATGTGGAGACCCTGAATGCATACGCTCAGGCCATTGGTTAAAGATTATCCAGCCCCACTCATGCGGTAACTTTGTACAAGTTGGTCTTAGCTGGTCATTGCTTCTCAAAACTGGTCATTGCTTGTCAAAACTAGTCAAAAGCTAGTCTTAGCTGGTCATTGTTTCCACGCCGGCAAGCAGGAAGTGAGCATCTGAGAATAGATACTACACTTTTGATTTACTCTACTCCTCCACTGGAGTAAGTTGTGACACAAGGTCAGTTTTTAACGTGGACAACCTGAGTGTATACGCTCAGGCCATTGGTTAAAGATTATCCAGCCCCCACTCATATGGTAACTGGGTACAAAGGTGGTCTTAGCTTGTCATTGCTTCTCAAAACTGGTCATTGCTTGTCAAAACTAGTCAAAAGCTAGTCTTAGCTGGTCATTGTTTCCACGCTGGCAAGCAGGAAGTGAGCATCTGAGAACAGATACTACACTTTTGATTTACTCTACTCCCTCCCACTGGAGCGAGTTGTGACACAAGGTCAGTTTATAACGTGGGAAAGCTGAGTGCATACGCTCAGGCCATTGGTCAAAGATTACCTAGACCCGGCTTATACAGTAACTGGTCTTAGCTGGTCATAGCTTGTCAAAAGCTAGTCTTAGCTGATCATTGCTTCTAGGCCTGTGAGCAGGAAGTGAGTATCTGAGAACAGATGCTACACTTTGATCCCTGCCTGATGGCTATGGAGTGAAGAAAAGCATAACCTGAGTAGCATTGGCTGCTCAGTCAGTGAATACCAAATGTTTCCTTATAAGGAAATCGTTAACGCTACAACTGTTATATAAACAGAGTTAATATTACAAGAATCTAGATAAAAGACAATTATGTCTAGATTGCAAATAGCATCCAATATTTTAACCTAAATGTAATCTGCTCAGGAAAATGTTCTGCATTTGGCATGATTCAAAGGGAATTCTTTATTATGAATTGCTGGAATCTTGACAAATGGTTACTGCAAAATTCTAATCAGCATTTGACTTGTTTGAATTATGAATTGGATGAAAAAACAAAAACTTTTTCAAAGTAATGAAGCCAATTCTGTCCAAATGACACATCAGACAATCACAGAGCTTAGACATTTTTTATTTTTTTCAAATATCATTTTCTTCCTACTTGATCATATTTACATTTTTGTTTTGGGTTCCAATCATATCAAAATATTGAAATATTCTTGAAGACAATACTGGAGTCATTTTTTATGATTGGATATGTAATTCAGTTAAAAAATAGAAGAGTCTAAAAAAAATATTAGATTTTGTCAGTAAATTAAATATTGAAAAGTTCTTTAATATTGGAATCATTCATTTATAATTAAACACAAAATTTAGTTGAAATATAGAAGATTATAGAAGTCCAGAAAGATATTTTGAATTTAATATATAGAAAAAAATCTATAACATTGGAGTCATTCTTTTGTGATTGAATACATAATTTACTTGAAAGATAGAAAATCCTAAAAGTCTAGTAAAATTTTTTTTAGTTTAATATTGTTGTGGAGTAGTTTTCGCACTGAAGGTTATAATCGTGATATGTTGGTTGCTAGTCGATTTAATGCATCAAAATGGTAGGAACTTGGTAATCTTCCATTGTAAGCTGACTCCTCAGTATTCAGCCAACTGCCGACTAATATCAACTGCCTTAGTCCAACTATGTCCAAACTGGAACTAACTAATAGTTCTACTGAACTCCAACAGAACTCTAAAGAACTCTCTCGAACTTCTAAGAACTCCTATGAACTTCCCAAGAACTTCTCGAATTAACTTCCTGTTAACTTTTATTAATATAGGAGGGAGAGTCCATTATCTGAGGAATGGGTGCGTTTCACCATAACAAATATATAGTAAAAACTTCATAATATTGGAAACATTCTTTTATGATTGAATACATAATTTAGTTAAAAGATAGAAGATCACTCCGACAGAAATTTGGAAACGGCATTTTGTACTACTTAGCATTCATGGTGGAAGCACCAATATGGATAATTTAGAGATTTGGGGTGTCAATCTCAGGACAATGCTGGGTCTTTGAAAAGAATTGGATGAATCTAATGGTAATTACGAAAGTACGGTGCCTCATAAAAAGCATTCTTAACCTGCTGATAAGAAAAAACTCCTGAATTTGTTGGTGAAAGCCTTTTACTCAACATGAAGTCCTACATCAAGTTTTTTGAAAACGTAGTGCTGCCCTGGTTCAAGAGGGTTGCTGTTGAAAGATGCTATACCTGGCAACAGGACTTTGTACCATGCTATACTGTTCAAGTAAGAGCAACAAAACTCCTGGTAATACCAAAAGTAAGGATTATGCAGCATTCATCAACTTAAACAAGGAGTATTTTTCTATATTTCTGAGGTAGTATTTACAGTATTTACATTATTCGAACAGAAGTGGGGTTCAAGACATCCATATACCGCAAGCCAACATTCACCAGACAATGCCTCAACATCAACTCCCACCACCGATACAATGTAAAGAAAGGGATCGTCCACTGCTTTCAACAGCGAGCAAAAGTCATAAGCAGTGACCCAGAGTCATACGAACAGGAAATGGTCAGTATAAGCAGTACCCTACAATGAAACAATTATCCAGGGTACATGACAACAACTCCAATATCCATGTAAGGGAGGGTGCATGAGGATAACAACTCTCAGAAAACAGCCTCGGTCTGTTTATCTTATGTGAAGCGGTTGTCGGTGAAAATACAAGAGAACTCTGGTCTGTATAACATCCGGACGATGTTCAGAAGTTGTTCTACACTTCGCAGATACCTCTCCCAAGTAAGACCCCCAACAGAGGAGGACATGACTAAGGGTTGTGTGTACACCATTCCTTGTAGCTGTGAAAAGAAATATAAAGGAGAAACAGGCGGCCCCCTTAAGGTAAGGCTACAAAAACATTGTAAGTCTGTAACATGAGAGGAAGACAAAAAAATCAGGTGTAGCTGACCATATATGGCGGGAGAAAGTGAATCACTGCCCCCTATGGGAGGAAGTTGAAATAATAGATGGAGAATGTCACTGGAAACTACGTAAACTTAAGGAATCAGCACATATGTTAGGCTTCAAAAATCTCTTAAGCCGACCAAGCACAGAGATAAACACAATATGGGAACCAGTAATATGGAGTGCCAGAGAAAATCATTAGTGTAAAAAAATAGAATATGAGCTCTGGTAAAAAATACTAGAGAAAACCATTAACATCAAAAATACTAGAAAAAAACCATTAACATCAAAAATTGCAATATGAACTCTGGTAAAAAAAAAAAGGGGGTGGTTACTTGACATTAGGTTTATAAGTCCCAAAAATTCAGTTGTTTTTAAGGACACATAGCCCAGTGGATATAGGCGTTGGTTAGTTCCTGTGACTTGACCCAAACAGTTGTGAGTTCAATACCAGGCTACATCAGTGGTGAACAAGTAACTTGTTAGAGGGAGATAACTCATGACTTCCAATCGAGGCATTACTATGCAAGGAATGAGAATGATATACACCAGTGATTGAAATTCCTAGCATCTAAAGAAGGCCAGTGCATACAATGGCCGAAATGTCGTACAAATGGCAACAAAGATGAGTATAATAGTCCAAATAATGCAAATATTTTTAAAGAAGGAAATCATCCAGAAGTCGTGCAGGAAATCCTGCAGCTGCCTGCAAGCTGTGGTTGAAACAAATGTGGCTTTTATCGAATAAATTAACTTTTGAGTATTTTTAGATATTTTAAGTAATTTTGTAAATATAGCTTTTAAAATAAGATGTTGATTTTATAATTTCTTGTCTTATATTCTCTGTTGTTTTACCATTACAATTTCTTAGTCATAAGTCCGTCATCTCTGTATAAACCTGTTTCTTTTTTGTTAGCATTTACATCATTAACAAACAAGATGTACGTTTATACAGAGATGACGGACTTACAATTAGTAAATTTTCTAGATGTAATACTCAACTTAAGCAACTACACATACAAAACCATACAGAAAAGAAAACAACCCCATATATATCAACAAAAATTCTAATCACCCTCCAAATATAGTCAAACACTTGGCCATATCTATAAAAAAAAAGGTTATATACAAACACTAGTAACATAAAAATATTCAACAAAAAAAAGTCCATGTGTGCATATAAGTTTGTATATAAGTATTTTTATATTTGTGCATGTGTGTGTGTGTGTATATATATATATATATGCAGTACTGTGCAAAAGTATTAGGACAAGAACTGTTTTATCTTTTATGAGGCATCAAAATAAAGTTTAAAATCACCCCTGTCATAACACTTTTGCACACGACCAGTAGTGTGCAAAAGTATTAGGACAGGGGTGATTTTCCTAAAAACTTCACTGAAATTCAAATACAGGGTGAAAAGCCAAGTAAATTGCTAATAAATATTGATTATTTAAAACTAGGTGTAAAAGAAATGTATTAATAAGAAGTTATATTTAATTTTTCTTATTTTCTATTAAACAAGTTATTTTGAAACTACTCATTATTCTATTATCCATGGATATGACTGACTTTTTTCTTATTCCCTCCTCTTGAATTGATAAAACTAATGTTACTTTGCAAGACACACTTTGGGAACAAATACAAGCTGCTTGGCAGGAGATACCATTAGATACATTGAAGAAGCTTGTGATGTCAATGCCTGACAGTATGAAGGCTGTGATCAAAGCAAAAGGCTATTATATTAAATATTAAATTTATTTTGTAACAAGTATTTTTTTCTTGTTAAAGCACTTGTTGAGTAAATCAAATAAAATTACTTTAATTAAATTGCTTATTTTCTGTCAATGTGCCTCATAAAAGATAAAATAGTTCTTGTCCTAATACTTTTGCACAGTACTATATATATATATTGATTGTTTAATGACTTAGTTTTTGGTCATAATAAGATTAGACCAGTGCACGTTTGTATTAAAAGTGTTCAATACAATTATATTATAGGACTTTTGAATATTTTCTATTTGTAAACAAGTTATTATGCGACCAAGGTTTCTAGCATGTGGTGTCTTCAGGAGATTTGAAAATATATATATATAGATGTATATTTAGGTATGTATCTTGATTTTGTTGTTGACATGTTTCCCCATTCACAACATTTGATGGATGAAATGTTCACCTTCCCTTCTCTAACATTTCAGACATCAACTTTACAACACCCAGAAAAAGAAAAATTTCAAAGTCATACCACTTAACTTGGCATTTTTTGAATGTTCTGATAAAATTAATCCGTTTATAATTCATAACTGCCTTAGATGACGCATTGAGTGTTTCCTTTATGTAAATATGATTAATACAAATATGAACGGTATAACTTCAACATCCCGAGTTCAAATTTTTGTAGATGGTGGACACTTCAGCAATCCCTCTCTCCATTCATCCATGTATAGAAAAAAAGGGAAACTTAATTCTTCAACAAAATTTAGAGACTATTACACACATCTAAACTTATTTATAAATGGAACTTTGTCTGTGTGTGTGTGTGTGTGTGTGTGTGTGCATGCGTATCCGTTACCTATAGACTCCGAAATGGCTAAACCGATTTTGTTGAAAATTTACACAGTTGTACTATAAGCGTCTGTGAGTGTTCTTAGCTAGGTTTTGTGTCGAGGTACCCCCGATAAATATCAAAAATCGATACTCAAAAAAATCGGGTTATAGAAGGAGTGGGCCGATTTTAATCAAATTTGATACACTCATAGACAAAGACATAAGAAACAATGTTCAGAAGTTTCAAGGTTGCAGTTCTTACAATAGTGCAGAAAATCAATAATATATATATATAAAAGGCAAGATGTTTGTGTGTATGTCTGTTTATCTGCCTGTATGTCTGTATTTTTTCAGGTTTTTTATTTTAGTTTTTGCTTCGGGTTTGGCTCCAAGTAAGTATTATTGTAGTTCTTAGTCTCAGCCATGATGCTATTTACTCAGAGGACTTATTTAGCTTTCAAAATTCAGTTTACGACTAAAAAAAACTTATTTGATATCGATAGCAGGAAATCAAAATTTCACTTACATCCATTCATTTTTCTTTCAGTCTATGGTTTCGCTTTAACTGGAAACAACTATTGCTTTTTAGTCTTTTGTGCCAACGTCCAAAGAGTCTGAGCTCCAGCACCATGGATTAGTTTTAAAGCTTTCATTACACCTGAGCAACGTGGGCTATACTGCTAGTGAAAGATAAGAACAAGTTCTAGTTACCAACAGATATTTTGATTCACTCCTATGCATTTTGTAATGGCTCCACAACTGCATTTTCTTTGATAACATAAATAAATTATAATATAAATGGCATTTGAAACCATTCATTTTTGGAATTATAAGAATTGGCCATTCCAAAAAATTAGCATTCTTTTATTAAAATTGTTTTAAGCCATGTCATATTTAAACCATATAATTTGTTTAAATTCATATAATTTTTTTAAATCATATAAGTTTTTTAAGATATATCTTGGAAATGATGGAAACAAAAGGAAATTAATACTGAGCATCAGGAAGAGACAACTAAAGTTCCTGGGACATGCAATGAGGAAAGAGGGCTTGGAGAACCTGATACTAACAGGCCAGATAGAGGGAAAAAGAGACAGGGGAAAGCAACGGATAACATATTTGAAGGACCTAATCAGGTGGATGACGGAACGAGGATTGCATGGTGTAACAGGAGAAGGCGTGTTCAGAGCCACCAGGGATAGGGAAAAGTGGAAGGCCATGATTGCCTACGTCCTGAAGGGACAGGGCACATAGAAGAAGAAGAAGAAGAAGAAGAAGAAGAAGAAGAAGAAGAAGAAGCTGTTTTAAGCCATATTATTTTTAAGTTGTTTTAGGCCATATCATTTTTTAAGCCATATTATTTTAAGTTACATGAGTTGTTTAAAGTCATAGCATTTTCAAAACCCTGTAAGTTTTAAAGATATGATTAATGATATTTCCTGAATTATTCAATTTTCTTGAAAAAACCACAAGTCTCAGATCATAAAGCACATTTTTTCCCAGATAGATGAATATTTTCCATAGATAAGATGTTGAATTTATTAAATGAAAAGCAATTTTTAGTTGAGAAAAGTGTGAAATACATTGAATTCTGAAGTATAAGATATTTATAACTCCTCTTTTTCTAATGATTGAAAGAGATTAACTTCTTTGTTAGAAAACTCACAATTCACTCATTCCTGATATCAAATATGTAATTGACAATCTCTTATATATACAATTATATAGTTTTCTAAACATATACTGTTAAATATAAGAGACAATGAATGTCTATGATGTTTAATCATGAGCCGTTCTAAACATTGTAGTTTGGATTTAATTTCAGGTGAAAATAAAGACAAAAATTCTCCAACATTTGGATAATTTTTTATTAAGTTGTTTCTAAGCTTTCGGCTCACATGAGCCATCTTCAGAGAGGTTACAAGGACATTAGCATAAAAACATCCACCATCAGTGATGATTTTATCTTGTGTTGACATAAAACTTTGCTAAGCAGCAATAACCGTTATCAAAAATAGCAAACGCAGTTCGGAAATTTGTAATGTGGTTCTATGATGTCACACCGCATGAGAGGTCGAAATGATAACAGAACCATATATTTAAATGCAATGTAAATCTGAAGATGGCTCATGTGAGCCAAAAAATTAGAACCAACTTAATAAAAAAAATTATCCAAATGTTGGAGAATTTTTGTCTTTATTTTCACCTGAAATTAAAGCCAAAATATGATGTTTAGAACGGCTCATGATTAAACATAATAGACATTCATTGTCTCTTATATTTAACAGTATATGTTTAGAAAATTATCTGCTGTCTCGATACACTAAATTATATAGTTATAAGTCAATTGTACATTGCAACACGGAAATTTCTATGTTTCGAGATAGATTCTCTTCATCAGGAATTGTTTGATGTTGGTTGGGCAGATGATTTATATTTACATAACAAAAACCTTTGGTTTGTTGTGTATGTATGTGGGAAGATAAAAATTTACATGTATGTTTGTTTTAACTAATCAGAGTGAAGATTCATTACAGGATTTAACCCCAAAGAATACATACTGATACATATGGGAGAGGAAAAAGAAAAAAAATAGAGAAGAGGTTGGTTAGTATATATTCTTTGGGGCCAAATCACAAAATGAATCTTCGCTCTGATTAGTTAAAAAAACAAAAGGCATGTAAATTTTGTAACATCCCACATAGATACACAGCAAACTAAAAGGTTTTTTTATTTAAATGTAAATCATCTGCCCAACCAACATCAAACATTGCCTGATGAAGAGAATCTATCTCGAAACATAGAAATTTCCATGTCGCAATGTACAATTAATTCATAACTATATGATTATATTAAGCTCTATAATATTGATTATATTGAGTTCTGTTCATAATAAAATTATCCTCTTGGCAATAAATATTAAAAATAGTATGAAATACATCATTTTTTTAAAACTGGGGTAACCTAATAATTATGGCCAGTAGTGTATACACACACATACACACACACACACACACACACACACATATATATATATATATATATACAAAGAAATCATTGAGGTGTTCAGGTTTTTAGAAGATTGCACGAGCTTGAAACTCCTCACATAGGATTTAATATTGTTAAGCATTTTTTGCTTTGTCTAGGCAATTGACATTCCAAATAATTTACTTGACTAAGAAGACAAGTTTGACTTCAGTTTTTTTTCTATTTTCAATTTTGTTGTTTTTGGCCAAGACTGTATCTGATACATTTTGGCAATTTGTCCATTGGTTCCATCAATGATTTTAGTTTTTTTCATATATATATATATAGTACTATGCAAAAGTATTAAGGCAAGAACTATTTTATCTTTTATGAGGCATCAAAATAAAGTTTAAAATCACCCCTGTCCTAACACTATTGCATACTACCGTTAGTATTAAGACAGGGGTGATTTTCCTAAAAACCTCACTGAAATTCAAATACAGGGTGAAAAGTCAAGTAAATTACTATGAAATATTGATTATTTAAAAGTAGGTGTAAAAGAAATGTATTAAAAAGAAGTTATATTAAATTTTTCCTATTTTCTATTAAACAAGTTATTTTGAAACTACTCTATTGAACATCTATGGGATATTTTGGATAAAAAAATTGATAAATCTAATGTTACTTTGCAAAACACACTTTAAGAACAAATACAAGCTGCTTGGCAGGAGATACAATTAGATACATTGAAGAAGCTTGTGATGTCAAATTCCTGACAGAATGAAGGCTGTGATCAAAGCAAAAGGCTATTATACGAAATATTAAATTTATTTTGTAACAAGTACTTTTTTCTTGTTAAAGCATTTGTTAAATAAATCAAATAAAATTACTTTAATTATATTGTTTATTTTCTGTTAATATGCCTCATAAAAGATAAAATAGTTCTTGTCCTAATACTTTTGCACAGTACTATATATATATATATATATATATATATAGAGAGAGAGAGAGAGAGAGAAAGAAGTATGCTGAAATAATGAATTGCAACTTGAATTGACGAATCAGAGAGCTGTGCTAATATACTCAGAAAAGGTATTAATCCATCTCTTTCCCCCCAGCTATGGGTAAATAGCAGAACTGACTGGGTTCTATAGCCTTAGGTGATAACCAATCTAGGGGAAGGAAAAACTCTGAATTCAATCCAGCCTGGAGAGGGTTGAGCTGTGTCAGGCTTGTTCAAGATATAACACTTATACAATAGCTGTATTATGTGTGGTGCCGCTACAACTGTAATGAGTTACAGGACTCGTAATGATGATATATAAAATATTTCTTATATATATATATATATATATATATATATATATATATATATATATATGTATTGCTTGCTTAATTACTTAGTTTTTGGTCATAATAAGATTAGACCAGTGCACATTTGTATTAAAAGTGTTCAATACAATTATACTATGGAACTTTTGAATATTTTCCATTTGTAAATGAGTTATTACGTCATAGTGCTCTTTTTCTCTTCAAATAGTACCCAACTGACCCTACTATACTGTGCAGTCAACAAAATGGAGAGGGTTGAGCTCTGTCAGGCTATCTTGTCCAAGATATAACACTTATACTATGGCTGTAATATGTGTAGTGCCACTACATCTGTAATGAGTTACAGGACTCATAATGATAATATATAAAATATTTCTCATATATATATATATATATTAGAAAAAATTTTATATATTCTACAATTTCATGTGTAATACGTATTTTACAGCAAAAAGCTGCTCGTCAGACCCAAAAGATAGAGTAGTTAATAATATTCAAAATAATCCCAAAAAATTTACAAATTACGAATGTCTATTCTAGACCCAGGCATGTAAGCGTCTGTATGTAATTATTATTTTTGGGGGGAGAAATTTTTTCGGGATTATTTTGAATCTTATTAACTGCTGTATCTTTTGGGTCTGATGAGCAGCTTTTTGCTACTAAATACATATTACCCATGAAATTGCAGAATATCTAAAATTTTTTCTAAATTATATTACTCTGTTAAATTAAATAAATAAATTTAACAGTGAGTTCTTTTGAGTTCATCTCTATCCGAATGTACCGGACTTATATACCAAGTATTCTACATTATATATATATATATATATATATGGTACTATGGGTAAATTGGTAAATTGTAATTCTTTTATACTTTTGATTTTGCACATGCACATTGTTTTTGATTTTGTTGACTGCACTGTATAGTAGTGTCAGTTGGGCACTATTTGTGAGAAAAGTGCACCATGACACAATTCACTCGGCCCAAAATTTGGAAACAACATGCTATACTGCTTGGCATTTGTGCCAGAAATTCTAATACAAACATTTCAGAGAGTGTGGGTGTCAATTGTAAGAGAGTGCAGAGGATTCAGAAAGAGTTGGATGAGTCTAATGGTGATCACCAAGGTACGGCAGCTTTGGAAACTCACACTGATCATTCTGATAAGAAAAGAACTCTTGAATTTGTTAATGAGATCCAGGCCATGATTGACAATGATCCCTGTAAGTCAACCAAGTCAACCGGTGTGTTGTAGTGCAGTGGATATTGACTCGGAACAAGAAATTGGGGTGCCAAGTTCAAATTCCAGTTGAATTCCTTGCATTCATTTACGCACAAATACCCTTTCCTATTTCTTTCATGGATTGGGAAAAAATTGTCTTTTTCTCACTTTATATAAGAAATACTGAATGTCTTCATGCATCACCTGCCTGATAACAAACTCAGACACTCCTGTGTCCCTGGTTATGGATTTGGTTGACTTCAGTCAGTCAGTTTAGTGCCATACATGATACATGTTTGGGCGATCATGCCTTGAAAAAGACATGACTGACTGAGCAGAAGATTATCCCGCAGTAGGTTGCCATTGCTTTCTGTGGTAGACTGGTTGCCAGCCAAGGCTATAGAACCCAATCTATCCTATTATCTAACCCATAACTGGAGGGAAGAGATAGATTAATACCTTTTCCAAGGGTATTTGTGCATAAGTGAATGCGAGAAATTCTACTGGAATTCGAACTCGGCTCGATATATATATAGTCTGCTTTTATTTGTTAAACTCATTGTGGACTGTGTGACATCAGTTCTTTTTCACAAAGAAACCTCACACTAAAACTTAGCTTCAAAGGTTTTGTGTCCTGCAACTATTTACTTGATTGAACTGAGATTTATCATATTAACTCAATTTAAGATGAAGGGCATAACCAAATTCAACACTGCACATGATATGCATGTGACATTGTCTTCCTGTGCTCCCAATTGGAATTGGTTGCCTATGAAAAAACAAGTACATCCATCTCTTTAAATGACAGTTTTTTCCAAATATTATTTACTTTACATTTGTGTCAGTGTTTCATTAAATTTATTTTTTATAAAAGTAATAATTTGATAATCATACAAATATATACATGCAATTCTAATGTGTGTGGATCAGAAGAAATATTCACATAAATTGTTGATAGTAAATAAATGAACCTAGTAATTAAACAGCGTTCACCTTTGATTTATTACACGTAGGTATAATGGGTCGCATTGCAAAATGTTTGTTGTGTCGTGGCTCGTACCATGTGACATCTGATTGCCCGGATGTATAAAAGACAATGTGCGCTTAGCACAGGGGTTGTTGTCATTATCACGGACTTTGAGAAGTAACACCTACTATTGCGAGAGACTGTAAATATTGTATATACATCTTGGTTGTACCACTCTGTTAATAAAGTAGTTTAGCTACATTTCTTGGTGTATCTCTTCATTCCACGATACAACAATGTTCTTACTGTGGGTCACAGTAAAATAAAGTTTGAAAGATGCTGGGATAGAGGGTAATTGAATGATCTTGTTTTTAGGCCCATAAGAGGATTGAGGTAAGATTTGTAGTTCATGACATTATTTGGATGAGAATAAGGTTAACTCTAGACTTGAAGAAGCTAATATTGTAGTGATTGTGAAAACGTCCTCTCAAGAGTCTGTTTCCCAAAGTAACCGTTCTTGGTAAAGAACTGTCAAAGGAGAACTGTCTTCTTACTAATAGAATATAAAAGGGATGAGGTTGATTCATGCCAGTGTATGTGGCAGGGTGGGCCTCAGCTGCAAAAGTCAGGATTGGTGGACTAAGGAATGTAGCATATCTCAACAGAATCTATTTTGCACTATTATAAGTCTGCTATGTATTCACCCTTGCATTAAATTTTACTGCCCTATCAGGTCTGGTGCTTCTTCTATGTATTTAGAGATTCCTGATAAAATCCAAAGAAAAATCTGCAATGTTATTGGTCTTGGACTGACATCTCAACTTCAGTCACTTTAATGGTAATTGTTTTGATGAATTTTTTCTTGGGTAAATCGACTTTATGAATTTAAGCATGTGACTAAATTGGCAGTAAGGTCTCATGTCTTGTCTTTACAGCTGTAAACAGCATTCACTTTCATACAAATACCCTAAGAAAAGGTATGAATCTATTCTTCTCTCCCTCAGCTATGGGTTAAATAGCAGAGCAAAATGGGCTCACTCGCCTTAGTTGACAACTAGTTTAAGATAACTCTGAATTCAAAATCAGCTTGATATGGGGTTGGCATTAAAATAGAAAAACTACTGGCTACAGAAAACATAACAGTGACACAACTGTTGTGAGACTGTGACCCAATACTCTACATGGAGTAAGGATGACTCACCTATCAATTTGGATTTTATATGTATAGGCTGAACATTACTAGACTCTAGAATCCAGTCTTTTGTTGATCACCTAGAACGTAAAGGCAATAAAGGCCGAAGATACCATACCTCTTCTAACACCTGCTTCCTGAGGTTACCACACTTCAGTGAAAACATCACCACGAAAATACATACAGCCATCTGCAGAGAGGGACTGGACATACAATTGGCCCACTATGGCCCAACCTTTTGGAGACACCTCAATTACAACAACAACAAGCAACATACTGGAAATGACACCGCATGTACACTAGCCAATTGCCCTATTACCAACACCAATATATGCCACCAGGTATATGTCATATATAGCTTACAATGCACCAAATGCAAGGAATTTTGTCGGTACCACCACCAAACTGTTACATATCAGAATCAAAGAACATTTACATACACAGGTATCATCATTCCACAAGCACCTAAAAAAAATGCAAAACTCAGGCAAAAACATAATAGTCAATACTGAAGCAAGAGAGCAGAATCAAGGAAACTTACACATAAAAGAGTCCTTAATAATAGTTAAACTCCATCCATAGATTAACAATAGACAGGAACTCAATCTAGATTACATAATGGAATAATTAACAATATCAAACACTTGACACACACCGGCCACAACAGTAAGGCGCAATCACAGACTAACACACACACAAATACATGTCTATAAACATATGACCAACAGCAACAAGTACACCACGCTAGAACATGCTCAAAAAAAAAAATCTTATACTCCAACACACTATACACCAGAACTCACACACACACACACACACACACACACACACACACACACACACACATATTTACACAAACACTCCGACAAAATATACACTGGAACACACACACACACACACACACATATATATATCTATATGCACACATACACGCACACATGATACAAGGAAAAGATATGTAGATATATGTATATAATTTTTACTTAATTGTGTTATAAAAATTTTAATACATAGTTATATTTTATTTCATTGAAAGATACTAGCCGTTAACGATATTTAGTAATTTGTTAATTCATTAAGAGATTGTAACTGTTAACATGGCTTCACTAGAATTTAAACAAAAATATATTTTGTTTATGATTCATACGTGATTCTCACGTTCTTTTGTATGATAATCGTTACAACATTGATTTCTCTCAACGCAAAAATTCATAACAGTTTTCTCTTATTTCATTTAAATAGAATGTGTTGAAACACACAAAGTTGAAAAACAAAATAAACAAGATTTATCTTCTACATACAAATATTCATCCGTAATTTTATAACACGTAACCCATATCTTCTCATTGTTTTTTTTCAATTGGAGTAGATAGACTAAACTATCGCCCGGTTCACACTCCACCCACGTCTATTGAACAGGTGAAGAGGCTCATCCCTTGTTTCCTGTTTAGGATGCGATTTCCGGTTTTTCTCTTTTCTAATCTTCTCACTCTCATGTAGCCCCCTGCACACCAGTGGCATTACCGCCTTGCTTGGGGTGATATGATTAAAAAAAAAAAACTTATATATACCATAAACACACAAACACATACAGTAGATGGATGTGAAGTCAAGCTCTCCCATCATTGTGAAGATAAGATTCTGAACTCAAAATATTAATGAATAATATATAGGTAATACCTAACACCTTCTTTACCTTCCTTTCTTATACTAAACGCATGAAATCAATCTATCCTATCATTCTGAAGATGAAATTCTGATCTCGAAATATTAATGAATAATAAATAGTAGTACCAAAACCTTATTTACCTTCCTTTCTTATACTAACCACTTGAAATCAAGGTTTCCTATCATTCCGAAGATGAGATTCTAATCTCAAAATATTAATGAATAATAAATAGTTAATACTCAACAACTTCCTTACCACATTTTATTTATACAAAACGCATGAAATCAAGCTCTTCTGTCAGACTTAAGATGAGATTCTCATCTCGAAATATTAATGAATAATAAATACGTAATAACCAACACCTTCTTTACCACCCTTTATTATACTAAACACATGAAATCAAGCAGTCCTATCATTAAGATGTGATTCTGATCTCAAAATATTAATGAATAATAAATATAAAATACACAACACCTTCTTTACCTTCCTTCATTATACTAAACACATGAAATTAAGCTCTCCTATCATTCTGGATATGAGATTTTGATCTTGAAAACTTATTGAATAATAAATAAGTAATACTCAACACCTTGTTTACCTTTCTTTATTATACTAAGCACATGTAATCAAGCTCTCCTATCATTCTGAAGATGAAATTCTGTTCTCGAAATATTAATGAATAATAAATAGGTAATAACCAACACCTTCTTTACCTTCCTTAATTATACTAAACGCATTGTGACAGCTTTCTAATACCTACCCATATATATAGAATTCCTTCATCTGGCAGCTTTGGGTGTTTGTTATAATAATTACAACAATCTTTAACTTTTGTGCCTGTAAAATATGTATGTTTTTTCCTTGACGCCATTATTATTTTAACTACCTTCACTCCTCAGCAATGTTTATTGTTTTAAAATTGATGATTAGAACTGGAATTAAACCTAAACATATGAAAGTGAACTTAGACATTTTCTTCATTTTTTTGAGAACTAAAAACAAAAATAATAAACACTATTTATTAGTTTGTTTATTGGAATGGTTGGTAAAACAACAGCTAATTAAGTTTGAGGTTTATTTAACGACATATCAACACTTTTGTGGGTTATTTAATGCCAAAAAAGTAAGGTCTTAAGCTATTTTTTAATGTTCCATTATAATGAGAAGGTTAATTTAAATTATGATGAATTTTTTATTTTATTTTAGAAAACTGAAGATGTCTTCTAGCTTTGTAATCAAAAATGTATTGCAGGATATAATTTTTTCTCCTTCAAAAATGTTTTATGGTAATAATTTTTTTCCTTCAAAAATGTATTATGGTAAATTTTTTTCCTTCAAAAATTTATTATGGTAATTTTTTTCCTTCAAAAATGTATTGCTGGCAATATCTTTCCTTAAAAAAATATATATTTTTCTATAAAAGTTTATTTTTATGCATATATTACTATAAAAGTATTTTTACACTTTCATAGTGTTTTGACCCCAGTTTGGGGGTTAACTTTTTGCCCTTAGCTGGGACCCCAATAGGTGCTACTACTCGGGGTGGACCTGGGTACAACAACAATTTAGAGGTGGTTCCATGCCCTCACAACCTCCCAATCAGAGGCCTTTCTGTCAGAAGCAGTTTACCATTATACTCAAACCAGCATCAGCTAATTACCCATTAATTTGAATTTTATAAATAATAAGGATTTATTTATAGTTCACATGTTTTCATAGTTTAATAAATGTTTATAAAGGTTTATGAATAAAAATTGTTTTCATTTAATTCTTTATAAATTAGTAAATGATATTTCATTACCATTAGTTTTAATACAATTGGATTAGTTTTTTTTCAGCCCGTTTATTTTAGTATTTGCTTTGGGTTTGGCTCTAAGTAGGTATAATTGTAGTTCTTCATCTCAGCTATTATACCATTCACTCAGAGGACTTATTTAGACTTCAAAATTCAGTTTACGACGAAAAAAACTTATTTGATATTGATACCGGAAAATCAAAATTTGACTTACATCCATTCATTTTTCTTTCAATCTATAGTTTCGCTTTAAATGGAAACAACTATTGCTTTTTAGTCTTTCATGCCAACGTCCAAAGAGTCTGAGCTCCAGGACCATGGATTAGTTTTAAAGCTTTCATTACACCTGAGCAATGCCAGGACATACTGCTAGTTAAAAATAACTTCTAAAAGCTTTTCTTTTTTTTGTGCAAGATTTAACCTTTGTGCCTGCAATAAAACAGTGTGAAAAGGATGGCTATTCTTTTTGACACTGCTATTATTTTAACTACCTTCACTTCTTGGCAATGTTTATTGCTTTAAAAAGCAATTATTAAAATTTTTAAATCTAAACATGAAAGTGAATTTATACATTTTCTTTGTTTTTTGAGAATTGACAACAAAAATAATAAACACTGTTAGATTGTTTATTGGAATGTTTGGCAAAGCTCATTAATTTGAACTTTATAAAATGGTAAATAAAAGATTTATTTATAGTTCACATGTTTTCATAGTTTAATAAATGTTTATAAAGATTTATGAATAAAAATTGTTTTCATTTATTTCTTTATAAATTAGTAAATGATATTTCATTACCATTAGTTTTAATACAATTGGATTAGTTTTTAGAATGTTGTAAGTATAAAATTATTTTTGGAAATAAACATTAATGAATAGTGTTTATTTTTTTTTAAATTCTCAAAAAAAAAAATTACATAAACACTTTCCTGATATGTTTAGGTTTTATTATAATTTTAATCATTGCTTTTTAAAAGAATAAACATTGCAGTTGTTAAAATAAGAGTTATGTCAAGTGGAAAGCTTTCCTTTTGACCGATTGACTTTTTAGGGGCAAAAAGGTTAAAGGTTTCCTTAATTTTGACCCAATTGTCATTTGTAGATGCAAACATGGATGCAAACATTTTGGAATGAAATCAATGCCTAACATCTGGATATAAGTAAATTTTATCATTAAGCATTTTAATATAAAATATTATTTTTTTCTCTATATGCAACTAGAGATATTTGTGAAAAGTGATAGAATGAAAATTTGTAAAATTAAATTTTTAGGCCCAATTGCCTTGATTTAAAAATCTACCAAGAAGCATCTAATTACAAAGTTTTAATATTTTTCAAACTTAAAGCACCAACATTTTACTAAAGTTTCAATTTCAAACTTTGAAAAATGTTTTTCATGTGATTACACACCATTTTATTTTCACCTCGGTTTATATCTAAATCAGTTGAACCAGTAATATATATCTAAATGCTGGAATAGTCAAATTTATTCATCCTAAATCATCTTGTGCATTGTGGTGCAGTGGATATCGGCTCGGAATGAGAAATCGGGGAGCCGAGTTCGAATTCCAGTTGAATTCATTGCATTCACTTACACACAAATACCCTTGGGAAAGGTATTAATCCAACTCTTCCCTCCAGTTATGGGTTAAATAATAGGACATATTGGATTCTGTAGCCTTGGTTGGCAACCAGTCTACTGCAGAAAGCAATGGCAACCTACTGCGGGATAATCTTCTGCCCAGTGAGTCATGTCTCTTTTGAGACATGATTACCCAAGCATGTTTCACGTATGGCACTTAACTGACTGAAATCATCTTGAAGAACTATTAAAACACCTATGATGTAAAAATTTATTTAAATTAATCAAAAAGTAGGATTTTTAACATATCATCTTTTCGAGCCAAAATAGCATTTTCTTAACCCCTTTATAATAGATGATCATAAATTGTATTTTTAAAAAAATATTTACTGCTTATTGTTTTTATCCAGCTTTATTCTTCTCAGCATAATTTTCCTTCATTTTCATTTACCAACTGGCTGACTTTCTATTAAACAATGTGGGATATTTAAAACAAAAATGATAAAAAAAGGGAACCTACCATCCATAATTTTTAGGCCACCCCGGTGTTTCAAAAAATGATTTATTTCATTATATTTTTAGTATTTATTGCCAAGTGAATAATTGTAAATGAAAATAGAATGGTTCTTTTGTTAATACTGCACAATAACATGTGCATCAAATGAATTTATAAATATTTAATATTTACCTATATTTCAGTTTCATCAATGAAAGAATGAAGAAAATTTAGGGTGTTTCGGATGAGTTCATTTTTGCTTCCTTGCCTTGTAAAATTTTGCAAAGTAATAATAAACAAAAGAAACATTCTATTTTCATTTAGAATTATCCACTTAAAAATAGTATGAAATACATTATTTCTTTTAAAAAAGCTTGGGTGGCCTAATAATTATGGCAGGTAGTGTATATCCCCAAAACTAATTTAAATAAAAAAAAATTGAAGTTGAATTTAACATTTTTGGTACCCTCTTTCCTTCATGCGCATGTGTAGTTGAATCAATGTAGATATCACTCTAGTCCAATAAAAGATGTTATGCATCACACAAAATCCTTTTTTTCACTTTGTCATGAATCTTCCTAAAATTATCTTGTGTCTAATTACTTCAGTTGCATTTCAAGACATTTATATAAAGATCTAGGTGTAGTTTCACACAACACGCCAAATTGCTACATAACCAAAACATTAACCTAAAAAAATGTTCTTAAATAGGCTCATCAAGTTAGGATAGAAACCCCCATCAATACTGGAAAGATTGATAACAGCTACTGAACTGGAGAAACCTATTTTATTTTAAAAAAGAATTTTCACTGATTTATTTCAGTATCTGCATTATTTTGAAATCATTTTATGCTCTACTTCATTGATTCAAGAGAGCCATTACTTCAGCTTACGTCTTGCTAGCTCAGTGCCATTCAATCTTGATAAAATTCTTAGCAACTTAAACCCCTTGTTTTTTTGTTCACCAATTTTTCCTTCTTTTACATAATGTTATGTGAGTCACTGACATTGGCATTCAGAAATTTTCACAGGGCTCTTAGCTATCAAACCTTTTCCTTTTACTTCTCAGCTGTACTTGCAAGTGTAAACGTGATACGATTCTTATAATTGTCACTTCTTTAAGAATCCAAAGCCTCTACGCATCATGCAGGGGTTAGTGTGCAGATTTAGAAAGCCGTTCTTTGAGAGTAGATTCCTAAAAATGTTGTGGCCTTGAGCCAGTTCTCTTACAAAGAAAGCAAGCGAGGAATTATATCTTTGACATTTTTAATTTTTTTTTTTTTAGAAATCTGCATCCCACCCCAACCCCCTGGAAATCACGTTTTCATGATCACTGGGGTGACTTCCACAGTATGACTTTCTCAGCTTTAGTTTGTCTCCTGCTATTAAGTAAAAGTCAAACGGTGCAGGCAACCTCGAATGACCTACATCATCGCAACACAAGCGAGAGGGTAGCCAATACTGCACTTGTTATTGACCAATCAGATATGAGGACGCTGACCAGGTCCTTTTGTTTGTGTCAATAGCACTGATTGGCTATCAGGTATTGATTGAAGGTTATTCATGCATGTTTTAACTGGGTAGGCTCTGGCTGTCCACAAATTTTTTGCATTAAGAATAACAGCTAAAAGAAAAAGGAATAAAAGCTAGAAATGAAATAATAGTATGAAGCTTCATTATCTCAATTTGTAGAAATGCTTTTTAAATACCAATAGAGGTCCCTCTTAAAATGATATGTACAGTAAATTTCAGTCTTTTTAAACAGGTGCAATTTAGCATCAGAATAATGTATATATATATATATTTTCTTGAAATTTACTTTTTTCTTTTAATTCAGCTAGTTTTACACACATTTGAATTAACATATAGATCCATGCTCATATACATCAGTTAAGTGCCATACACGATAAATGCTTGGGCGATCATGTCTCAAAAGAGACACGACTGACTGGGCAGATGATTATCCCGCAGTAGGTTGCTATTGCTTTCTGCGGTAGACTGGTTGCCAACCAAGGCTATAGAACCCAATCTGTCCTGCTATTTAACCCATAACTGGAAGGAAGAGATGGATTAATACCTTTCCCAAGGGTATTTGCACGTAAGTGACTGCAAGGAATTCAACTGGAATTCGAACTCATATACATACACATGTAAAAATGTTCAGATATAAAATATATATCTATGTTAGTAATAGTAATATCAACTGTTTTCTTCTAAGGAAATATTTAACATTAATTTACCAAACAGTTAGTTCTTCTTTCAGTTTAGATTTACAAAATCTTTTTTCTGAAAACATCTTTTCAGGAAAGGGGGTCTCTCAGTTCCAGTAGCTGTCAATGATCTTTACAGTATTGATGGGTTTTTTTTCCGAACATATTGTTTGAAGTCATGTGGAATCTCAACATCTCAATTATGTAATTATTTTCTCTTTAAGTTACATGTGCTATCCATTTTAGTTGTTACTGCTGTTGAAACTCTTTAAGTAATGTGGTTTCTGTTATTTGGTACAGTTCTTTGTGATTGTGTAGCACCATTCAAACAATATACAAAGTTGCTATGTGTGCTTCTCATTGGGTGATAAGTTGAAATGAAAATTAAATGGTGAAAACGGTTTATTTATGGTGATTTCTATTTAAGAATATAACTCTAGTTTTCAAATTAAGGTCTTGATTTTGTAGTAATTTGTGATATTGGGGGGAAACTACTTCTTGTACAGCATATAAATAAAACAAAAAATATATATACATATATATATATATATAGCCCACCACTTGACTCATCAATTTATTCATGGTACCTTGGCCATCAGAAAAATAAACAGGTCTCAATATGTAAAGTCACAAGGTTATTCGTCTGAAGAGAGTCAACTTTAGAGTCGAAACACATGTAGTGACACAAATAACATTATGGACACTTAATATATTATACAAAAAGCAAGTGATATTAATGGCAATAGCAACAATAAATCTACACTTTAAACAATACATTCACTTCTCACACTTTTTCTTATATATATATATATATATATATATATATATATATATATATATGAATGAGAGAATGACAAGAATTATTTATTCATAAACTAGCAGTATAGCCCAGCGTTGCTCGGGTGTAATGAAAGCTTTAAAACTAATCCATGGTCCTGGAGCTCAGAATCAGCCTAAAGAATATTTGTGTGAAGTTTGGTGAGATTTGTATAAAGGACATACAGACAGATAAACAGACACACACACAAACATCTTGCTTTTTATATATATATTATCAATTTTCTGCACTATTGTAAGAACTGCAACCTTGAAACTTCTGAATATCATTTCTTATGTCTTTGTCTATGAGTGTATCAAATTTGATTAAAATCGGACCACTCCTTCTATAACCCGATTTTTGATTATCGATTTTTGATATTTATTGGGAGTACCTCGACACAAAACCTAGCTAAGAACACTCGCAGATGCTTATAGTACAACTGTGTAAATTTTCAAGAAAATCGGTTCAGCCATTTTGGAGTCTATACATAACGGACACACAAACACACACACATACACACACACAGACAAAGTTCCATTTATAAATAAGTTTAGATCATATACAGGGGCTGGGTAATCTTTGACTAATGGCCTGAGCATATGTGCTCCGGTTCCCCACGTTAAAAACTGACCTTGTGTCAAAACTCGCTTCAGTGGGAGAGTAGGGTAAATAAAAAGTGTGAAAGGATACAAGAAAAAGGAAAACATTATTAAGGAGAGTGAACAATAAAATAACAATAATTAAGTAGTCAGTAGATAATGATTGACACTAACTTTAAATTTTTGAAAGTCAAAGTTGACTGGAAAACAAGAGGCTAGAAGAGAGTTCCAGAAAACTCAAAAATGTGAGAGTAGAAACTGTTAGCATAGAACTTACAGTTGCTTCCAGCGATTTCAGCTGTAAAATGATGAGACCTATCTGACAATCTAGTACAGTGTTCATAAAGTCCACTTTCTAAAGAGAAAAGTTCATCACAATAATTACCACGGGAAAGTAATGTTAGAGTAGTGAGAAAGTGACTGATGCCAAATTGCCATGACAAGACTAATAACACTGCAGATTCTTCTTTATATTCTGTCAAGAATCTTTAAATATATAGCAGAACCAAATGTGAGTGTGTGTGTGTGTAA
Source organism: Ascarosepion bandense (assembly GCA_037127315.1). Taxonomy (NCBI): domain Eukaryota; kingdom Metazoa; phylum Mollusca; class Cephalopoda; order Sepiida; family Sepiidae; genus Ascarosepion; species Ascarosepion bandense. The sequence continues at coordinate 1,635,347 of JBBBDQ010000386.1, read as the reverse complement.
TATATATATATATGCTACTGACCATACGTTTGGGACCACCCAAACATTTTTAGCAGAATCAAATTCGCCGAGTTTGTATTTTTTGTTATTCTTATGCAGACGTCAAGTAAAAAAAGTATTCTTTTCAACTTTAAAGTAAACATTTACTTGGTTTTACTAACCCAGAGTAACATCTATTGTAGAGGATAGGCACTTGATCATATCTAGCAAGAGGAATAGAAAAAAAAATGCTCCAGAATTAACAATTGAAATGAATTCTACTCGGCAATATGCAGTATCTGTTACTACTGTTAAGAGACAACTTCATTCTGCTGGGCTTAAAGGCTGTGTAGCAGTTAAGAAACCACTATTAAAGAAGGAGAATAAGGAATGAAATTGAACGTACAGTTCAAAATGAACTTCCTAAAAACTTGGCACAAAGCTGGTCATTACTTCCTGGCCAGCAAGCAGGAAGTGAGTATTTGAGGACAGATACTACACTTTGACCCTGACCAACAAGCTTTTCACAATTGGTGATTGTTTGCATCTTAGTGACTTTGTTTCCTTGTTTGGGGTGAAATTATTAAAGAAACAAAAATGTCAAGCAGAAAGGATGTATTGAGAAGTTTTTAGAATCCTCTACAGCTTTTGGGGATCTATTTTTCTTTGAGGCTATTTTGTATAACATTTTTTCAGTTGTTCAATTGGTTCGCACTAGTATATAGTTCTCTATATTTTCATAATATCTTCAGGTAATTCTCAAGATTGTCATGTATGATTTAACTAGTTCATTTAACTCACCCTATGCGGCACTTTTTGTCATGTGTCATTCATATTCAGGAACTGTTACACCTCTCTTTCTCTCTCTCTTTCTCTCTCTCTTTCTCTCTCTCTTTCTCTCTCTCTCACACACACAAATTTATTAATAGTCAGTCAGTTAAGTGCCTTACGTGATACATGCTTGGGTGATCATGTCTCAAAACAGACATGACTGACTGGGCAGAAGATAATCCCGCAGTAGGTTGCCATTGCTTTCTGTGGTAGACTGGTTGCCGACCAAGGCTATAGAACCCAATCTGTCCTGTTATTTAACTCATAGATAAAGGGTGAAGAGATGTATTATATTATTATGTAGTAATTAGTGGGGGGGGGGGTCAGTTTATTACTTCATAATAATATAAAATCGATCCCCCACTTTATATCCAGTAGAAGCCTTAATCATTATTCCAACTATTATATTCAGTCAATCAGTTAAGTGCCATACATGATACATGCTTTGGCGATTATGTCTCAAAACAGACATGACTGACTGAGCAGAAGATTATCCCACAGTAGGTTGCCATTGCTTTCTGCAGTAGACTGGTTGCCGACCAAGGCTATAGAACCCAATCTGTCCTGTTATTTAACCCATAACTGGTAGGAATAAATGGATTAATACCTTTCCCAAGTGTATTTGCGCGTAAGTGAATGCAATGAATTCAACTGGAATTCGAACTTCTCTCTCCGATTTCTCGTTCCAAACTGATATCCACTGCACCACAACGCACATCCAAACCTATATATATATATATATATATATATACATTGTCATCTGCAGACATATCTGTTTTGCTGTATCACAGCTCATCAGTATGGTTAGACTCCAACTGCTTTTTAACCCAGGATTGAAACCCGACCAAATTGGCATCAGTTGGCGATTCTACCTCTGGGCTATAGGCGTTCGGTTTATAAATTATATTAGTCATCCACATACAAGCCTGTTTCGCTATATCACAGCACATCAATGTGGCTAGACATATCCACCTGCTTCTGGCTAGGATCGAAACTCGACCGATTTGGTGTCAGTCGGAGGTGCTACCCTCTAAGCCATAGGCACATGGAATTATTAATAGTAGTAAGAACGAATGGAATGATACTTCAGTTTGCAGCATTTTTTTAACAGTGCTCAATACATAGTAGAGCAATATTTGCAGTAATATTCTTATTATTTATTAATAAAACTTTTTTTTACGACACAATAGCTGTTGTTTCATTTCTGTATTCAGCACCACATCAGGCAATATCCCTGAAACATGACGGCTCTTATATAGTGAAAAAATGTCTTATTATAAGTAAGAATATTACTACATGTGTATATATATATATATATATATATTGATGCATGTTTCATTAAATAATATAGGCAAATTTTGTCGATTTATTTTATGCAGATTTTTTTCATATCGTCTGATAAGCTTAATAGCATTATTGTTGAAAGAGAAAAGAAAATCTTGCCCCCACTCTCATGCGGTCATGTGAGATGCCACAAGCTGTAGTGTGATTTTCACTTCCAGTATGCACGCACATGTTTGCCAATCCTCCACACAAACAAAATAGACGACTACTACTATTGTTCGTCTGCAAACTACTTGTTACAACCAACACTATTTTCATCTTTGATAATGGCTGATGTAAGCCGAAAGCTCAGAAAGGATTAAATAAAAACATGTATCAATATTGTGATTTTCTTTCCTCATCAAACAATAATGCTATTAAGTTTATCAGACGATATGAAAAGAAATTACATAAAATAAACCAACAAAGTTTGTTTATATTATTTAATGAAACATGCATCAATGAAAAAATGCTGCCTAAATACACACAATATATATATTTTTGCACTCTCACACACTGATTGAGCATGCTGGAAGAATGGTAGACTTTGAAAAACAGTAGCTACTCTGGCACGTACGCATCACTCATTCAGTAATAAATTAGAGCACTCTGGCTATTGGGCATGTATAATCATAATATAAACGGCATGTATAATCATAATATAAACGCTAAAAAGTCTGCCTTCTACCGAGTGCCCATAGCCCAGAGATAGAAACGCCGACTTACGCCAATTCGGTCGGGTTTCCTGAGTTAAAAGCAATCCGAGTCTAACCTTACTGATGAGCTGGGATACAGTGAATCAGATCTGTCTGCAAATGACTATATATATATATATATATATATATATATATATATATATATATATATATATAGTACTGTGCAAAAGTATTAGGACAAGAACTATTTTATCTTTTATGAGGCATATTGACAGAAAATGAGCAATTTAATCAAAGTAATTTTACTTGATTTACTCAACAAATGATTTAACAAGAAAAAATACTTGTTCCAAAATAAATTTAATATTTAGTATAATAGCCTTCATTCTGTCAGGCATTGACATCACAAGATTCTTCAATGTATCTAATGGTATCTCCTGCCAAGCAGCTTGTATTTGTTCCAAAGGTGTATCTTGCAAAGTAACATTAGATTTATCAATTTTTTTATCCAAAATATCCCATAGGTGTTCAATAGGATTGAGATCAGTGCTTTGTGGGGCCAATTCAAATTCTGAAGCCTTCCTTCCTGTTCCTTTTTAGTTAAATAATTCTTACAAAGGTTTGGCTTTTCACCCTGTATCTGAATTTCAGTGAAGCTTTTAGGAAAATCAATACTTTTGCATACTACCGGTAGTGTGCAAAAGTGTCAGGACAGGGGTGATTTTAAACTTTATTTTGATGCCTCATAAAAGATAAAATAGTTCTTGGTCTAATACTTATGTACAGTATTGTATATATATAGTGTTTGATTGTGATAATGCTTAGCACCAAGTTTGTTGTTGTTTTTTTAGTGGTTTTACTGATAAAATACATTTTGACAAGCAGGTCCTTTATCGTAGTGCTTGATATAGGCGTGGATGTAAATCATTGATAAGCTTTTATATATATATATATATATATATATATATATATGTAAAAATTAATACAGACACATTATTCCATAGTTAAGCGGAAGTGTAGGCCTATTTCAGGTGAACCATCGTCAGCTTCCATCTTTATATTTTTTACAAATCTTCTGTATAATAAAGATGGAAGCTGATAATGGTTCGGCTGAAATATCCCTATACTTCCACTTAACCATGGAATAACGTGTCTGTCATAATTGTTACATATACTAGCTCTATATGCATTAATATACATATATATTTAGAGCTCTCCTAGAGAGTTATCCTACCACTTTATGTACAGGATACTCCATTGGATTCTTCTATATCTACACATCGTGTATAATGATAATATACACTCTAAAAAAAGTCTGCCTTCTTCTACCAAGCGCCCATAGCTGAGAGGTAAAATCACTGACTGACGCCAATTTGGTTGCTTTTCAATCCTGAGTTAAAAGCAGTCAGAGTCTAACCATACTGATGAGCTGTGATACAGCAAAACAGATCTGTCTGCGGATGACTATTTATGCTCTCACACCCTGGAAGAAAGGTAGACTTTGAAAAAAACAGTAGCTACAATGGCATCTACGCATCATTCATTCAGCAATGAATTAGAACACTCTCAGCCATTGGGCACCCATAGCTCAGAGGTAGAATCGCCGACTGATGCCAATTCAGATGACTATTCAGATGACGCCAATTCTGATGACTATTTATGCTCTCACACTCTGGAAGAAAGGTAGACTTTGAAAAAAACAGTAGCTACAATGGTATCTATGCATTGTTCATTCAGCAATGAATTAGAACACTCTCAGCCATTGGGCATGTATAATGATAATATACACTCTAAAAAAAAGTCTGCCTTCTTCTACCGATAACCCAGAGGTAGAATCGCCGACTGATGCCAATTCAGTCGGGTTTCAATCCTGGATTAAAAGCAATTGGAGTCTAACCCTACTGATGAGCTTTGATACAGCAAAACAGATCTGTCTGCAGGTGACTATATATATATATATATATATATATATATATATATATTAGACATCCACATACAAGCCTATCAGTGTGGCTAGACACATCCACTTGCTTTTGGCTGGAATCGAAACTCGACCGATTTGGTGTCAGTTGGAGTCATTACTTCCTAAGCCATAGGCGCATGGAATCAGAGAAGGGAAATTTTAACGTGTTGTATATAAGCAGTGTATACACACCCTAGTCACTGAAAGAACTCAAATCATTTCTGAAGAGTTACACATATAGCAGAAGTGGAAACTGTTTTTAAAATTTTCTGTTCCAGAGAGCTCAATTGTAATGAATAAAGACCAAAGGAAACTTAGCTGATACATTTTGTCCTCTTATAGACTTTATCAAGGCAAATGTAAAGATTTTATTTTTAAATAAGTACATATGAACAAAAGTAAAAATGTTAGTTTTACAAAATTTTTAAATTTAAAAGACATTCATAAATATTCATTAGGCAAACTGAAAAATCTAGGTAAATTATGGAAGATGCTTACTGACATAATTTAAGGTCTAATGGACAAAAATCAGTAATATTATTTGCTTCCTTGACAGCTAAAATCTCCAAGAATTTAAATGCAAAGTCAATTGCCATCTCATATCTCCTTGACTCGCATCCTTTTCCTAACAACTCTTGTATCTTGTTCTTCTCCCTTTCCACTCTAATCTCATGCAGCCCTCTTCACACCAGTGTTCTCCTTTTTCTCTTACTCATTTACTGACACCCCCTGTATCTTGTTCCTCTTTCTCATCTCTCTCCTTTTATGTAACCTCTTGTGCATCAGTAGCAGTACTGCCTTGCTTGGGGTGAAATGATTATAAAAATGAATTGTTTTAGACGACTGAAAACCTAGCCTTTACAGAAATTAACTATTAAGCCAAGAAGAAGAAAAGAAAGTAGAAATTCTATGCGAAATTCATGTTGATCTAAAATGGGGAGAAAAATTAAATTAATCAGAGAAGAGTGTCGGAAATCATGTAAAGGGTTTTGTTTCAATTCCTCATGACCAGCATATGAGTTCTCGTCAATGTAAAATTATTCACTAGTTATGTAATCAGGCATGACTTCCGTGAATAACGAACATATTTATATATGTCTTAAACATTTCTTAAACATTTTGTATCAGATCATTTAATCTGTTATAAGAACATTTTCTCTCTCTGACAATTTGTTATAACTATGGACTTTAAAAATTTCCAATTTATTTTCTTGAAGTGAGCTACTAACACAATTTCATGCTTGTAAATCTAAATAAATAAGCAGTAAATTCTGTCTGTTCATCTGTGTGGCTGTCCGTCTTCTAACTTGATCCACACTTGTTCTACATGTCATCTTTTTTTGGAATAGGATAATCCTTAGATTGAAAGTCTATCCTTCACCTGGTACTTGAAAATTTGTGTCTGGAGGAGAAGTGAAAGGTTAAAAATTAAAATTTTAAAGTAACTGAAAAAAATTTAATAATTTTAAAAGCTTTTAATTTATTTTGAGTTTAAAGTAATACAAAAACTTTGTGAATTTTAAAAAAATATTTGAAATTCCGTGTAAAATATCTCCCAAACTTCGAATTGAGGAAATCAATTTTATTTCTTCAAAATTCCAAGGAATCAATTGAGTGATAGGTTTCATAATGTAAGGTTGTTCTTCAAAGTTTGTGTTTTGAAGGGCTCAATTTTCAGCCTGGATCAATTTAACCCCTAAGCCCCACACCACTATAAAGCCACATGTTATTTCCTGTTCCTTTGTCCCAGTGTTGAAGTCAAAGAAGCTGCCTGAGAGCATCATATGTGCTATTATTAGTAAACACGAGGCCTCTAAAGGGTAGAGGGTCATCTGTAAGGAATCTTAGTATTCCTGCTTCAATGATGCATAAGGTTATGAAGAAATTTGCTATGTATGAAACTGTCAAGAATCTCTCTCGATGTGTGAGTAAGAGGCAAATTGATGAGAGAAGTTTTTGAAGGTTGGTGTTAACTGTAGAAAAAAAAAACATGATGTAAAACATCTAAAGACATGAAAATCCATCCAGAACAATCTGGGGTAATTGTTTCATCGTGTACCTTATGTTGTGGGGCATCTTTTCTGCTATTGGAACCATTGACTATCACAGGAATCATGATATCATTGGATTACAAAGGGATTTTAAAATTAATGAGCCACTTTTTAAGACACGAGAAAAAATATTTTTCCGAAAAATTCTTTTCAAGAAAAAGTTTTTATCATTCCAACTGTATATATTATACTGTTTTGTCATCAATTTTATTATGATATATATATATATATATATATATATATGTGTGTGTGTGTGCATTGTGGTGCAGTGGATATCAACTTGGAATGACAAATTGGGGAGGCAAGTTTGAATTCCAGTTGAATTCCTTGCATTCACTTACACACAAACACCCTTGGTAAAGGTATTGATCCATCTCTTCCCTCCAGTTATGGGTTAAAGTATAGGACAGATTGGGTTCTGTAACCTTGGCTGGCAACTAGTCTACTGCAGAAAGTAATGGCAACCTGCAGAATAATCATAGTCATGTCTCTTTCGAGACATGATCGCCCAAGCCTGTATCATGTATGGCACTTAACTGACTGGTATGGGTCAATCAATAGCCAGTGGTGACACTATTTTATGCTTAAACACCATTATTAGGCCATGCCTGTAGATTGCATTCAAGCATGAAATACTGTTGTCACCTGGTGTTGACCTCAGTGTCCACCTTTATATTTACAAATGCTCTTTCTTGTCATCCAGCACTTAAATACTTTTAAACTATATTTTTTATCATATATATACATGTCAGATTAAATAAATTGCAAACAATATGTTTGCTTATTTTTTTAAAAAATCCATTCATACTCACAGATAATCTTTCCTGTATTACAATCAAAAGATGTCAGAAATGACATGTCATTTTCATTTATTTCTTAAGGTACCCAAGTATTTTCAACCTCTTTCTGAGGTCATCTTCAGGGGTGTGAGTTATGGAAACAAATGTAACCAGAAAACAGTGTTGCTAAAAATTACTGTACATTTTTTTTCTTGCTTCAAATATAAAAGCTGACAAATTACTAGCGTTCATTAGAACATGAAAATTATCCAAAATGGAATTTTTTATATGTTGTAATGTCATGGCATCTTTTGATTGTGAAAGTGTGAAAGATTATTCGTGAGTATGAATGGATTTTATTAAAAATAAGCAAACATATTGTTTGCAATTTATTTAATCTTACATGTTTAAAAGAAAATTTGCTGCCTAAATACACAAATATATATATATATATATATATATATATATATATATATATATATATAGTATTTGGCTATACATCTGAGATGAGGTAGTATTTATGGTATTTACATTATTTTGACTATTGTCCTCATCGTTGTTGTCACTTGTATGATGTTTTGGCCATTGTACGTTCCAACCTCCTTCAGGTGCTAGATGACTTAACCCAAAATGTTTTGAGTTCAATACCAGGCTACAGCAGTGGTGAACAAGTAACTTACAGGGTTAGAGGGAGATAATTCATGACTACCAGAAGAGCCACTACTACACAAGGAATAAGGTTCATATACCCCAGTGATTGTAATAAAGGGTTCGGTTCAAAATTCCTAGCACCTGAAGAAGGCAGGAGCATACAATGGCCGAAACATCATACAAATGGCAATAAAGATGAGGACAATAATCTGAATAATGTAAATACTATATATATATATATTATTAATTATACTTTTGAACATGTACAAACTACAAAGTACTATAAAATTGTACATTTTGCTTCAACATTGAAAGAACAATGTCTCATCAGGTAGTTTATATTAATGGTAATAAATGTTTTATTGAAAAAATTTAAAAAACACACCACTTTTTTTGGGGGGGGGAAATCTTTTTATACAAGGTAAGAGGATATTAAAAAAGAGCAGGAGGGGGAAAAGAAAGAGGGCAGAAAAGATGAGAAAACAAGATGAGAAATCTAGAAAGAAAGAAAGAAAGAAAGAAAGAAAGAAAGAGAAAAGAGAAAGACACACAGGAAACAAAAAGCAAAGAGAAAAACGAGAGAAAGCACTGAGAAGAAAGAGCCAATGGAAAGGGCTAAGAGAGAAATTTTAGATTTAGGCAGGAAGTGAATTGTAGACACCACAACATATCTTGTAATTTTCAAAACAGTCGGTAAATTCCTATTTTTGAATAACCATAAGCATTCTTATTTTTCACATTCTCCATAATCACATTCAGATTAAATCATGTTTAGTTTTGTGAAAATACAGAATTTTCTGAGACTCAAGTGTAAGATGGCTGACAAATGCAAGTGATGGGGATGTTTTTCAAAAAGAAATCTTTATAAAACAGGAAGAATCTACTTCCTCAATCACTGTGAATGAGATTGTCACACAGTAGACAAAAGCATCTTGCTGCCAACTGAGAAACTCCTAGGGAGAGTTTCTTCATATGCACAGTAAAGTATCATTTGACTTGTTAACAAGATAGATAAAAAATGCACAGCTGGTTATTAAATTGTTGTTTGAGGAACTTTATTAAGGCTAATGTAGAAATTTTTGAACCTGACCGAGCTCGAATTCCAGTTGAATTCCTTGCATTCACTTATGCACAAATACTTTTGGGAAAAGTATTAACCAGTCTCTTCCCTCCAGTTATGAGTTAAATAATAAGACAGATTGGGTTCTATAGCCTTGGCTGGCAACCAGTCTACCACAGAAAGCAATGGCAACCTGCTGTGGGATAATCTTCTGCCCAGTCAGTCATGTCACTTTCAAGACATGATCACCCAAAGCGTGTATCACGTATGGCACTTAACTGACTGACTATAATAGTTGAAAACATGATTACAGCTTCTACTGGGCATAAAGTGGGGGATCAGTTTTATATTGATATGAAGTAATAAACTGATCCCCCTCTAATTACTACTTAATAATATAATGCATCTCTTACCCCTCTAGCTGTGAGTCAAATAACTGGACAGATTGGGTTCTATAATGTTGGCTGGCAACCAGTCTACTGCAGAAAGCAATGGCAACCTACTGTGGGATAATCTTCTGCCCAGTCAGTCATATCACTTTCGAGACATGATCACCCAAAGCATGTATCACGTATGGCACTTACTGATATATACCCACAGAAAAAGTAACTCTGACAGAAATAACATTATACTTTCAAATTTGAAATATAGACATTTTTTACATTTATCGGACTGTTGTCCTCATCTTTATTACCATGCTTACAATGTTTCAGCCGTTGTGCACTCTGACCTTCTTCAGGTGGTAGGAATTTCAAGCTAAACCCTTTGTTTTAATCACTAGGGTAAATAATTCTCATTCCACGTGCAATGCCACTTCTGGATATAATTTAGTTATCTTCTTTTAACTCAATTCTTCATGTTATTTGTTCACCATTGCCGTAGCCAGATATTTAATTCACAGCTCTTTGGGTCAAGTTAATGGATTACTTCAACCAATGTCTTTATCCACTGAGTCATTGGTTTTGTGACTTTCAACAATACTTGTTCCCGAATGACCCCTTTTGTCTTTGCAGGAAATGTTTGTTCATTCATTTGCTCAAACTTGTCAAGTAGGTTTCTTACTACTTTTGACTGTTTCTTTTGCTTTCAATAAGCCATGTGAGGAGTGAATTCTCTATGCCAATTAAATAAAGCGTTTATTTTGAAATTCTCTGAAGGTTACCTGGATCAACAAACACCTGAAGAAAGCTGGGGAGAGACACAACTGTCAAAACATTGTGATAATAGAGACAAAGCCGAGGATAATAGTCTGAATTTAAACGAAAATAATTCCTCAGATGAGAAATTCATAGAGAACAAGACACTTATCAGAAAACACAAATAAATACTGCGGTGAAAAAGATTCATTGAATCCAGAAGAAATCCTGCTAAAGACATCCATCCCATAAAATTATTGACAAATTCTCCATACGCATGTTGGGATTTCTTCCTAACAATAAAAATGGACCAAGTCTCATCAACCTCCATATGTTTTCTTGTCTTGAAGTCAGAATACTATAACCACTTGACTGCATCCTTTTTTGTACGTGAACCCAATTCCTACTTTGTAAGCCTTTTGCCTTATATTACTCTGTCTTACATATACAATATGCGATGGGTAAATTGTCGCCATACATCCACATCTATTGAACAGGCTCATCCCTTGTTCCCTGTTCAGAATGTGGTTTCTGGCTTTCTCTTTTCCAATCTTTTCACTCTTTTCCTTTTTTTTTTTTTTTTTTTCAATTGGAGTAGATAGACTAAACTATCGTCCGGTTCAAACTCTACCCACGTCTATTGAACAGGTGAAGAGTCTCATCCCTTTTTCCCTGTTCAGGATGTGGTTTCCAGCTTTCTCTTTTCCAATCTTTTCACTCTTTTCTTTTTTTTCTTTTTTTTTTCTCAGTTGGAGTAGACAGACTAAACTATCGTCCGGTTCACACTCTACCCACGTCTATTGAACAGGTGTAGAGGCTCATCCCTTGTTCCCTGTTTAGGATGTAGTTTCTGGCTTTCTCTTTTCCAATCTTTTCACTCTTTTCCTTTTTTTTTTTTTTTTTTCAATTGGAGTAGATAGACTAAACTATCGTCCGGTTCAAACTCTACCCACGTCTATTGAACAGGTGAAGAGTCTCATCCCTTTTTCCCTGTTCAGGATGTGGTTTCCAGCTTTCTCTTTTCCAATCTTTTCACTCTTTTCTTTTTTTTCTTTTTTTTTTCTCAATTGGAGTAGACAGACTAAACTATCGCCCGGTTCACACTCTACCCACATCTATTGAAAAGGTGAAAAGGCTCATCCCTTGTTCCCTGTTTAGGATGTAGTTTCTGGCTTTCTCTTTTCCAATCTTTTCACTCTTATGTAGCCCCCTCCGCATCAGTGGTGTTATCACCTTGCTCGGGGTGATATGATTAAAAAAAAAAATTTGAATTTAATACATGCACATGTTTTTTTTATTTTGTCAACTGCACAGTAGGGTCACTTGGGTACAATCTGTGAGAAAAGGAGCCCCATAACACAATTCACTTTACCAGAAATTTGAAAATGGCACACTGTACTGCTTAGTATTCACACCAGAAACTTCAATATTTAACTTTTCAGTGTTTGGGTGCCAATCTGAGTACTGTGCAGAGGATTTGGAAGGAGTTGGATTAGTCTAATTGATGTAATGAATATGCATACACCTTGGTTCCCCCTCAGTGGAATGTGATTGGCTGGTGTCAGCCATAAATACAGACAAGGGTGAGGACGTCCAGAGAGAGTGAGACCTCCCAGTCTTCCACTAGAGTGAGAGAGAAAGAGAGAGAGAGAGAACGAAATCGAGATATCTTCCACTAGAGATCTACTATGTCTATTGACTACGCCTACATCTCAGGATACTGCATACATTGATTACGTATACGTACTAGATTGACCTACCTGGTTAGATTTGCCTAAACCACTTAACTACCTCCGACTGGTATGTATCTCTTTCTGGGACATATCACTAATGATAGTGATAAAGGTGTCTGGAGTGATCACTAGTGATAGCAACATTATGACTTCATTCATTTTCTCACAGGGCCACAAACTCAACATGGAGGCTTACATCAAGTGCCTTCGGGAGGTAGCACAGCACTGGGTCAAGAGGGTGGCTGTTAGAAGATCCTATGTCTGTCAACAGGATCCTGCATTATGCCGTACAAGCAGGAAAACGGAGAGTAATACACTACACCTCCTCGGACTTACCCTGTCCTCAGACCTCAAATGGAACCACTATATTGAATCCATAGCAAAATCTCCTGCTAAGAAGTTTGGGTTACTCTGTCGATCCAGGATGTTTTTTCCACCTGAATCCATCCTGCATATATACAAGTCAACCATCCGTCTGTGCATCGAGTACTGCTGCCATTTATGGTCAGGTGCCCCTACCGTTCTCCTCAGTGTTCTTGACAGGCTCCAAAGGAGAGTCTGTAATGTGATAGGTACTGATCTGGCAGCTCGACTGCAGCCACTTCCCCATCGTCGAAATGTGGCCTCCCTTTGTCTGTTCTATAAATATTTTCATGGCTTCTGCTCAGACGAACTTAAGTCACTGATGCCTCCTCAACAGATATTTACTCGTGCAACCAGACTGGCAACTGGGTCCCACCCCTTGCACTTCCCGCCTGTGGAACTCGCTCCTGTATTCTTGCTTTCCTGATGGCTACAACCTCCAGAAATTTAAATGCAAAGTCAATACTCATCTACTAACCACTGGACTCTAGCTCTCTCCCCATCCCTGTATAACCTTCCCTTTCTCTCCACCTATGTATCTGTCATCGCACCTGCTTTCTCAGCTTTCTATTGTTCCTTTCTAACTAGTTTGTACTCTTCATTAATCTTTTGACATTTATGTAGCCCCCTGCACATCAGTGGCGTTTCCGCCTTGCTTGAGGTGAAATGATTAAAAAAAAAAAAAAAAAAATTCAGTATGTTTGCTTAGTATTATTTCTACATGTTTTTTAATCCTTTTCTGATTATTTGATAAAAATTTTGTCAGTTTTGTTTGTTGAAAATTTTGTCAGTTACGATCAGCCAATTACGCCACAATCTCTATGAATGATTAAGTTGGCGTCATTTTCAAGATCTGCAAAATGATTCTCATTTCCACAAATATTTATGGACTCTTTATTTGTTGATCATCTGATGTCTACTCATCAACCATGCAAGAGGTTTGACACCACAAAAAGCCCATTTCCACAATAATGCAAACATGGTAACTCATTTTGCTCAGCAAAGGGAGAACTCAACCATGCATGAAAGTTTGCTAAGAGTAAAAAACATTTTGCTGGGTTGCATTATTACTGCTAACGTCCCTATTTTAGTGAATCGCTCAAAATTGCTGACTATATATCTATTCATTTTTTTACAATAACGTTCATTTTCTAAAAGGCCCAAGAGCCACTTGAAGTAAATGGTTTCAGAGTAAGAGGTAAGAGGCACTGTTTATGGGGAGATGTAGGGAAGATAACAACTCTGGACATTAAAAGACTAAGATTGAAGTGATTGGGGAAGCATTCACTTGGGAGTTGGTCCCACCAAGTTTGTGGAAAGAAGCTGCTTAAGTGAAATCTATATCTCACCAATGGAATGTGAAGGAAATAAGGGTGGTTCATTACAATGTACGTGGAATGGCAAATTTTAGCCCTGAAGGTTAGAACAGAGAAAACTAATGGGTGTAGTGCTTCAAGAATTGTGGGTTTCAAGGCATTTTACTGCCACTGTTTTGCAGGGGTTAACATAGGAGGAAAGTTATGAGAAAGAATGACAGGTTATAGCGGGTGGCAGGAAGTGGGTAAGAGAAGGAGGCATGTGACCATAAAGTGAGAGATCAGTTTATATATTGATTGTAATGTAGAATTGATCCCCCACTTTATATCCAGATTATAATAGTATAGAATTTTTTTTATAATCATATCGCCCCAAGCAAGGCATTTTATTGCCACTGTTTTGCAGTGAATTACACAGGAGGAAAGTTATGAGAAAGAGTGACAGGTTATAGGGGGTGTCAGGAAGTGGGTAAGAGAAGGATGAGAATACTGATGAGAGTGGAGTGGATGGAGAAAGGAGCATGAGAAAATGATGAATGTGGCAATAATGTGAGGGTTCAATTTATATATTGATTGTAATGTAGAATTGATCCCCCACTTTATATATCCACATTATAATAGTATAGAATGTTTTTTATAATCATATCGCCCCAAGCAAGGCATTTTACTGCTACTGTTTTGCAGGAAATTACATAGGAGGAAAGTTATGAGAAAGAGTGACAGGTTATAGGGGGTGTCAGAAAGTGGGTAAGAGAAGGATGAGAATACTGACTATCTATCTATCTATCTATCTATCTATCTATCTATCTATCTATCTCAGTCTTTCCATATTTATCTATCTCAGACTTTTTATATCTATCTATTTTTTTTTATATAATCATATTGCCCCAAGCAAGGCATTTTATTGCCACCATTTTGCAGTGGTTTACATCAGAGGAAAGTTATGAGAAAGAGTGATAGGTTATAGGGGTTGTCAGGAAGTGGGTAAGGGAAGGATGAGAATACTGATGGGAGTAGAGTGGATGGAGAAAGGAGCATGAGAGAGAGGTTAGTGAGATAGGAGATGACTACTGACTTTACATTTCAATTCTTGGAGATTATAGCTGTCGGGAAAGGAAGTAAATGGAATGCTTGGGCGATTATGTCTCGAAGGAGGCATGACTGACTGGGCAAAAGATTTTCTCACAATAGGTTGCCATTACTTTCTGCAATAGACTGTTTGCCAACCATAAGACTATAGAACCCAATCTTTCCTGTTATTTAATCCATAGCTGGAGGGAAAAGAGACTGATTAATACCTTTTCCAGCATGTATCAGTCAGTCAGTTAAGTGCCATATGTGATACACACTTAGGCAATCATATCTCAAAAGAGGCATGACTGACTAGGCAGAATATTTTCTCGTAGTAGGTAGCCATTACATTACTTTTTGCAGTAGACTGGTTTCCAGCTTAGGCTCTAGAACCCATTCTGTTCTACTATTTAACCCAAAGATGCAGGAAGAAGAGATGGATTAATACTGTTTCCAAGGGTATTTGTGCATAAGTGAATGCAATGAATTCAATTGGAATTCAAACCAGGCTCTCCGATTTGTTTTTCCAGGCTGATATTCACTGCTCCACAATGTAAAAGTGGTAAATCCAGTTTATGTAATAATTTATGTTATGGACGATAATTAGCCTCACTTTCATAATGGAGACATTTGTACTTCCTTCATTGCAAATGTTGTCAGAAAGCCTACACCTTCAACCTTTTACAGGGTAAGCGGGTATTTTCTGCTCAATGTAACACAAAGCCCAGTTAGCAAGAAGATGGATGATGTCTGCACTACAGCAGATGCACCTCTCAATAAGTCTGGATTTAAATAAGTAATATACAAGGCCATAGCAAGTGAAAGAATTCATGCAGTTCACAAAATCTAAGAGATGGAATTAGTATCCAGATACAACACTATTACTTTCTATCTAAGAGCAAGGTCGGCACCCTTCAGTATTGTATTGTGCTCAACCAAAATTAATGTGTAAAACATGTCCGTCCAGATGCATATATCCCCATTTACTTCCAACCCTAACCTCTGTAGCCAAAGAACTTTCATTGCCGCAGCTATATAAGTTAAGTATTGAAACAAAATTTCAGTTATTATACACTATTTACATTGTTCAAAATGTTAGTACACAAATGTCATCCAACTAACCTTCAGAAACACAAACATACAGATTAACTATCCAGTGTATACAATGGCTGAAACATTGTGAATATGGCAGTAAAGATGAGGACAACAGTCTGAACAATGTAAATAGTGTAAATAATTACAATATCTTACCTCAGAAATATAGACAGATTTTGAAGGTGAATTATGAGGACAACAGTTCAATCAATGTAAATAGTGTAAATAATTACAATCCCTCATCTCAGAAATATAAAAAGATATTGAAGGTGAATATGGCAACAAAGATGAGGACAACAGTCCGAACAATGTAAATAGTGTAAATAATTACAATACCTCATCTCAGAAATATAGACAGATATTGAAGGTAAATATGGCAACAAAGATGAGGACAACAGTCCAAACAATGTAAATAGTGTAAATAATTACAATACCTCATCTCAGAAATATAAAAAGATATTGAAGGTGAATATGGCAACAAAGATGAGGACAACAGTCCAAACAATGTAAATAGTGTAAATAATTACAATACCTCATCTCAGAAATATAAAAAGATATTGAAGGTGAATATGGCAACAAAGATGAGGACAACAGTCCGAACAATGTAAATAGTGTAAATAATTACAATACCTCATCACAGAAATAGAGACAGATATTGAAGGTGAATATATCAACAAAGATGACATCAACAATCCAAACAATGTAAATAATTACAATACCTCATCTCAGAAATAGATATAGATATTGGAGGTGAATATGTCAACAAAGATGAGGACAACAGTCTTAACAATGTAAATAGTATAAATAATTACAATACCTCATTCCAGAAATATAAACAAAAGCTTCAGTTGGTTATCATAACTCACTTTGCTACCATAATAGACATTATACTCTAAGTATATCTTTACTACCATATCTTCAGTCAAATATGTTTCATTGAATAATACAGATATATTGCGTCATTGAACATCTAAGTACATCTATACATTCGGGAATAACTACACTTAAAATTATCCTGTTGATCAATGACTGGTGGTAGCAAACTTTTTCAAATATTTTTTGTAATAAATTTAGTATGGTTAAATTTCCAAAATAAATAATGCTAAAAGACAGCATCAAAGACATTTTCCAAAATAACTTCACTGTAGACTTTAGTTAATGTGCCATCTGTACAAGAATAAGCACTTACACCTACACAATAATTCATCTTGTAACAATAGACATTGACACCTGGTGATATTTCACTAGCTCTAAAAGTAGCTACCAAACGAGAGATATGGTTCTAATCCATTCTGTTTTATAGAGGCAGAATATATATTAAAGTAATTGCCATTATAATATTTTCTCGGGATAGTCCTAATGCTGGCATGTATGAAATTGATTCTCATTTGTATAGGTTTCCATACGCATTCAGTTTCTGATAAATTTTACTATCTGTTGACAGGTTCACACAATTTTTTAACCATCAGTCATTTGGTCATGTCCAATACCTACGGGTGTGCATACGTACTGTGGTCGTCTCCACTTCTAGCTATACTGAAAGCAGGGGCAATCCAAAATTTAAAAAAATAAATGAGAAACAAATACATACATAGCTATGTTTTTTTTTTTTATTTATTTATTTTTTGTTGAAGCAGGGCCACAAATCATGCACAAAGCAAGGTGGATCCTGCCTGACAAAGGATTTATTATAATGATTCGAAACAAGGTTTTGGAAATTAGGATGATCATTCGATTACACAACCATGGCTTCAACCTTTTGGTATTGTCAGGTGTTATTGTGAACGGTTACAACCATGGTAGCCTAATCGGCTGATCTTCCCAATTTCAATATTTAAAAGCTCTGCGTCTTAAATCTTTATCATTTGTTTTTTCTTGAAATGTGTACTGAGCACTTCTTTCATACATGTGTTGAATAGTATAATTTGACTCTAATAACTGTTTAATAATTACAATTTTATATATATATATATATATATATATCTAAACTTATTTATAAATGAAACTTTGTCTATGCGTGTGTGTGTGTATATGTGTGAGTGTCTGTGGGTGTGTATATATAGACTCCGAAACGGCTGAACCGATTTTTTTGAAAATTTACACAGTTGTCCTATAAGCGTCTGCGAGTGTTCTTAGCTAGGTTTTGTGTTGAGGTACCCCCAATAAATATCAAAAATCAATAATCAAAAAAATCGGGTGATAGAAGGAGTGGTTTGATGTTAATCAAATTTGATACACTCATAGACAAAGACATAAGAAACGATATTCAGAAGTTTCAAGGTTGCAGTTCTTACAATAGTGCAGAAAATCCATAATATATATATATATAAAAGGCAAGATGTTTTTGTGTGTGTGTGTCTGTTTATCTGCCTGTATGTCTGTATTTTTTTCAGCCCTTTTATTTTCGTTTTTGCTTCGGGTTTGGCTCTAAGTAGCTATAATTGTAGTTCTTAGTCTCAGCCATGATACCATTTACTCAGAGGACTTATTTAGCCTTCAAAATTCAGTTTACGACGAAAAAAACTTATTTGATATCGATACCAGAAAATCAAAATTTGACTTACATCCATTCATTTTTCTTTCAGTCTACTGTTTCGCTTTAACTGGAAACAATTATTGCTTTTTAGTTTTTTGTGCCAATGTCCAAAGAGTCTGAGCTCCAGGACCATGGATTAGTTTTAAAGCTTTCATTACACCTGACCAACGCCGGGCTATACTGCTAGTATATATATATATATATATATATATATATATATATATATATATATATATATGCATTACTCTTCAGCAATGGATTGAGTTCTTTGAGTGACTGGCATGTGTATACCTTGCTTATATACAACACGCTAAAATTTCCCTTCTCTGATTCTATACGCCTATGGGTTAG
Source organism: Ascarosepion bandense (assembly GCA_037127315.1). Lineage (NCBI taxonomy): Eukaryota > Metazoa > Mollusca > Cephalopoda > Sepiida > Sepiidae > Ascarosepion > Ascarosepion bandense. The sequence continues at coordinate 1,616,453 of JBBBDQ010000386.1, read as the reverse complement.
GGGTTAGCGACTCCAACTGACACCAAATCAGTCAAGTTTCAGTCCCACCCAGAAGCAAGTGGATGTCTAGCCACACTGATGAGCTGTGATACAGTGAAACAGGCTTGTGGATGACGAATATATATATATATATATATATATATATATATATATATATATATAGGCAGCATATCTTCATTAAAACATGTTTCATTGAATAATATAAACATATTGTGTCTACCTATTTTTATACTGATCGTTTCCAGTTGTCTAACCAGTTACTTGATGTTAAGATCGAATTCATCAAGGAAGCTGCCATAGTTTATTTTAACCCAAGTACTTTCGACCTTTTCTAAGATCATCTTCAGGAGCAAATTATAAAGAAAAAACATATTTTAACTGTGATTTGTTTGTCTTTGTAATCTGAGGAAATCTACTTCTGTAGCATATGTTCCTATTTATTTTATTTTTTTATTTATTTAAAATATCATTCTGTTTATTACAGAATCATTTCCATAAAGTTCAATCAAATCTTTCAATTATCTGATTTATTTTCTTTTTTTAAGAGTTAAAATAATTTTTATTTCGGTTCCCACACTATAAAAAAACAGCCTGTCAAGCTTTTTTAGATTAAATTCTACCCAATACAATTCTTGAGAGTCCCTCAAGGTAGAGAGTTAAAGTTAAAATAATAATGATAAATGATGATGTGGAATATTAATGGAAGTAAAAGTGGCAGTAAGTGAAGAATTTGAAGATGAGGATAATAGATATCAAACGACACTTGACTTGATCAGGTCAGGATTGAAGTGTCCTGCAAAAGCAACTGGATGGGAATCTGTTCAACAATATGGTAGTTTTTTTTGGTGGGGTGGGGGATGGTCAGTCAGTTAAGTGCCATACATGATACACGCTTGGGCGATCATGTCTCTTTCGAGACTTGACTGACTGGGCAGAAGATTATCCCGCAGTAGGTTGCCATTACTTTCTGTGGTAGATTGGTTGCCAACCAAGGCTATAGAACCCAATCTGTCCTATTATTTAACCCATAACTGGAGAGAAGAGATGGATCAATACCTTTAACAAGGGTATTTGTGCATAAATGAATGCGAGGAATTCAACAGGAATTCAAACTTGGCTCCTCAATTTCTCGTTCACAATGCACATCCAAAATGTTGTTAAATATTACAACAAAATAATGATAAAAATATAAAATTAGTTAAAATGTATATAGCACCTTAATACTGCTGGGCACAAATTAAAAGAAAAATATTAGAAATTTTCATTGTTATTGAAAATCACTAAAACTATTGCCCTCTATAACATTACATAATATAACTAAATTGTTCAAAATAATTTCCCTTTGATGCAGATGAAGGTCTTATTTGATGGCAATAATGATTTGAAATGATTTGTTTGAACATTATTTTTTATCTATACTCAATTTAAATAGATATTCTGTTTATAATCAAACAGAATTATATATTTATTTCTACTGGCCTGATCATTTATGATTAAATTTTTGTTACGAAAATGTGTGTCATTTAGCACGATTTGACCCTGCGACTCCTATCCACATAGGGAAAACAGCCAATTGATCTGACATGTCTTAGACCTCTCAACCATGAATTACGACCAGTATAAACAAAGTCAAATTAAGCAAGAGATCTAAGACATGCCAGATCAATTGGTGGCTTCCCCTATATGGATAGGGGTTGCAGGTTTGAATCCTGCCAAATAACACACAATTTTTTTTTTTAATCAAATCACCTCGAGCAAGGCGGTAGCATCACTGATGTGCAAGGGGCTATGTAAGAGTGAAAAGATTGGAAAAGAGAAAGCCGGAAACCACATCCTAAACAGGGAACAAGGGATGAGCCTCCTCTTGCACTCATTATGAGCAGACATGAATAGGCACCTGTTGTGGTCAGATGACTGTCTCCGAAATAGTCGAAAGTAGTGATTCCTGTGGGCAAATGCTGTCTAGTAGGGGACAATCAGAAGAGGAAGGAGAATGGTAAAGGAAGAAAAGGTAGCTAACCGAACTGAGAAGTAATAGACGGAGACATACATATTGGTGGGCAGTGGATGCAACTGTTGATCAGAGCAGCTGCTCTTGATGCTTTGCAAGAGTTAAGGCTCATAACTACCAGTCGGAAGCAGCAACCAAGAAACTGCCAACCCAGTATCCTCACAATGATGAGATGTTGCCACCAGCCAAGTGCAACGCTGGAAAATCACGGAAGCACCAATAATGAGGTCTGTGAAAAAAAGAAAAAGCCGGAAACCACATCCTAAACAGGGAACAAGAGATGAGCCTCTACACCTTTTCAATAGATGTGGGTGGAGTGTGAACCAGTAATAGTTTGGTCTATCTACTCTAATGAAAAGAAAAAAAAAGAATAAAAAAACGTAGGTTGGTGACTTGCTAAGTTTTAACTTAGTTAAAGTCCAGTCGAAGAAATTTCAGCTAAACAACAAAACCAATCACTCAATTAGGCATGAAAAGTTTAAAATTAAGGATAAAAAAATGGCTTACTTTTAAGAATATTCAAGACAGTTGATTCTATCTCAAAACACACATTGTTTCTGCCAGTGAGTTGAAAAAAAATTTAACTTTCGTAACAAAAATTTATTGTAAGAATCAGAAAAATAGTTAAGGGACCAGAGTTAGTGCATATGTAGGATAAGAAATTAAGAATTAAAATCAACCTTCTTCACTTTTACAAAAATTCACAATGACGTATGAAATCCTGGATTTTCCCAAATAGAAAAACGATTGACCATGTGCTTAAAGAAAAAGTTGAAACCGGATTTCGCAAGTAGGTGTTATATTGATTTTCTGACCAATGGAAGCGATCTGCAAAATTGTAAGGACTTTGTGATCCAGTGCAAAAAAGTCTAAATGCTATAAATACTTTGGTCAGCGTCAGCCAGTCAGTTAGATGGGAGCAGCAAGAGAGACACAACTAAAATGTAACTTCAACTTCAAGTTGACCCTTCAGACATAAGGTCATGTCACACCTTGTTCTCTTTCCCCTTCTTTCTCATGTGCTGATTCCTTTTACTTCTTCTCCATTCAAAGACATTCCTACCTACATAAACTCTCTCCAACAAATTACTCCCACGAACATCTCTTGATACCCATAACTCATTATTTTTTCTCATTGAAATTTTAACTACTAACCATTCTTGTTATTCTTTTCCTTTAATAAATTTCTATTTTAACACGAAAAATGTATATTTAATTCTTACACTAATCCACACTTTACAACCTGTTGACAACCTTCTGATGATAACGATAATAACCTTCTGATAATTCTGCATAAAACTTGTAAGCTGTAGGGAGTTCGGTTATGTCTGACACAAGGCCGAATCAAGTGAACATTAACCATCTCCCTATGATGATACATAAAAGGTACTACAATCAAATTAAAAAGAAGTACAAAGTTCAAGAGAACAATACGCCAGATGAGATGGAACCTATGGATGTTCTCTTTGATACATTTAACGTGCCCATGCCGCAAAAAGCTCCTGAAATTGAGGTCTGGCGTAGAAAGAGGAAGAGAAAAGATACAGAAAGGACTGACATTGACGCTAAAAAGAAAATAATATTGACACAAGAAAGAGCCAATCTAAAGATTTAGGTGTTGTATGGAATTTTTAAGAGCAAAAACAATCTCTAACCATTCTTTCTCTATCACTGAATCATCGAAATTATGCATAATACAAGCTCTGATAGCATAAGCACTCGCGTCTATAGGATACAAATCTTATATAATCCATTAACCAACTAAAACACACAAAATAAATTGCACACCCGCAAAAAGGGATTCAAACGACTTTGGAAAAAAACAACTAAGATAAATTCACAAGTCAGTGCGAAATGTAAATTCTGAATCCCGAATGGATTAAAAACAGCAAATTCATATATGACGTATTCTCACACTTAGCTGTAAAAGCTTTGCTGGAGCCGTCATCATGAGAAGCTTGACTATTTAAACCCTGACGCTCACCTGTCAAAAGCAGTCAGATGGAAGCAGTAGCTGACAGCATCTCACTATCTAAAGAAGAAACTTCAAGCTGACTCATCCTCACTGCCAATTTTCTTTTCTTCTTTTTCACTCCACACCAACCCGGATGTAGGTCACGCCACAGTTTCATTCGACTTCTTCCAACGTCCTTTTCTTCATTTTCACACCACGCCGCTATAGAGAACAACACGACGACAGAATGGACGTGTTAAGTACTACTTCTTTATTTGTTTTGCCTTCTCTTTCTCTCAACCTGTCGCGACCTACTAAAAAAAAGGAAGAAACAGAGAGCTTACATTCTGCTACTACCAAACCATGAACTCTAAACTTCTGCGGACATTTTAAATACCTACATTCCTCTACGAGTAATTCTAACTATAAAACGGCATGCATTCTCAATTAACATTTTTCTTCTCCCAAATATATTATAGCGTTCAGTTAAAAAAATTTCACTTATATTTTCCTTCTTATACTTCTGTCATTCTGTGAATAAATCTTTGCTTTGATATACACATGAAATATTTTATCCTTTCACATTTCTGCCTTCAACCTTCTGAAATTTAAATTGTGGGGACTTCAGACGTGTTTGGCACAAGACCAATTTACCAAGCATCTCCGAGGCCCCTATACATCACTTGCTACGATCAATTCTTTTTTTAAGATAGTCAGTCAGTTAAAGTGCCATACGTGATACACGCTTGGGCGATCATGTCTCGAAAGAGACACGACTGACTGGGCAGAAGATTATCCTGCAGTAGGTTGCCATTGTTTTCTGCAGTAGACTGGTTGCCGACCAAGGCTATAGAACCCAATCTGTCCTGTTATTTAACCCATAACTGGAAGGAAGAGACGGATTAATACCTTTCCCAAGGGTATTTGCGCGTAAGTGAATTCAATGGATTCAACTGGAATTCGAAGTCGGCTCCCCGGTTTCTCGTTCTGAGCCGATATCCACTATACCACAACGCACATCCTTAGTAATATGCCAAAAATGAGCCTGAAGTTGGGATATTTTTTATTTTTTGAAGTTGGGATACTTTTTTATTTTTTTCCTGTCACTCTGACGTCTAGACGCATTTTGAGTCTTTCTTCAAAAGTTTATCTAGCGACACTCTTAAACTGCCTGTTTTTCGAAAAAAAACATTGATGTAGCTAGCTGTAGTTCCAGGAAACTCTGAAGTCTTCTGGAGCAGGCATGTCTTTAATAGCACTAGCATGCACTGGATCCGGTTATCTGCCATCATCGTCAATAATCTGTCCCAAGTACATAATCTTGTCCATAATGCATTCACACTTTTCATCCCTTGGCTTGAATCCATAATCCTGAATTCTTTTAAACACTTCAAACTTCAAAAATATGTTTCGGATGTTCCTCTGTGTTTTTATTTCTCAGCAAAATATCAATGTAAGCGACTTCAAAGTCGAGATTACTTAGTTGTAGCGGAACTCTGAATCCTGATTGGCTATCAAATTGCAAAATTCAAAATACGTCAAAGAAACGGTTTTTCCACACCTAAAGAAAAAATCAACTCTCTGATCCACCTTTTTTTAGATAATTTTTTTTTTAAGCGTAACCCCTTATACACATACTAGACGGAAATTTGCTACTGTCAAGATTCCGACAGATTGTCGCAGACTGCCAATATCTATCTCAGACGAAATGCGTCCAACGGAGACAATGCCGCTGACGTCTGTAGGATATGTTAATTTTAGTGCCCTATATAAAATGGGGTGGAGAATTACTGGGACACTCCCTGCACAGAACTGTGCCATTTTTTCAGTGCGGGTGACTGTACTTATGCCATCATGATATTTAGGAAAGCTTCTTTTGTTCCCGCCAGGTGATCCCACACTTTTAGGTTTCCCCCCAGTATTTCGTATTAGTGCGATCAGTCCGGTGGAGGCGTTTGGAAAGTTCTACTTCTCAGGTTCTGTTACTTTTAAAGTAAACGGCTTGGAATGGGTTTGGGAGTGGAAGTAGTTCTTGTTGGGGAGGGAGAAAAACTCTCTACTGTCTCAGGTGTCTGTTTATACGCTTTTACAAGTGAAAAGGGGTAGATGGAGATTTAAGGGTAACCAGGGCCTCTTTAGCCTTGCTTCGATCTGCTTTCATATCTTTTTTTTAATGCGTTTTACATCTTCCTCCTCTTCTTCCCGCCCCCCCCTCTTTGATGACGAGGAACGAAGTAGAGGCATTACTTTGCACTAGATCGAGAGTTCTGGTTGATTTGACACATCCGGTTCCTGTTGCTGCTTCTTTAAGTTTTTTGGGGTGAATGTGCTATTTTTGGAAGGGCGTCATGCTGAAGAGGAGGGGTAACTGATTTCCTACCCCCTCCTCACTGCCTCAGTTCATTTACTTTTGTTGGTCGACTTGTCTCTGGAAGTTTGGTTGTCGGTCCTGTTTCTTTGGTAGACACCGTTTCTACCAGTGTTGCCGCCACTGAATTCTTTGTGGATCACATTAAGTTCTCCGTGGTGCCATGTGTCCAGCAATGTGGTTGTCTTTCTCTGACGACCACCACATACTAGTAAATGTCGGCGATATTAGAGAAATTGTTACTATTTACTGTCACATGAAGACAGAAATCTTCAGTTGGTACCCTCGACTTGCTGACCACACGAGTTAACTTCTCAACCGAGCCAAATCCGCCCACATGGTCACGTGTTATGTTTGCAAAGGCACACCATGAACGATAATTCGTTTACGTCAGGTACCCATCTGTCTGCAGTCTCAGGCTCAGGATCTCGGTAGTCAAAACATTCCCTGCCAACGACTTTGTCTTCTCTTCTGTTGCAAGCAATATATCTTAGAAAGCTCTCGACCGCATTGATAAAAATAAATAAAAAATCTTCGTAGCTTATGTGTTCTCCAATCTGATGTTAGCAAGGAGGAGATTGTTCTTGTTGAAATAACGTCGAGAGCCTCCGTTATGGTAACTAGGTCGTTTTCATTTATGAATTCTCGGTATCCCAGACGCATTTGGTCATAAAAAAGCCTAGTCCTGATTTTGACCAAACCTATGGCGATGGAGACACGGTCAGCGTACCAGTTGGCTGAGAAGATTCAGCAATGGTGGTCGTTACCACTGCACAACACAAAAGAGTTCAAAAAGCTAAGGCTCTGCCAAGAAAAAAGTCAAATATATAATGAAAAAACTCATGATATTAACACAAAGGTCACCGAACAAGTTGATGTTACAAACGGTCGCAGAACAACAAGAGAAAACTGCTAGTCAGTAATAGATATATAATTATAAATTTTTTTTTAATAATAAATGTGGCACAAAGCCCAAGGGGAAATGGATAGAGGTTCATCATCATTTTCTGTCCTATATCTAGCTTATCAGATTCATGACCCAATCATTCTTTATGGTTTCTTCATTCAACACAAAAAGACCTTCCATCATCTTACAATCCTACATATACCATAATACCACATATACCATAATACCACATATCCACAGGGGACCTGAAAAAGGATACAAAAACTAAGGAGATGAAAATGTTATTTATGTACAATCTTTTGGAAAATATATATATATATATATATATATATATATATATATATATATATATATATAACTTAACCAGTTAATTTGTTAATATGAAATGCTTTTAATCAGATTTGATCTTGAACTGATGCTTAAAGAATCTAACCAAATGCAGATAAGAGTAATGTTCATGTCACAAGATTCCCTTCATCTGCAACATCCAAATCACAATTCTTGCTATGACTAGCAACATTAGGAACATTATTCATTTCACCCCAGAATACGGTGGTGACACATTATCACACTTGTATGTGAGATCAATGAACACGAGCTGTTTGGGAGTGATACAAGCCGTCAACTTGCTAACATGGTCCCAGAAAGAGCACACTGACGACAATGGTAGAAGGCATGCTCAGCCATTTGTTCTAAACCAAGGTCACACTAATGACAGTTGGGTAAATTTGCCCCAACTCATCTGAAGGTCATCTGATGATCATCTGAAGGTCATGTCATAGAGAGATAGATTGTTCCAAATCAATTGCCAGGTAAGCAAAAACTTGGTTATTATATTTTTTTTAAGAAAAAGTAAACTTTTTTTTTCTTGTTTTCAACTTTGATTTTATTGTCCAAACCAGAGTAGGAGTTGTCCAGACTGAATAAGAATGAAATGTTATTTTACACATTCTTGTCTTACAGCCTAAACTCTGTGATAATCTGTCTGTATCACTTTTTTGTTAGTTAATACCATTCTTAGTTTTGAAACTTTTTGCCTTATTACTATGGGGGTTGGGTTGCATATATTGTGTATTCAATATTATTTTTGCCCTGTTCTTTTCTTTTCTTTTGTTATTGTTTATTGTAAACTTTGTCAATTCTGTTTGTTGGGCATTTCTGCCAATTACATTTAACTATTTGTTTCAATGTCAATTATCCATTCAGTGTTTCATTTCCTCTTCTTTGTATATTTTTGTGTATATATATATATATATATATATATATATATATATATCATTGAGATGATGATATATATTTTCATATATCAATAACAGTATTGAAAAAATTGTATATACAAAGTAGAAAAAGTTAACTTGTGACATGTTGATAGTCCTACCAACTTAACAAATTTGCAATCGCTTGTTTATATCCCTTTCTTTGTTAACACCATTTTTAGTTTGGGAACTTTTTGTCTTATTAGTGTTGCTTTGCCTTGCATATATTGTGTATTCAATATTATTTTGGCTTGTTCTTTTCTTTTCTTTTGTTATTTTTTATTGTGATCTTTGTCAATTCTGTTTGTTGGGCATTTCTGCCAATTACATTTAACCATGGCGAATTACTCAACAGTTTCAAACTCAGTTAAATAGTGTATATATATATATATATATATATATATATATATATATATATGTGGCGGGGGTGATATATGGTTGAACCCAAAACAAAATTGGAAAGGGTGAAACAAATTGGGGAAGGTTATTTGATGCATTTTGATAACTATGCTGGGTTTGTCTTCAAGTTAGAATGAAAGCCAAAATTATGTAAGGAAAGTGTTCTTGAATTTTTGAGGATACGAGGGGCAAGGAATAAAATTACCTTATCATATCCAATGACCAGAAATCAGTTTGTTTGAGATATATATATTTTAGAGGTGTTGGTATTTGTTGGATTTTAAATTAGTCCACTCTGAGAAGATCTTGAGTTTTCTTTACTAGTTCATTGATGTAATGAATATGTAATGAATATAAATACAACTTGGTTCCTCCTCACTGGAATGTGATTGGCTGGTGTCAGCCATAAATATAGACTAAGGCAGGACGTCCAGAGATCCAGAGGTCTACAAGTCTTCCACTAGAGATCTACCACCAGAGGTCTATTGGTCTTCCTTAGATCTACATCTATTGACTATGTCTATGACTCAGGATACTGCATTCGACAAGTAACGTCCATTACGTCTATGTACTAGATTGTCCTAGCCAGTTACATTTACCTAAACCTTTTAGTTACCTCAAATGATATATATATATATATATATATATATATATATATATATATATATATATATGTATATATTCCTTTCCAGGATATATCACTCATATAACATATTATGCTGTTATTGCTTTTGCAAAGACCAATGATATTAGGTATGGTCCTAGTCTTTGGTTTATTGTTGACAATTGTAAGTATAATGCATTCTAAATGCATTTTCATTTTAGTCATTGTTTTTGTCTCTTCATCAGACTATCAAATTCATATGCTATAATTGTGGCCTGAGGTATGTTATGGTGAACTACCAGTGTATTTAACGTGATTCTATGTAGTATATCTCTGCCTGCAATGCTCATATTGTCTTTTTTGTGGGAGTTGTGGTTTGGATAATTTGCCAATCTGTTCTATATATTCTACCCTCTGTCCTGGTTTTTTGCTATCTTATTTAGTACTAATTACTGTAATAGTGAAGAAGTAAATTACTGGATAGTAATTGAAACTCACTTGAAGCGAGCTGAATGTGTAACGCTCCTCATGCCAATGATATTTCCACTGAGCCTCTCTACAGTAGATGACTTCATTGAATTTCTTTTAATGTGTTTCTCTCAAATTTAGATTTAGGGTCATCAGGAGAGAATGTGCACCATTTTGGGGCCTTCCTCTCAACGGTTCCACTTGCACACTGCCCCCACCCCTCACTGATGTGAGGCCCCATTATAACAATATATTAGTTCAAATGTCAAACCTGACGAGAGCATAGAGCACTGAAAATTTGTTCACAGCTTCACTGACAGCTAAGGGCTTGACAACGATTGACAAGTAACCAAATGTCAAATAGTTCAAATAGTGGCAATAAGCAAGGACTTGATCCTGAACAAGTCAAGGCCATGGAGCCATTATGTCAATCATCTGTGCGGCTCACTTTTTGTTTCATATTTTTGCCCACTCGTGCAAATTAGTCATAGTTTTAAAAGAGTTAGAACCATACATGCATTTTGACTAAATTGCAAATAGCGTCTCCAACCAGGACACTGTGGTCTCTTAGCCTTGGGCTAGTTAGATTTTCTTGGTCACATTTCACCACACTCCCCAATGATCTTGTTATCACAGATAAAGTACAGCTGGGAGTGGTGGTGTACTCTTGTCAACCAGCTACTTGGTGGGGTGGACGGCTTGAGTTTGAGGGGTTTTTTTTGGTATGTTGCTTATGATGCATCCACAATAAGCCTGGCATCAATATGTCTGACTGAAGGACACTTCAGCTGGTCAATATGTCTGACTGAAGGACACTTCAGCTGGTCAATATGTCTGACTGAAGGACACTTCAGCTGGTCAATATGTCTGACTGAAGGACACTTCAGCTGGTCAATATGTCTGACTGAAGGACACTTCAGCTGGTCAGGCTGATTAAGAAGAGCAGAAACACAGCAGAAGGAAATCAAGAAGTCGTGAAATGTTTTCTTTTTTTTTTTGCAGGTACCATCGTTGAATCTTGTCAAAAGTACATTTGAAAGCAAATACTATTTAAATATTGATTATAATATTTATAATTGACATAAACTGCTGATGCTATAATCATAACATAATAAAAAAAAAGCAAATATTTTGCCAAGAGGGATCAAAAGCATGAAGGAAAACTGGAAAAGTTATATTTGTTATAAGTTCATATAGTTCAGTCAAAAAGAGCAACTCGTGCTTTTAACCAAGTTTCCTTCAGGCAAATAAAACATGAAGGATGGGCTTCCACTGTTGGATGCGGATATATAACTTAAATTAAAAACTCTGTTTTTCCTGATAAATGATTATAGTTTAGTTCAGTTGTTCTATTTAACCCCAGATTAAAAATTCCCATAAAAAAAGATTATATTGTAATGAACACAAAAGAACAATAAATGTAGGTAAAAATTCATACAAAAATGACAGACATTTTTTCTTTCTTTTGCAAATTCAAAACTGTAAATAACTGTTGTGATGTAGCAAAAAAAGTATTCAAGCAAAACTGTCAAGAAAAACACCACATAAAATAAAGGGAACCTGAAAGTGGATGGCAACATAATGTTGTTTAATAATCTAAACTTATTTCTAAATGAAACTTTGTCTGTGTGTGTCCATTACCTATAGACTCCAAAACGGCTCAATCGATTTTCTTGAAAATTTACACAGTTGTACTATAAGTGTCTGTGAGTGTTCTTAGCTCAGTTTTGTGTTGAGGTACCCCCGATAAATATCGAAAATTGATAATCGAAAAAATCGGGTTATAGAAGGAGTGGTCTGATTTTAATCAAATTTTATACACTCATAGACAAAGACATAAGAAATGATATTCAGAAGCTTCAATGTTGCAGTTCTTACAATAGTGCAGAAAATCAATAATATATATATATAAAAGGCAAGATGTTTGTGTGCGTGTCTGTTTATCTGTCTCTTTGTCTGTATTTTTTCAGCCCTTTTATTTTAGTTTTTGCTTTGGATTTGGCTCTAAGTAGATATAATTGTAGTTCTTAGTCTCAGCCATGATACCATTTACTCAGAGGACTTATTTAGTCTTCAAAATTCACTTTACGATGAAAAAAAACCTATTTGATATTGACACCAGGAAATCAAAATTTGACTTACATCCATTCATTTTTCTTTCAGTCTACAGTTTCACTTTAACTGGAAACAACTATTGCTTTTTAGTCTTTCGTGCCAATGTCCAAAGAGTCTGAGCTCCAGGACCATGGATTAGTTTTAAAGCTTTCATTACACCTGAGCAATGCCAGTCTATACTGCTAGTTGATTGAATAAGTGTTACTAATACCATGCAACCTGATGTAATAAATAGATAATGAATATGTATACATCTCGGTTCCCCCTCACTGGAATGTGATTGGCTGGTATCAGCCATAAATACAGGCAAGGACATCTATAGAGTGAGTGAGAGAGATCTAGAGAATTTTCCACTAGAGGTCTACTGATGACGCCTCAGGATATTGCATTTTACATATACTTACTAGGTTGATGTACCCAGTTATATTTGCCTTAACTACTTAACAACCTCATATTGAAATATATTCCTTTCCAGAACATATCACAACCCCTATGAAAAGAGGTCACATTTGTATTGATTTCTAGGTGCCACTTAGATGAGGCACAAGGCTGAAAGTATGGAGTACCCAGTAAGGATCAAACTCACTACTGAGTTGTAACAAGTTCATAGTGTGAACGAGCTTGTTAACCATTACACTACATCAAGGTGTTCGAGAGGTCACATGTGTAACAGGTAAGATATATTAGAAATAAACAATATTTTTTCCTCCCTTAAGTAAAAAGAAAGCAGGTGCTCATGATATCAGTCGGTAATAATTTGTCAATCAGTACAGTCAATTCACTGCAGCTGACAAATGTCTTTTGCTGACATGAAGGTGAAAGATTATATTGAATTGATTGCTAGGACTGCTGCTAGGAGAGTTGGTTCATTGTGTCGTATTAGATAAATCAGTTTCAGTACGAGATTATCAGCCAGGTCACATCCTTTTACAGTTGAAATGTATAGATGTAACTGTAAGTTCTATGCTAATAGTTTCTTCTTTCACACTTCTCACCTGTGGGGACTGTCTTTTGGTTTCTATCTTTTTAGTCAACTTTGATTTAAATGCAATATCAATCATTATGTCATCTTCTTAATTGTTTTTGTTTTGTGGTTTTCTCTTATGTGCATTGTGGTGCATTGGATATCAGTTCGGAACAAGAAATCGGGGAGCCGAGTTTGAATTCCAGCTGAATTCATTGCATTCACTTACGCACAAATACCCTTGGGAAAGGTATTAATCCGCCTATTCTTTCCAGTTATGGGTTAAATAACAGGACAGATTGGGTTCCATAGCCTTGGTCGGCAACCAGTCTACCGCAGAAAGCAATGGCAACCAACTGCAGGATAATCTTCTGCCCAGTCAGTCATGTCTCTGTCGAGACATGATCGCCCAAGCGTGTATCACATATGGCACTCAACTGACTAACTTCTTAAAAGTATATTTTTTCTCATATTCTTTAATAATCAGTAACTGTTACATCTTAGTATAATTCAAGAAGTAGTAGGAGAATTTGAACAATTATTAAGTAAATCATCGAGCTTTATATTCAATCTCAACAGAATGCAGAAAACACTGTACAGCTGTTTCGTCCTAAATTTGGGACTTTTCATCAGTGCGCGTCCATTACTATTTTGAATCAGTAATTTATCAGCTTCTTTATCTTCATTTTAGTGGTTGAGACGTGAGAGTGATGTAATGGATGGCGACTCAGTATGAGAAATCGGAGAGCCGAGTTTAAATTCCCATCGGGTTTGTTACATCCACTTATGCACAAATACTGTTTGGAAAGGTACAAATCTGTGACCCAAGCTATGGATTAAATAGAACTGCTCCATTAGTCTTTATACTCTTCAAGTACTACACTTTTAAACAGAGCTGAGCCTTTTTCAGTTAAATATTTGCAAGTTTTGTGTCTACCATAACATCTTCACACTAATAAAATAAATTAAAAGTATGAATAAAACGATAATGTATCAAGTTGTCAGTAAAAGTCTTTCCAAGTAATCTGTGTGATAATATGAGTAGCAGCCATATGTAACAGTACATGATGAAGTCATTAAGAAGTCTTCCTTCATATTCATTCCTTGTTGTTTAAAAGTTTTCGTATAAAGAAATAAAAAAATCGAAAAGTAAGAAATTTTTGTGAATCACCTTTTGTTTTTTGTTTTAATCATTTTACCCCAAGCAAGGCGGTACCACCACTGATATACAGGGGGCTACATAAGAGAGTTAAAGTTTTAGGCGGGAGGAGAATAAAGAGAAAGACGGACTGGTTACAGTGGGCGTCAGAGAAAGAGCAAGAGAAGAATGGGAACACAGGTGTGAAGACAGTTGCAAAGATAGAGAGAAAGGAAAAGAACAAGATATACAGAGTGATGTAGAAAGGACTGGAGTCAAGTGGATAAGAGATGGGTATTGACATTGTGTTTGAATTCCTGGAAGTTGTAGCCGTCAGGAAAGCAAGTCTATGGAAGGGAGTTTTTTTTGTTTTTTTTAATCATCTCACCCCAAGCAAGGCATTCCACTGCCACCTATTGTGCATGGTTACATAGGAGAAGGTAAAGAGAAGGAGTGGTTAGACATAGGGAATGTTAGGAGGAAGGTGACAGATGAGTAAGGATAGCGAGGATGAGGGTTGGGCAGATGGGAAGAGTGTTTGATAGAATGGAAGCAGGTTAGTGTGTTAGGAGGTGTCTATTGACCTTACATTTAAACTCCTGGAGATTGTAGCCTTCGGGGAAGCAATCGTGTGGAAGAGAATTCCACAGTCGGGAAGTGCGAGGAAAGAAACTGTTGGAGTAGAAGTTACGGCTGCATTTTATCAGTTTCACTGTAAAAGGGTGGGATCTAGTTGCTAATCTAGTATCGCGTTCAAATTCGTATTTAGGGGGCACCAGTGATCTAAGTTCATCGGAGCAGAAGCCGTGAAAGTATTTATAGAAGAGACACAGGGAGGCCACGTTGCGCCGGTGGGAGAGAGACTGCAGTCGGTCTGCCAAGTCAGTATCCTCAACTATTTTTAGAATATAAAAATTCACTGGGGAAAAAAAAATTATTATTACAATCCAAAATTTGTTTTGGCTTTAAATAACCTACAAAGGGTTGATAGTTAAGTGTCATATGTGATACACGCTTGGGCGATCATGTTTCAAATGAATGACTGGGCAGAAGATTATCCCGCAGTAAATTGCCATTACTTTCTGCGGTAGATTGATTGCTAACCAAGGCTATAGAACCCAATCTGTCCTGTTATTTGACTCATAGTTAGAGGGGGAAGAGATATCACCTGGAATTCAAACTTAGCTGCCCAATTTGTCATTTCAAGTTGATATCCACTGAACCACAATGCACATCCCATGTGGTTTATAAAGCAGTGTTGAAAGCCGTTGCCAGTTTTACTTTATCGAACCCATCAAAATTACTAGTAATACAGAAGTAAACAGCTGTATCACCAGCATAAATACCTAGTTGCAAACTGATAATATCAGGGTGCCGTTGATAAAGCTAAGAAACAACGTAGATCTAAGGATAAAAGTCGAGAGGGACTCCCGTATCAGTGTAAAAGGATCTAGAAGATTGGTCGTTCAAAACATTCTTCATTAGACAATTTGTTCAGAACAATTAGATTAAGCCAAAGTTTTTATCCACCATAGCCCTTGAACCATTTAATCTGATTATCAGTTAAGTGTCATATGTGATACACACTTGGATGATCATGTCTCGAAAGTGACATGACTGACTAGGCAGAAGATTATCCCGCAGTAGGTTGCCATTACTTTCTGCAGTAGATTGAATTGCCAACCAAGGCTATAGAACCAAATCTGACCTGTTATTTAACCCATAACTGAAGGGAAGAGACAGATTAATACTTTCCCAAGGGTATTTGCGCATAAGTGAATTCAAAGAATTCAACTGGAATTTGAACTTGGCTCCCATTCTCATTCTGAGCCGATATCCACTGCACCACCCACCCACATCCAAAGAGCTGATAAGCCATTAAAAAGTCATTCTATCAATTTGATTATTTTTACAAGGCCAAGTATTTACAGCCCTCAACTATCCATACAATAGGAAAGCACGAATGATGAGTAGGAAATGGAATAAGCAAATCCTCTTTAAATTCTACTCTAGATTATTTATATCAGCAGTGCACTATTGCCCTTGGAAAAGGCAATAATTCAAATACTTGATATACACTCAGTGGTGTTATATGTAAAGTAAAGCAAAGCCTTGTCACTTGCACACCACACAATGAAATAAAATCAGCTCTCCTGTAAGGAGAGACCTGATTGTCTATATATATATATATATATATATATATATATATATAATGTCCATTATGAGTGTTGACAGATACCAGTGAGTTACTCTCTTCTGATATTCATCATATTTTCTGTTCTTGAAAGTGACTAGCAGACACTTTTTTCAAAATGCTTCAAAGGTTGGGTCTTGTAATTTTTAATGAAAGTAAAAATGATTCAGTCACAGAGGGAGGAATTTTTACCATAATTCTTTCATCTTTCAATTCATTGGTATTTTTAGTTTTTAGTTTTAACTTCTTCTAGCGACTAAGCAGTTTCAGAAGCTTCATTTGGAAGAAAGAAATTAATAAAGAAGAGTGTTCAAAATTAAAATAAGATAAGCCTCAACCTTAAAAGATAAACTGCAAAATTTATTTCATGTACACATCTAAAGACAATCTATGCCTCTACAATATTATTAACATAATCATTACATATTTGGCTGTATCAAAAGTATGTTCTCATTTTACAGATCTTCAATTCAAAGCTTATTTCATGGACATGTCCATAGACTATAAATGTCTTCATTGTATTATTATTGTTATTATTATTATCAAAATATTTTATTTGTTTCATACCTTACTCTAAAGTTTATTTCCTGTATAAATCTGAAGACTATGATTATTGTTGTAGAGCAGCTGACACCTCTCTAGCACTCTCAAATATAGAATAGTCTATTGTCTGAAATAGCTATATAAATAAAGATTAATACCAACCAGGGATTTCAGAGTGTCATTGACAATTATTATTGTGCTTTCTGCAACTCAAATGATTTAACCTCTCCTCTCTTTGTAAATACTGTTCTGTCTTATTTGTGTTTGTCTTTTGTTTTTTTACAATTGTGTCACCCCAAGCAAGGCATTTTACTGCCACTAATGAGCAGGGGGTTACATAGGAGGTTAGTTATAAGAAAGTGTGAAAGGTTACAGGGGGTGTCAGCAAGAGGGTAGGAGAAGGATGAGAATACTGATAAGAGTGGAGTGGACGAAAAAAGAAGCATGAAAGAGTGAGAGGGGATGCAGTTTAGTGAGATAGGAGATGACTATTGACTTTACATTTAAATTCTTGAAGATTGTAGCTGTCGGGAAAGCAAGTAAACGAAAGGGAATTCCACAGGCGGGAATTATGAGAGAAGAAGCTGCTGGAGTAGAATTTGCATTTACACTTTTTGGTTTCATTGTAAAAGGGTGGGACCTAGTTGCTAATCTTGTGGCTTTAGCAAATTCATGTATGGAGGGTACCAGTGAGCTAAGTTCATCTGAGCAGAAGCCATGAAAGTATTTGTAGAAGAGACACAGGGAAGCCACATTGTGCCGGTAAGAAAGTGGTTGTATCCGAGCTGCCAAGTCAGGATCGATCACATTACAGATTCTCTGTTGAATTTTATCAAGGACCCCTAGGTGGACAGCAGAGGCACCTGACCAGATACGGCAGTAGTATACAATGCACGGGCAGATGGTAGATTTATATATGTGCAAGATTGTTTCATATGTCAAAAACTTCCTGGCCCTGCACAGAGAACTGACCTTCTTGGCAGCGGATTTAGCTATAGATTCTATATAGTCATTTCACTTGAGGTCTGTTGTGAGGTTTAACCCAAGGAGGAACAGTGTTTTACTTTCAGGTAGTTGTACATAATATTCATTAGCATGGATATTGTGTTGTCGAACCCTTCTCTCTGATACAGATATTAGTAGTGGCTACAGTGGGCCACAAACACAACAAATTCAGGAACGCACCAGCATTAGCCATCTTCAGCAGACATTCAGTAGCATTAAAAGTGCCCAGTAGAAGTCAATAGCTGTTCATATTTCAGTTCTTGCTTCAGAATAGATGATTCATTTCAAACTAACTTGAAGATGAGGCTGATTTATTGACCTTGGGTTTAATTGTAAAATAACCTCTTTATACCAGTTAAATCCAAACCACCTAAACCCATTAACCTCTCCTTCACTAATATCTGGGGCATTCGTACTAACTTTCCTAGTGTAGAAGCATTCCTGCATGAAAAGTCCCCTGACATCCTTGCGCTCTGCGAAACTAACCTCAACTCAACTATTCCCTCCTCTGACCTCTTCATCCCTGGTTATCTTCCCCTTTTAAGGATTCCACTGTCCACATGCATGGGCTGGGTGTCTATGTCAGCGAACACCTCCCCATAGCTCGGGTGACTTCACTCGAATCTACTGACCACCAATACATATGTCTCCGCCTGTCTCTCCTCAGTTCGGTTAGTTACCTATTCTTTCTTTACCATTCTCCCTCCTCTCCTGACTGCTCCCTACTAGATAGCATTGCTGACAACATAGATAAGGCTATTTCCTATCACCCATTCGCCCACATATTTGTATTTGGAGACCTCAATGCCCATCACTCTGAGTGGCTTGAAAACGCCTTTACTGATCCAGCGGGCATTCACGCCATGAACTTTGCTATTTCCCAATCCCTTAGACAAGTGGTGGACTTCCACACTCGCTTCCCAAGCTTTTCCTCGGGTCATTCCTCACTGCTAGATATATGTTTCACCTCTGCGCCTGACACGTGTCAAGTCTCGCAGCTTTGCCCTCTCGGCAACTCCGACCACGCTGTAGTCTCTCTCAGTATCTCTTTCCAATCTCACTCCCCCCAGGAGCCCCCTACCTATAGGACCTCCTACCTCTACCAAAAAGCTGACTGGGATGCCTTTCGCGATTTCCTCTGCGACATCCCTTGGGGAAAAGTGTTCGACCTATCAGTTGATAACTGTGCCTCTGAGGTCTCGTCATGGGTGAAAGCTGGCATTGATGCCTTCATACCCACCAGGAAGTATTGCTTAAAACCTCATTCCTCTCCGTGGTTCTCTCCAGCCTGCTCAGCTGCCATTGCCCACAGGAACCATTACTTCTGTCTATTCCGGAGACAGTCAACTGATCACAATAGGCGCCTGTTCACATCTACTCGCAATGAGTGCAAGAGAACCCTAAATGACGCCAAACAGTTGTTTGCTGAGAGAATGTGACAGCACATAGCTGACCGCTATTTCGGCTCCAAGGACTATTGGAGGATTTGTAAACGAGTGCTCAACAATAGGAAATCCTCAATACCTCCTTTAATCCATGGATTTGAGGTTCTCACGTCATCTGCGAACAAAGCTGAGTGCTTTGCCCACAGGTTCTCATCCAACTCCACATTCGACTCGTCATGAGTACACCCACCCAACTTCTGTATTAGAACTGAGGCCAAACTGCACAGCGTATATATTACCCTGACAATAGTATCCAGAGTAATTTCAAAACTCGACCCCCATAAGACGTGTGGAGACGATGGAATCCCGGTGATAGTCCTTAAGAGGTGTGCTCCTGAACTTTCCCGTGTCCTCTCTAAACTATTTAACTACTGCCTTTCTGCTTCCTGCTTTCCTGCATGCTGGAAGTTCTCTTCAGTCGTTCCTGTATTTAAGAATTGTGGTGAACCCTCAGACCCATCCAACTATCGCCCCATCAGCTTTCTACCGATATTCGGGAAAGTATTCGAGGCTATAATCAATGCTGAAATAGTTCATCCTCTCACCGCCCACAAACTGTTCTCCAACAGGCAATATGGATTCCGCTTTGCCAGGTCCATGGCCGACCTGCTAACAACCATAACGAAGTACATGCTACAGGCCCTTGATGAGTCTGACGAGGCTCACGCGGTTGCTCTGGACATCTCCAAGGCTTTTGACAGGGTTTGGCACTCTGGCCTCCTATGCAAACTACGCGGTTATGGTATTACCAGTCGCCTGCTTGACCTAATCCAATCTTTCTTAAATAACCGCAAAATGAAGGTCGTTCTGAATGGGCGTGCCTCTTCGTCCTACAGCACGAATGCTGGTGTCCCACAGGGCTCTATCCTGGGTCCGACGCTCTTCCTTATTTTCATCAATGACCTCCCAGATGAGATCAAGTCCCAAGTAGGCATCTACGCAGATGACACTACAATATACTCCTGCACCAGTAAGAAACCTGTCGTGGCGGACAGACATAATCTCGCTGCTGACCTTGAGCGGGATCTACACTCTGTGGTGAACTGGGGCAAGAAGTAGCTTGTCAACTTCAATTTATCTAAGACCAAGATGTTATCTGTCAACCATTACAGGCAACCTCTCCTGCCTCCCACAAGCATGGAACAAGCGATTCTCCTGGAGAGTAATACACTACGCCTCCTCAGACTTACCCTGTCCTCAGACCTCAAATGGAACCACTATATTGAATCCATAGCAAAATCTACTGCTAAGAAGGTTGGGTCACTATGTCAATCCAGGATGTTTTTTTCACCTGAATCTATCCTGCATATATACAAGTCAACCATCCGTCCGTGCATTGAGTACTGCTGCCATTTATGGTCAGGTGCCCCTGCCATTCTCCTCAGTGTTCTTGACAGGCTCCAAAGGAGAGTCTGTAATGTGATAGGTTCTGATCTGGCAGCTCGACTGCAGTCACTTCCCCATCGTCGAAATGTGACCTCCCTTTATCTGTTCTATAAATACTTTCATGGCTTCTGCTCAGACGAACTTAAGTCACTGATGCCTCCTCAACAGGTGTTTACTCGTGCAACCAGACTGGCAACTGGGTCCCACCCATTCACAGTCAGGTTAGCCAAATGCAGACAACAATTCTACTCCTGCAGCTTCTTCTCTCGCACTTCCCGCCTATGGAACTCACTCCCGTATTCTTGCTTTCCTGACAGCTACAACCTCCAGAAATTTAAATCAAATCAAAGTCAATACTCATCTACTAACCACTGGCCTCTAGCTCTCTCCCCACCCCTGTATAACCTTCCCTTTCTCTCCACCTATGTATCTGTCATTGCACTTGCTTTCTCAGCTTTCTATTGTTCCTTTCTAACTAGTTTGTAGTCCTCACTCTTTTCTAATTAATCTTTTTACATTTATGTAGCCCACTGCACATCAGTGGCGTTTCTGCCTTGCTCGGGGTGAAATGATTAAAAAAAAATACTTAGGAAGGGAGATAGATCACTAATTCTATGGCCTAGAGAATTTTTTTTCTTTCTTTTCATATAAACCTTGGAGGATGGACCTCTGACTTTATACCATCAGTCATTTGAATATGGCATCTCTTGCTCGGGAGAGATCCAATTCTATCAAAGCAATTTCTTTATTGTCAAAGGACCTCCATTCTGATCAGTGCTAGGAAATTTAACTTTTTAAATTTCCTCTAAATTAACTGACACAGTCCTCAGTTACTGTTTTTGGTTCCAAAAATAGGCAAATAACCTGGGGGTAGAGGCATCCACAATATCAAATATTACTTTTATGGATGTGTTTAGTGTGTTTTAGTCAATAGGAAGAGTTCAGTTGGTTCTGTTTTCTTCTGCTTATCATATCTGTTCCATCTTTAAATGATCATGGCTCTCCACAACTTCCTATCCTTATAGCACAAAGCAATTGCTCCCGATTCATGTTTTGCCATACATTTACAAAAGTTTCGTAGGTACATTACTCACTATTTCCTTCTCTTCCTCTCAGGGCCCAATGAGAAAACTCATGGTTGGTTGATTGATTCATTTAACCAGCATATCAACCTTCATCAGGTCATTTAATGCTGAAAATCGTTTTGATTTGTTTTATTTAGTTTATTTGTTTTATTGTTTTTGTTTGGTTTTTTTTTTTTGGTTTTTTTTTAAGGTTTTGTTGGTAATATTTTTCATTCAAAAACGGTTTTGTTGGTAAATATTTTCATAACATTTTGAACCCAGTTTGGGGGTGAACTATTTACCCATAGCTGGGACCCTAATAGGTGCTACCACTCCGAGTCAGGAAGAACCTGAGAACAACAACAATTAAGAGGTGGTTCCATGCTTCTCACAACCTCCCAATCAGAGGCCTTGCTGCGGGATGAGGTTTAAGGTCATACTCAGGACCAAAAACTGATGGAGAGAGGTTCACCGTAAGGTTCCTGCTCTATAAAAGTAAACATTTAAGTATGTTTATATTTCATGCAGTATGCTTGTCTTTAACACCCCCACAAAATATATGTGTATATATATATATATATATATATATATATATATAATTACAATAAAGCAGCACTAATTATTATAGACTAATGTTCGAAAAACCGATGCTAACTATCAGTAACTTAAATTGTCAATAACTCAACGAGGACCCCTCATAGGTTAAATAAAGGGGAAGAAAAAAAAGAAACAAACCAAGCACAAGAACAATGTGTCAAGTGCTTGTTTGAAAGAAAAAAAACCCCAAGAACCTTAACAGTAAAGTGCTTTATACGAAAGTAGAGTAAAAAATACAGTACACAAAATCTAAAATCTAAAATCTAATGTGTGAAACCGTGGTTGGTGTTGGCTCATTTTTAGATTTAGTGTACTGTATATATATATATATAAATGCTTGATATACTAAAATTTTGAAAGACAACATGAAATTTTTTTTTTTTTAATACAAAGTAAGGCAATTGCAGACATACTGTTTATACACAAGTCTTTTAGAAAAAACATTTCTGACTTATTTAGTTGTAAAGACTCTCAAGGTGAATGGTTTTAGCAATGTCATTTTCTATAGATAGTCAGTTAAGTGCCATACATGTGTATCATGTACATGCTTGGGCAATCATGTCTTGAAAGAGACATGACTGACTGGGCAGAAGATTATCCCGCAGTAGGCTACCATTACTTTCTGCAGTAGACTGGTTCCCAGCCAAGGCTATAGAACCCAATCTGTTCTGTTTATAAACCCATAACTGGAGGGAAGAGATGGATTAATACCTTTCCCAAGGGTATCTACGCATAAGTGAATTCAAGGAATTCAACAGGAATCCAAACTTGGCTCCCCGATGTCTCTTTCTGAGCTGATATCGACTGCACCACAATGCATATCTGACAGGAAAAACTTTTCTCTTGGTGAATGTATAAATGCATATACATTTTTATCGGCTCATGAAAAGGTGTAGGTGTGTTTAAGTTCAGATTTTATGTGCAATCAAATCTTACGAAATCTGCCAATCTGATTCACTTAAATATTTTTAAATGAATTTTTAATTGTTTTGTATGTGTAAAAAAAAAAAAAAAAAAAACTTACAAATTTTATAGATATAGTTGCTCATATGCAACACTATCAGAAAATAGAAGTTTCACCTATAATAAATTTTGAGTGTTAAAATTCTCTAAAATTCAATAAAACATTAAATTACAGAGAATATTTTAAAGATTATCGAGTACTTAAAAAGTGTTGGCATTATATTCCTCAATTACTTTTTTTCTCAGGGTTAAAACCCCTACCGAAAAACATTACATAACAATCTATCCTTCATTGCCTGTCACAAGGGTGTTAAAAACCTATCAATAATATGCATAAACAAGATACCACCAAGTTCAAAAATGCATGTCTGATATTTTAAACTTTAAATAAATAATAGTTTTTCAAATCAGATTATATTTCAAATCAGCTAACTGAACCCTGATGAATAGAATGTATGGTAGGTTATGGCTATTACTGCTGGGTTGGTTCTTTCTCCATAACACCCAAAACTTGTTGAATGGCTTTTGTTGCTGAAATAAACAGGCAAAGAGAAAAGGAAAGATACAGAGACACTAGAGGGACAGTTTGGACACTGATTTTATTTTTGGTTCCAACGACCTCTTATTGGGGAAATTCCTTCCCAAACAGTTTGGCATGTCTTTACTGTCCAAAGTCCAACAGAGAAAGAGATCGAGTTTATTTGACATCTTCAATTTGTAGCTTGCATGTTAGTTTGTTGCCAAATTTTGGTATTACTTGAAACTCATATTTGTTTCTATTATTTGTATTGATAGATTTATTTGTTTTTACAGTTTATCAACCCTTTTTGATTTATTTAAAGCTGCAACATTTTGGATTGTAAGAATAAATCATTTATTTTTTTTTTGCAAGTTGTTATATATGAATAAATTGTCACTGTCGAAACTTGAGTTTGAACATGGATTGATAGAGAAGAAATAAAGTCAATCTCATCTTGATGTAGTTAGAGGAATCATGCTGCTAGGATCACATGATGTTGTAAAAATAATATTTATATGGGTACATAATAAGCATTCATTTGGGATTGAAAAAGGAGGAAGTCTGACGATATTCCTCGAAAGCGTTATTTCTAGTCTATGTGACTTTACAAAATGAGTGGATATTGTATTAACAGTTTTTGTAAATGATTATTTTTCCAGATATAAATTGGTCCTGGGCATGACAGTAAACTGCATCTGGCAGCATGGCCTCTAATTGGGAGGTTGTGAGGAGCATGGAACCACCTCTTAATTGCTATTGTTCCCAGGTTCACCCTGACTTGGAGTGGTAGCACCTGTTAGGGTCCTAGCCATGGGCAAATAGTTAACCCCCAAACTGGAGTCAAAACACTATAAAAGTATAAAAATACTTTCATAGAAATATGTACAAAAAAGTAGACTTTTACAGAAAAATAGACATTTTTGAAGGAAAAATATTATTCGTAATACATTTTTGAAGGAAAAATATTATTCGTAATACATTTTTGAAGGAAAAATATTATTCGTAATACATTTTTGAAGGAAAAATATTACTAGTAATACATTTTTGAAGAAAAAATTTTTACCATAACTCATTTTTGAAGGGAAATGTTTTTTCTATGTAAAACGTTTTTGAATACAAAATTAGAAGGCATTTTCAGTTTTCTAAAATAGAAAAGAATAAAAACAAAATTTTTTCACTAAAATCTGACTAAATTAACCTTCTCACTATAACAAAACATTAAGAAAAATACTTTAAAAACTCCACCATTTTGGCATTAAATAACCCACAGAGGTTGATATGCTGTGAAACAAAATTCAAATCCAGATACTTCTATTTAACCCATACCTGGGGGAGGTGATGGATGCATACCTTTTCCAGAGTTATTTGTACACAGTCAGTTAAGTACACGCTCAAAAGTGACTGGGCAGAAGATTATCCCAGAGTAGGTTGCCAGCGAAGGCTATAGAAGTCAATCTGTTCTGTTAATTAACCCATAACTGGAGGGGAAGGGACAGATTAAAACCTTTGTCAAGGTTATTTGTGCATAAGTGAATGCAACAAATTCAACTGGAATTTGAACTTTGCTCCTCGATTTCTCATTTCGAGTCAATATCTACTGCACCACAGACGCACATATGTGAACATAAAAATTCCTGACTGGAATTCTCATTCTGATCTGCTTCCCAAACTCCAGCACATACGCACCTATTATTTGAAAGGACCTTAATTCCTAAAAGTTTGGACAGTGTTACATGGTCATTTCAACAACTGAAGCCTTTGTTAGCTAGTCTGTATGGATCTTCAAATTGCAACATTAGCATAAGGATCAGAGATGAAGTGGCACTAACTCACAGGAGCCATTGTCTGCTAATCCTCAGCTGCCACTTGGTGATAAACTCTTATACAGCAATGCTTAATTGTTCCAAAGTCTAAAACCTTTAGTAGAATTGTTTCCCATCTTTGTATATTGCGGAGATTTACCTCACCAAAATCAAGAGAAGGTGGGTTGTCTGCACATGCGTTTGTAGACATCATGGAACGGTGAGGTGAGCTGATTTAAGGCAGTTTTAGAATGACACAGAGCATGCATCATGGGCAAAAGTGAGACTCTCACATGCGAGATATTTCGGTTTCTTGCCCGAGACCAAAAACGCATAAAAAGAGCCAACTTCTGTTTCAGAGTCAATTTGGTGTTGGCGATTCGTGAAGGCTACACCTGTGTTTGGGAGACAGTGTTTTCTTTACAGTGCACAGGGAATGGAGCCCTGAGTGAAAGGCTACACCTATGTTTGGGAGACAGTGTTTTCTTTACGGTGCACAGGGAATGGAGCCCTGAATGAAAGGCTACACCTGTGTTTGGGAGACAGTGTTTTCTTTACGGTGCACAAGGAATGGAGCCCTGAGTGAAACAGTGTTTCGGGTTCTATGCAGATCAGCTGGGAGAATGGATCTAAGCGGTCATTAATTCTTCTACCAACCCCACTTCATCAAACAAATTCTACAGGATAATGTTAAAAAAAGATTTTTTTTTCCTTGGAAATTGTACACCTGAAGGTAGCTAAAGAATGGATCAGCCAAAACATTATGTTGACAACAAATATAACGACAAGCAAAATTAAATTCCAAACAGCTCTTATAATAATAATGATGAGCTCTCATAATTGTCAACACAATCTAAAATTTTATCTACCATTTCTTTGATTTTCAAACTCTACTAATCAACACTGAATACTAAATCTTGGTGCTTGTGTTTTTTAAACTTTTATACTTGTAATTTAAGGATGTGCATTTTGGTGCAGTGGCTATCAACTCAGAACACCAAATCGGAGAGCTGAGTTTGAATTCCAGTTGAATTCCTTGCATTCACTTACTCAGAAATACCCTTGGGAAAGGTATTAATCCATTCCTTCCCTCCAGTTATGGATCAAGTAATAGTTGGCTGGCAACTAGTCTACTGCAGAAAGCAATGTCAACCTACTGCAGGATAATCTTCTGACCAGTCAGTCATGTCTCTTTTGAGACATGATCACCGAAAGTGTGTATCACCTATGGCACTTAACTGACTGACTGACACTTGTAATGCTACAAGTGTCTGATAGAAATTTAAAATCAGATAGTTGATTCACTTTTGGACTCCATTAAATTAATTTTGGACATGGAGTGTATATTGGTGAAGTACTCTGCTCGCCACCTTGTGGGTCGGGTACTTATATAACTTTGAGTTATCTGGTTGTCTTCTGTGTGTTTATATTCAAAGTTCAGTTGGGTTCCTTTTTTGTTCAATTTTGTGCACTTCTCAGCATCTATTGAGTTTCAATTTTGCACTTGGGAGTTATGGGTCACCTTCTAGGTCAACCCTTAAGAAACCTAACTCTTGACTCTCTGGGGTGACACCAAGTGCAAAGCTTACTTTGCTATCTCTGAGGATGAACCCAATTCATATAGGCATCACCACAGGTCAACTCTTCTTAGATCAAAGGTTTCTGATGGATAGTAAATTTGCTTTGGACCTCTGGTATTTCCTCGAATAAATCAAATGCTTTATATTGCTTTATACATGTTGAGATACAAGCAGAATATTTTCTTTTTTTTTTTTTTTTTTTTTTAAAAAACATAAAAATGATTCTCAAAGATTTGGTCACCAGTTCTTTACATTCTGAACATCTCTGAGAGTTGAAGAACACTGAGGTAAGGTAGTAGAATATGGTAGCATATGTTAAAGGTATGAATAATTTGCAAGACTGGCTTTTGTATCTTTCTCTCAAAAAGATCACCTGATGTCGACTCATGACAATGGGATTGAATGGGTGGTGAATTGTGAAGAAGTGATTTCCAATGCAATGCAAGTAGTGCACAAAGCCTGGCACTCAATCATTGCTATATGTGGCAGAAGTTGTAGCAACAGGGCTTTCTTAGTTGTCATCATCAAACTCACAGGAGCCATTGTCTGCTAATCCTCAGCTGCCATCAGAATTAGTATTACAAATTTAACCAAAATGACTTTGAAAGCAGCAACATCTGGTGATGTAACATTCGTTCTTCCATCTTTTTATTCTTTTACTTTATCGTTTCTTTATTTCTTTTTCTTCTTTCTCTTTATCACTTTTCCTCTTCTTATTGTCTTTCCTTCTCTCTTCTAGAAATTTATATTTCTCCTTCTCTACCTGCCACTACTTCCACATCCCTCTTCTTGATACTACTTGTTTTCCACTTCCTCCTTTTTCTTAACCCCCACCTAATTCTTTCACCAACTGTAAACCTCTGCCTACTACTGTTTTTCTCCTCCCTCTCCCTCCTTTCTCACTTCTTATATTTTGTCCTCTCTAAGTAGAACTAGTGAACAATCTAAGAACTGAAATAATCTACTTTCCCCTGCACCACTTACTTTTTATTCTCCTCTTCCTTTTCCTCTAGGTAGAACGAAAGAAAATCCGAGAGGGAATTGAAATCATATTCCTCCTCCTCTTTTGTTTTGTTCTTCTTCTAGTTTTTTTTTTTTTTCTTAGTACTCCTCGGAGAAGAGCATGGGGAAATCTGAAAAAGAATTAAAACTATTTACTTCCTCTTCCACATTTTTTTCCTCTTTACTCTCATTCTCTTCTCATTTTTTCATTCTCTCTCATTTTCTTCTTCTCATTTTATTCTCATTCACTCTCATTTTCTTGTTCTCATTCTCTCTCATTTTCTTTTTCTCATTCTCTCTCATTTTCTTTTTCTCAGTCTCTCTCATTTTCTTTTTCTCAGTCTCTCTCATTTTCTTTTTCTCAGTCTCTCTCATTTTCTTCTTCTCAGTCTTTTACATTTTTTATTCATTCTCTCGCATTTTCTTCTTCTCATTCTCCCTACTTTGCATTTTCTCTCATTTTCTTGTTCATGTTCTTTCACTTTTTGTGCACGTCATTATCATTTTCTTTTTTCTCATTCTTTCATTTTCTACTTTTTATTTTCTCCCATTTTCTTCCTCTTTTTCTCTAACTTTTTCTTCTTCTCATCCTCTCACTTTTTCTTTTCCTTGCACCGAGACTTGAACAGCTTGATATTGTAGTGATTGAGCAATCACCCACTGGGAACTTGGTTCCACAAACTGCAGTTTGTGGGGTGAAGCTGCTGAAATGAAACTTAGATCCCACTAATAGAACACAAATGGAATGATGGTGGTTCACTAGAATGTGTGTGGTGTGGCTGGTGTTAGTCATGAATGTTACAATTTATGGAACTAAGTAATGTAGGTCATCAGAATGATTTTTGTAGAAATAGCGATTGTGCTTGCAATGTTTTGTCTTTGAGAAAGTGGTTGTAGTCTGGAAAATAATTCATCCCCCACAAGGATGTAGAGATGCTTATCCACTTTGTCAAGACCCGAAAGAGAAGATCAGACCACTCCTTCCAGTACTCCATTTTCAACCTGATCTGGCTCTTAAAAGTAGACAACAACAGGTTAAGTGAGCAGTTCAAGGTACCAACCATTTTCCCAGCATCTTTAGCAAGGGATCTTATATGAGTTTCCTTTGAGGTCAGTGTTGGATTTAAGTCCCAGTAGGCACCCAAGGCACAGGGCTTTACTTAGCAATCGTCTGTTCATTATGATCAGTGAAAGTTCTGATAATGATAGAATGTCAGTAGTTTAGTTTTCAAAACATTAGATGTGACCAGCCAGTTTTTCTTCCATTGAGCTGTTAAAGCCAGATCAGAGGAGAAATCAAATTTTGAAGAATTATAAATCTAAAGAAGAACTGAAGCTATCTAACTGATAGCATTATGAAAATCAGTTACAATTCGAAAGTACAAAAGATGAAAAACATGACACCAAAATCAGATGGTGCATTGGAAAGACGAAAGATGCCACACAGAAGCTAAACAAAGTATTAAAAAAAAGGAAAATCTTATTAGAAAAAATTTAAACATGCTAACCTATTTAATATCAGTCCTCTACTATGGCAATGTGATGTGCGTTGCGGTGCAGCAGATATCAACTCGGAATGACAAATCGAGGAGCCGAGTTCAAATTCTAGTTGAATTCCTTGCATTCACTTACACACAAATACCCTTGAGAAAGGTATTAATCCATCTCTTCCCTCCAGTTATGGGTTAAATAATAAGACATTGGGTTTTATAGCATTGGCTGGCAACCAGTCTACCACAGAAAGCAATGGCAACCTACTGTGGGATAATCTTTTGCCCAGCCAGTCATGTCTCTTTTGAGACATGATCGTCCAAAGCATGTATCACGTATGGCACTTAACTGACTGACTATGGCAATGAATGCTAGACAATCTTCTTACAGATGAAGAAGAAACTTAAAGCAAACTGAAATGTGGTTCTACAGAAGTATGCTCAGAATACCATGACTAAAACACATGAACAGCAAGGAAATTTTAGGGAAAAGTGAAACAAAAAAAGGACACTTGGGCTTAGAATGAGAAAAAGGCTACTAAAATCTCAGGGACACATAGCAAGAAAAGTAATATGGAGATTTTGACAGTTACAAGACAAGAGAGACAAATGGAAATATCAAATAATCTAATTTTGTTTTTTAATCATTTCACCGAAAGAAAGGGCCTAAAGCCACTAAGATGCTAGTAGTTACTGAGTGTGAGAGAATGATAAAAAGAAAACATTATTAAGGAGAAAGAACAATAAAGGAACTGCCGAATGATACACATTTTTGTAACAAGATTTCTCATAAATAATTAGATAAAATTATGATATATGGGCATATAAAGACTTGTTTTGACTTCATTTAAACTGTGAAGTCATTTGTAGTCAAGTGGTTAGATGCATCAGATCAGTTGACAGTTTCCTCTATGTTGTTAGGGGTTGCAGGTTCGAATCCTACTGAATGACACACATTTTTGTAACAAAATTCCTCATAAATAAACAAGCCAATAGAAATGTGTATGTTTAATTAACAACAGAATATCTACCTAAATATGAGTAGTGACTAAAAATAATGTTCAAACAAGTATGTCATTTCGATAATTTCCAAAACATTCTGTAATAAATATATGTATATCCTGGAAGAAAGGTAGACTTTGAAAAACAGTAGCAACTCTAGCATGTACGCATCGCTCATTCAGTAAAATGAATTGGAGCACTGTAGCAATTGGGCGTGTAATATGATATATGCAAAAAGAATGCCTTCTTCCACCAAACGCCCTGTAGCCCAGGGATAGAGTCGTTGACTGACGCCAATTCGGTCGGGTTTCGAGCCTGGGTTATGTAGCAATCGGAGTCTAACCATACTGATGAGCTGGAAGATCTGATTTGTAGATGATATTATTATATCGTGCAAAAGTCAATTCATCTACAAATCAGATCTTCCACAGTGAACTAAAAAACATAAAACAGACACTCATCAATAATAATTTTTCCAACTACATAGTTGATGAACAAGTACGTTATTTTCTTAAAAAGCTTAACATGGAAAAGCCAACACATGATACTAGCCCAACCAATCCCAAACATATCACTCTCTTATACCGTAGACAGATGCACTCCAACTACCAACTAGATGAAAACATCCTAAAAAAACTCATAAATACTAATATTTCTCCGACAGACTCTAACAAAAGAATTAAGTTTATTATATATTACACTAAATCCATTACATCTAATTCATTCGTCTGCAACGACTCTTCCCCCACCGTTAGTGATTTGCAAAAAACCAATGTAGTATATAAATTCATATGTCCATTTAGAGAATGTATCTCTAACAACCTCAGTAATATCTACATTGGCCACACTACAAATTCGCTCTCACGGCATCTGACATTGCACTTAAATGAAAATTCAAATATATTCCGTCATTTAAAACAACACGGTTATCAACGCACACTTCTGAGAAAAATGCTCGTTGATAACACGTACATACTTAAACAAGAAAATAATAAACAGAAACTAAAAATCCTAGAAGCAATCTACATTAAACAATTTAAACCTGGTTTGGATACAATCAATTTTGATATTTCCAATAACGTACTCAAATGCCTGTCATCAGATCAGGGACCACAACGCCACTATTTTGTCACTGTTTTTGGCCATCCGCCATGGTAGGGATGGATTTATATTTTCAATTTAATTCTCTTTATTGTTAATAACTTAAATGTTCTATGTTTACTGTGTGTTAATATTTACTCTTTGATAATGGCTTATGTGAGCCGAAAGCTTAGACCCGATAAAAAAATCAACAATTATTGTGATTTTTTGTTGTCTTTCAACGATATCACCATCAAGTATTTCAGATGGTATGAACGGATCCTACACAAAATTAATAGACAAAAAAAATTGTCTATATTATTCAATGAAACCTGCATTAATGTGTGTATATATATATATATATATATATATATATATATATATGTGTGTGTGTGTGTGTATATATATATATATATATATATGAAATGATTTGTTTGAACATTATTTTTGAATGATACTCATATTTAAGTAGATATTCTGTTTTATAATCAAACAGTATATATATTTATTTCTACTAGCCTGATTTACGATAATATTTTGTTACAAAAATATGTGTCATTTGGCAGGATTTGAACCTGCAACTTCTATCCACATAGGGGAAGCTACCATGTGATCTGGCACATCTTAGACCTCTCGACCACGAATGACGATCAGACTAAACGAAGTCAAATCAAGCCCATATAACACAATTTTCAATTCATCTTAATAACCATATCTGCTCTGAAATGTATCGTAAAGTCAACAAATGTAAACGTTATGGAAATTAATGAAGATTAATAAAATGGTCTTTAAACAACTAACAATTTGAAATGATTGTTTGAACAAAGCTATAAATAATTTTTAAATATATGTGCGAGGAATATTTTGGATGGTAAATTTTCTAATAGTGTATCTGTGTGTTTGTGAAGAGATGCTTGTCTAAGTGTGTGTTGGATGTTAACATTAATTAATATGTGCATATATAGATATATATATGTGTGTGTGCATTTATATATATATATATATATATATATATATATATATGAATGTCTATTATGTTTAATCATGAGCCATTCTAAACATCGTATTTTAGTATTTCAGGTGAAAATAAAGACAAATATTGATTCTAGCACACATAGATTTACTACTTCTCTATATAGAAAACCAACTAGCATAAACTTGTGTTTTCTTAATTATAATAGTGAATACCCCTAATGATATAAGTTAGCTGTTATAATTGCCTAATTAAAAACAATATATCTTTGTAGTTTCACTACAGACATTGTTGGAAAGCCCTTCTTTGGGTCAAAGATGAATTTGAGTGTCTTGTCAACAGGAACAATTCTGAATTTGTTGTTTTACAAATAGTTGGAAAACTTTTTCACTGGCTATACAATCACAAGGACTTCTTTGTTAAGTTGGGAATAACTGTTTGAGTATGGTTCTCTCTTCTCCATTGATGATCTAAACTTATTTATAAATGGAACTTTGTCTCTGTGTGTGTGTGTGTGTGTGTGTGTGTGTGTCCGTTACCTATAGACTCCGAAACGGCTGAACCGATTTTCTTGAAAATTTACACAGTTGTACTATAAGCGTCTTCTAGTGTTCTTAGCTAGATTTTGTGTCAAGGTACCCCCGATAAATATTGAAAATCGATAATCGAAAAAATTTGGTTATAGAAGGAGTGGTCCGATTTTAATCAAATTTCATACACTCATAGACAAAGACATAAGAAATGATATTCAGAAGTTTCAAGGTTGCAGTTCTTACAATAGTGCAGAAAATTTGATATCGATACTAGGAAATCAAAATTTGACTTACATCCATTCATTTTTCTTTCAGTCTACGGTTTCGTTTTAACTGGAAACAACTATTGCTTTTTAGTCTTTCGTGCCAACGTCCAAAGAGTCTGAGCTCCAGGACCATGGATTAGTTTTAAAGCTTTCACTACACCTGAGCAATTCTGGGCTATACTGCTTGTTTATAATAAGATTCAGCCAATGATATATAGACTTTCATAACAGATCTGATGTATAGGGCGGTTGAAATTGAACTGTACCATATTTGATGTAATTTTTGATTTTGTTGAATGTCATACTATATTCTTCAGACCATACGAAGGAAAAGTCTTTTTATAGAAAATCATAGGATGATTTTGTGACATGAGCAATGTTTTGAAACCATTTTTGGGAAGAAATTCACAAGCCCTAGAAATGAGCTTAGTTGTGTTTTGTCAGTTGGAAGTAGGGCAATAGTTACAGCTTCAATTTTGTCTTTGGTTTTGTGGAACACACTTTTTGATGTTTTTATTCCACATATGATCACAGAGTGCTGAAAGGAGTACTTTTGAAAATTTGTCTTGGTACTAAATTCTTGAAATCAGGAAAGAACATTTAGAAATGTATCTTGTCAGATTTGCCAGTAATTAACATATCATCCATATTACAATCTACTCTCTTTTAGACTTTGTAGAATTTGGTCCATGATCTTGTGTCTTTTTGAAAGTACTGATGTGATGCCATAAAGTAGACAATGATATTGATATAACCTTTCGTGGGTGTCTGTTGCTTTGATTCTTCATCAAGCATTAATTGTAGACATGTCTGCCTTAAATCTATTTTAATGAATTTTCCCCCATCTAAAGTTTTGTTTGTCTTCTATTCTCAAGAGGATATATTGTTCAACTTCTAAATTTGGATTGACGGTTGTTTTATAGCAAATGTGGATACTACAATTGTGCTTATTATGGGCACTATAAGTTTGACCAATTCAGCAACAGGACACCTTCCTTAGTTAGTTTGTCCACCATTCTCCTTAAGGCAAATGAGACAGTTCTTGCTCTCATGTACCTGGGTACTGTTGGGTTTAACTTTCAACTGTTCTTTCATATCCTTAATTGTGCCTCTATCTTCATTGAAGACTTCTGGGAATTCTACTTTATTTTGCAAGAGGCCCATCCCTTGTTCCCTGTTTAGGATGTGGTTTCCGGCTTTCTCTTTTCCAATTTTTTCACTCTTACGTAGCCCCCTGCACACCAATGGCTTTACCACCTTGCCCGGGGTGATATGATTAAAAAAAAAAAAAGAAAAAGAAGTCGGCCATTTTATTCTACACTGCTGACATTATAGAGGGATTTGTATATTTCAATATATTCAATCTCTCCTTATGATGGGATTATTGCCATTTTTTAAGATGGTGAGAGGTAATTGGATGCTTTTGTTATCGTGTTCAACTAATATCAACACCTGACTTAAGGATTTCATGAGTTCATTGACATATATCTTCAGTTGGATTGTGGTTCATTCTAGGACTAGACTTGTGGTAAATACTCATTTATAATCCTTTAGTGCCGTCACTGAAATTGTTGCTCTTCTCTTATATCAAGTTCCATCCTCAAAGACTTAGAACCCAAAGTTACACTAACAAATATCTTAACTGAACCAGCCATATGATATATATATATATTTATAATCCGTCAGTGTCATCACTGAAATTATTGCTCTTCTCTTATATCAAGTTCCATCCTCACAGACTTAGAACCCAAAGTTACACTACCAAATATCTTAACTGAACCATTCATACGAAAGTGTTTGAATTCACTGCCTCCCTCATTTGTTTGTTGTTTGTGGAAATTTCTGTTGCTCTCCATTTTTTTATTGCAGACTTGCTTAGATCTGTAGGGAAGGTCAGTCATATCCTGTACCAGGCCACTTCTCAAACATAGCCAACTCTCCCCACATTTAAAGATGCAGAAATGTTTAAATGTGCATTAAGTGATAAAAGGATCTGTTGTTTTTATAATAAGAGAAGATATCTATTGATTAAAATATTATGTAAATTTTGTTATTATGAATTTAAGTTAAGGGTAAAAAATTGCTGTCTTCTGTTGGTTTTAATAATTTGAATTTGAGTTTTGTTTAATGGCATATCAACCTCTATAGGTTATTTAATTCCAAAAAGGTGGGGTTTTAAGGTATTTTTTTAATGTTATAGTGAGAAGGTTGATTTAGTCAGATGTTAATGAAATTTTTCATTTTTTTTATTCTAAAAAACTGAAAATGTCTTTCGGT
The DNA here is from genome assembly GCA_037127315.1 of Ascarosepion bandense. Classification (NCBI taxonomy): domain Eukaryota; kingdom Metazoa; phylum Mollusca; class Cephalopoda; order Sepiida; family Sepiidae; genus Ascarosepion; species Ascarosepion bandense. The sequence goes on along the minus strand of JBBBDQ010000386.1, from coordinate 1,580,547 downwards.
TTTGTACTCAAAATGTTTTGCTGAGAATATTTTTTTTTCTTTAAAATGTATTATAATAATTTTTTCTTCAAAAGTGTATTGTTGGCAATATTTTTTCTTCAAAAAATGTATATCTTTCTAAAAAGGTTTATTTTCATAATTTCATAATGTTTTGACCCCAGTTTGGAGGTTAACTATTTGCCCATAGCTGGGACCCTAACAGGTGCTACCACTCTAGGTGGACCTGGGAACAACAGCAATTAAGAGGTGGTTCCATGCTCCTCACAACTTCCCAATCAGAGACCTTGTTGCCGGATGCAGTTTACTGTCATACCCAGGACCAGTTCGCTTCAAGAGGAAATGTTTTTGAAGAAAAGTCTATTTGATTTTTTCAAATGCATGCACAAAATTAGTAAATGTTTGTATGTTAAGTTTTTGCTAAAGTTCTTTTTGTTGTTGCTGGACAGTTGTGAGGAAAAAGAAAAGTCATGTCTATCTTTTGTTGCATGAAAAGAAAAGTGAAAGGAAAAGAGGGTAAGACACTGCAGGTTGGCCAGACATCATTCGGGAGAAAGCCTGTGGCTGTAGTTCTCTGAAGAGAAAAAGCAAAATCACATGTATTTAAGCATTTCAACAACCAAGAATTAGATCAGCTTTGAATATATTACCTGTCTTCTTGTTGGTTAATGTACATTTCTTTTAAACTGTGTTTTATCAACTTCAACCGAAAGTCATATGTGGAGCTTATTGTGCAAAGCCTGATGTATGTCTTTACGTTTTAAGCTATGAAGGAGGCAACTTCCTGTTTCGACTCTTAGTGTCACTACAGATCTACACATTAGCTACATATGTGACCACTTTTGTGACATACTCTGTGTTGTGGAGTAGTTTTTCATAGAAGGTTATAATCATGCTATGTCAGTTGCTAATCGACTTAACGTACCCAAAATGTTAGGAACTTGGTAATCTTTCACTGAAAATTGACTCCTTAGTATTCGGCTAACTGCCGACTAATATCAACTGCCTAGTAGCTCTATTGAACTACAATAGAACTCTAAAGAACTCTCTAGAACTTCTAAGAACTTTCTAAGAACTTCTCGTGTTAACTTCCTGTTAACTCTTATTAATATAGGAGGGAGAGTCCATTATCTGAGGAATAGGTGTGTTTCACCATCACACTCTGCAAACTGCCTTTTTAAAGAAGTAGTCTGCCTGGTTGTGGCTAACCTTTCCCAAGAATTGCAAGATGAAGAATTAAAGACTTTCCTCCTTTGTTGTCCTTGTCTTGTTCCATGAGTATCTGGTTATTGAAAATGTCTATCATCCTTATTGTTTGCATGAATTTCAGTACCATCCACCTGGGCTATTTCTGTGAAGATCGTGATGGAGCAAACCTTATTAAACGATGGGGGTTTTCTTGAAGTTACTTTTGGGTTATTTCATGCCTTAGACCAAATAGTAGACTTTTCTGTCAGGCGTTCCTTAAATATTTAAAATAATTACCAAAGTTACAATAAACTGATAATTGTTTAATAGCTGGGATAAAGTCTGATAAAGTCTGATAAAGATTTGGGTCTTCTGTCTCCTAAAGTGTAATCTATATCATTCCATGATTTCAAGGATCTTTGGATTAAAATATTGAATGAGTAACATGCATAACTTATTGTTTGTTTTGCTTGAGGGCAAGTTGGAAGCTGATAAAGCTCGCAGAGTTGTTCACATCTTGGAACCAATAGAAGAGAGAAGAACTGATGTATGTTTGTATTCTTAAATATATTTGTGACCAAATACGTGTCTTTCTTTATAGTGCTGAAAGTTTTCTGTCTGTTCATCAGACGTGTCAGATCTAGGCATGTTTATCTCATATAGATCTCGATTATATTTATCAAATTGGGCTTGTGTCAAACACAATCAAACTCCCAACAATTTGAAATTATCAAAAAATTGAAAAGATAAAACTGGCTCATTTGTGTAGATAAATGAAAATTTTATTGAGCTGAATAACATCCAATTTAATGTATGAAATTACAAAACTGTGAAAATATTCTAAGAGAAAGTTAGAGAGTAGTAAACAGTTTAAAGAATTCGGAGTTCGTTTGTTATAGCAAAATATGATTTGTGCAGAAAAAGATAAGTATGTTTTGCTGTGTGTATCAACAAATAGTAGTAACGTCTTTATTCTGGTTTCTTTTTGTGGATGGTGAGGAGGTGAAGAGGAAGAAGGAGAGATAAAGCAGCATGAGAGAGAAAGTGAAAGGGTGTGAATGATGGTTGCTGGGACATTTGTGTCTAAACAATGACCTGATACATTGTCATTGAAAGTTCAATTTGTTTTTTTTTCTTTCCAGTCTGAAACCAGAATCACTAAATTTATTTTGGATCTTCAAAATTAATTTTTTAGCAATTCTGATCTGATTTTGCATGTGTGTGCTTTTTACTTTTTTTTTTTTTTGCTGGAATAATATTTGTAATGCCAAATACAATTAGGTGATTCTAAAATCAAGCAGGTACAAAAATTTAAATACCTGGGAAGTGTTCTAACAGAAGACGTAGAGTGCAACACTGAGATCCGAAGGTGAATTGGCATGGCAAAGGAAGCATTCCAGAAGTTGAGTAAAGTATTAAGAAACAGGACAATTTTGCTAGAAACAAATAAAAGAGTACTGCATTGCTATGTGATGTCAGTTCTTCAATATGGCAGTGAATGTTGGACAATATCTTCAAAGATGAAGGAAAAACTTCTACAGAAGGATGCTGTGGATATCATGGACCGAGCATATGAACAATGACAAGGTTTTGGAAAGGATGGAAACAAAAAGGAAATTAATACTGAGCATCAGGAAGAGAAAACTAAAGCTCCTGGGACATGCTTTGAGGAAGGATGGCTTGGAGAATCTGATACTAACAGGCCAGATAGAGGGAAAAAGAGACAGGGAAAGCAGCGGATAACATATTTGAAGGACCTGATCGGGTGGATAACGAAACGAGTTGCATGGCGTAACAGGAGAAAGCGTGCTAAGAGCCACCATGGATAGGGAGATGTGGAAAGCTATGACAACCTACATCCTGAAAGGACAGAGCCCATAAAAGGAGAAAAGGATCCTATAATCTCCGTGGCGTATTAGTATAATTAAACTTGTTGTTATAGGTCAAATCAAAATATTTGATAAAGTTGTTAAAAGCTTACCTTTCAAAGTTATTGCTTGTCACCATTTGTGATACATTGAGGAAGGATGGGGTGGTTATGTTCAATTGTATTTAACAAACAAGGAATTTTTATTACCAAAATGATGAAGGGGAATAATATGAAATAAGTGGAAGTGTTGCTAAGGGCATAAATTTTCCGTTTATGCTTGTATCTCACAGATTGTTTATTTACACTATTTATTAGATTGTTTATTGGGATGGGTGTCAAAACATCAGCTAATTGCCTAAGAACTTTGTATCTAACCAAGGCTCCTCCCAAAGGCAAGATATGACACAAGGCCGATTTTACTGTGAGGCATGCCAAGCACTAATTCTCTCAAACGACTACTTGTGTTGTTTGGCGATAGCAATTTCAGCAATCTTTTTAACCCTCATGTCTACAAAAAACAAAAAAAGGTTTTGTTTTTTTTTTCCTATTATTTTTACTAGATTTCCTTGTCAGTAATGTCTATTGTAGGTACTTCCACCAACTTGCTAAAAAAAACAAAAAAAAAACAGCATAGCATGAAGAAAAAAGGCCTCAAACCTAATAAAAACAAAGTTTTTCCATCAAAATACTTTTTTATTAAGAGGAATGATCAAAGTATTTTATTTCTTAAAAATTTTTAATCCACTTTCCATCTTCTGTTAGAACACTTCCCAGGTAATATGGAATTTTCCTCTCTCTCAGTACACTACTTAGCTTATGAAATGCATCCTTTGCCATGGCAATATGCTATTGGGTCTCAGTGTTGCACTTTCCATCTTCTGTTAGAACACTTCCCAGGTAATATGGAATTTTCCTCTCTCTCAGTACACTACTTAGCTTATGAAATGCATCCTTTGCCATGGCAATATGCTATTGGGTCTCAGTGTTGCACTTTCCATCTTCTGTTAGAACACTTCCCAGGTAATATGGAATTTTCCTCTCTCTCAGTACACTACTTAGCTTATGAAATGCATCCTTTGCCATGGCAATATGCTATTGGGTCTCAGTGTTGCACTTTCCATCTTCTGTTAGAACACTTCCCAGGTATTTAAGCTTCTACACTATTTTGGGCTTCTCTTTTTGCTGATGACCATGCATTCAAATTAGCAAATTAAAAAAATAAAGCTTCTGAAAAATTATTTTTCACCCTTATTGCATATATGGTAAAATCAAATTTTCAGCTTAGGGGTGATCTTTTTCAATAACCAAAACAATGCCTTTTTTATTATTTTGAATAAAAAGTTCATTGATTTTAACATCAGGGATAGAGTGCATATTAATATAAAAATAGACATTCAGGCAACAGTCTGTTTCATGCCTCAACACAATTTTCAGGCCTTGTATATTATGTTTTGGCCAGGTTATATATGCTGGTCAATGGTGCATTATGGGTAGAAGGTTTACGGTACACAATAACATTATCATATACATCCTTTGAGAATTCACTTGTCCGATTAACTCAGTTGATTAAAAACTTAATTGGGTGATTAAAGTTTATTGCTTTACTCACCATGGTCGATTAAAAATCTCACAATGAAACGTGTCCTTTCAAATATAAAAAAAAGAAAATCTAATTCCTTTTACAACCCAAAAGTATGCCATTGAAGATTCACAAGTTACTTAGAATGACCTACAATGACATTATTGAACTCTTTGGTCTTATGCATGGTGCCTGATTTATGTAGAAATGTGTGGTTAAACAAGACAGTGACATCCTGCAGTCATGTAAGGCATCTATTAAGAAAATGGAGTCGGTTGAGTAAAATGATTTTGGGGCAAGTTAATTTTCCCTTGCTCTCAACAGCTGGTCAAGTGATTTCTTTTTCAAATCTCAAAGGCTGATCATATATATAATGTATTACTTCAAATCTTATTTTTAGTGGATATCCATATTTGAAATAGAAATTTTTTTTTATTTTATTTTAAACAGTGTGTATTACAGCTGAAAGCTTGCACATTCAAGAACAACTTAATAAAGAAAATTGGCTCTCCAGCAGGATCCAAACCTGCACCCCACTTTGTAGGAGAAACCACCATTTGATCCGCCCCCTTTTTTATTCTCTCTCTGTGTCCCCCTGCACACAAGAGGTATTTCTGCCTTCCTAAGAGGAAATGATTAGAAAAAAAAGCAATAATTATAACCTCAGAGCCTGTGTCCTCAAATGAAACTTACAAATCATCTCTACCCAATTTGATGATGACATAACAAAGCCAAACGTGCTACATCATATTTCTTTTTCTTTTCTTTTTTTTTGCCAAAAAAACATTGGACAATTTCTAATGTAATTTCCTCCTTGTCTGAGAAGGATTCTTCATAATTTAGAAAAGTTGATTATTAAAATTATTTGAATAGAAGCACTATTCTAGCCTTGTCTGATTGGGAGGACCCAGAAAAGTTAAGTTAGATTAATTGGAAATGAAACAAGTATTACTTGCTTATGGCATGTAAATTTAAAATAAAAGTATTTTTTTGACACATTAAGTGTTTGTCAAGCTAAGTATGGTTGAACAGAATAGAAAATTGTTCAATTTTTTTTTCTGTAATGGGAAGAAGAAACTGTGAAAAACATGACTTTTTAATGTCACACATAAAATACCATACTTGAAATAAAAACTTTCTACATACAAAAAAAAAAATTAAAAATTATTTAACAAAAACTTTTGGCATGAACATTTGTATGAACTATTTAATTTTTGATGAGTAAATATAGTCTTTACTTGATAACTTCATAACCTAACCACAACAAGGCTTTCAAGAATTTCAAAAATATTTATTGAATCTTTATAAATTAAAAAAAAAAATGAAAGCAATTCTTGTAAAAGCTTTTTCTTCAAACTATAATGTCTTTAATATACATATTTTTTGAAAGCAATTAAAAGCTTATCTAATTAAATAATGTCAGTTTTATTGCATTTTTTATTTTACTTTTTGAAGCAGATTTTCAGTAAAGGTTAACTGTTTGAAATGAAAAAAAAAACATGATTTACATTCTTCAAAGAAATTCTGCATTTAATAAAGCAAATTTTCAAGACAGAATTTAATTTCTTAAAATTTCATCAAATTACATGAAGCAGGGATAAAAGATATAAAAAACACATGTATTTTCACCAAGATTTCATAAAAATAATAATTTCAAAAATAATTTCATTAGTTTGTAAATAAATATTAAAAGTTTCATTAAATCCAACCATTATTTCATTTTTGCAGAAATTTCCAAATTAATGTGTTTTTCACCAGAAAAAAACAAATTTGTAATATTAAATTTATCATAGTCATCTTTGGTAAAAATTTACTCACCCACTAATGAAAAAAAAAAAATTTTTTTACTAAAATTTTGAACATGGCAAAGGATGCATTTCATAAGCTAAGTAGTGTACTAAGAGAGAGGAAAATTCCATTGAAAACAAAGAAAAGAGTACTGAACTGTTGCATGATATCTCTCCTCCTGTATGGCAGTGAATGCTGGACAATCCCCTCAAAGATGAAGGAAAGACTAAAAGCAACCAAAATGTGGTTCTACAGAAGGATGATGAGGATAATATGGACCAAACATGTGAATAACGGCAACGTTTCGGAGAGGATGGAAACAAAAATGAAACATATTTAATATCAAGAAAAACATGAAGTTTCTGGGATACATAATGAGGACTTGCAGAATCTAATACTCATCGGACGATTAAAAGGAAAGAGAGGTAGGGGAAAGAAACGCAATACATACTTGATGAGCTTGAGCAAGTGGAAAAGATGAATGTTGTTCAAAAAGACAGATGATGGTTGATGTTGTATTTAAATTTTTGAAGATTGTAATTATCTCGGAAGCAAATAAACAGAAAGGAGTTCCACAGGTCGAAAGTGTGAAGCAGGGTTTGGGAGAGATCCCATGAGGAAAAGTGTTAAGAGCGACAAGGGATAGGAGTAAGTGGAGGTCCATGATCACCTACATCCTAAAAGGACACAACACATAAGGAAGAAAGAACAACAACAATGTAATTGGATAGTACTTATATATTTTTAACACATTTAGCAATTTATATCTATAGCACAAGTTACAAATAAAAAAAATAAGTTGTAGAAGGTTCTATAAATTTCTAGAAGGCTGTAGAAAGACCTTATGTCTTTCTACAGCCTTCTAGAAATTTATAGACGGTAAACTGCATCTGGCAGCAAGGCTTCTGATTGGAAGGTTGTGAGGAGCATGGAACCACCTCTTAATTGCTGTTGTTCCCAGGTCCACCCTGACTTGGAGTGGTAGCACCTGTTAGGGTCCTAGCTATGGGCAAATAGTTAACCCCACCAAACTGGGGTCAAAACACTATGAAAGTATAAAAATACACCTTTACAGAAATATATACATTAAAAAAATTCTTTATAGAAAAATATACATTTTTGAAGGAAAAATTTTACCATAACACAAATTTTTGAAGAAAAAAATATTCTCAGCAAAACATTTTTGAATACAAAACTAGAAGACATTTTCAGTTTTCTAAAATAAAAAAGAATAAAAACAAAAACTTTTCATTAAAATCTGACTAAATCAACCTTCTCACTATAACTGAACGTTAAAAAATATACCTTAAAACCCTACCTTTTTGGCATTAAATAACCCGCAGAGGTGTTGATATGCTGTTAAACAAAACTCAAACTCCAGAAAAACACAGTACTGTTTATTATGATTTTAGAAATTTCATGTTGAGGGAGGCATTTTTAAAAGAATAAACAAAATCAAGTCCTTCAGTATTTTTAACAAAAACTCATTGAATTATTATTTTTCTGTTCCTTCAGACTAGATTTTGAATCTCTTTCCCCTCTTCCTCTTTTTGCTGTTTTTCTTTCTTGCATTTTTTTGTTTTCCCTTTCATCTTTTTACTTCTCTCTTTTATGCATTCCTTCTTTTTCAAACATGAATTTGAATCTTTTTACTACTATTCTTTCTCCCTATTTTTTCTTTCTTTCAAACTTGCATTTAAATTTTTTCTCTTCTTTTCTGTCTCTTTTCTTTTCTCTTTCTTTGTGTCTTTCTTTCAGACTTGCTTTTGCTCTTTTCTTTCTTTCTCACTTTCATCTTTTTTTCTTTCTTCAGGCTTACTTTTCAATATTTTTACTTTTCTTTTTCCATTTTTTCTTTTTTTCTTTCTTTCAGACTAGCTTTTAAATATTTTTTCTTTCATTTTTTTTTGTTCTTATTTTTTCCCTCTACTTGTTTAATTCATTCTTTTTTTCCTCATACAGATTTATTTTTCAATCTATTTTTTCTCTTCTTTCTTCCTTGTTTTTTTTCTTCTTTCATTGTTTCATCTTTCTTCCTTGTTTTTTTCTTCTTTCATTGTTTCACCTTTCTTCCTTGTTTTTTTCTTCTTTCATTGTTTCATCATTCTTCCTTGTTTTTTTCTTCTTTCATTGTTTCATCTTTCTTCCTTGCTTTTTTTCTTCTTTCATTGTTTCATCTTTCTTCCTTGTTTTTTTTCTTCTTTCATTTTTTCACCATTCTTTCTTGTTTTTTTCTTTTTTCATTGTTTCACCTTTCTTCCTTGTTTTTTTCTTCCTTTATTGTTTCATCTTTCTTCCTTGTTTTTTTCTTCTTTCATTGTTTCATCATTCTTCCTTGTTTTTTTTTCTTCTTTCATTGTTTCATCTTTCTTCCTTGTTTTTTCTTCTTCTTTCATTGTTTCATCTTTCTTCCTTGTTTTTTTTCTTCTTTCATTGTTTCACCTTTCTTCCTTGTTTTTTTCTTCTTTCATTGTTTCATCTTTCTTCCTTGTTTTTTTCTTCTTTCATTGTTTCATCTTTCTTCCTTGCTTTTTTTCTTCTTTCATTGTTTCATCTTTCTTCCTTGTTTTTTTCTTCTTTCATTGTTTCATCTTTCTTCCTTGTTTTTTTCTTCTTTCATTGTTTCATCTTTCTTCCTTGTTTTTTTCTTCTTTCATTGTTTCATCTTTCTTCCTTGTTTTTTTCTTCTTTCTTTCATTGTTTCATCTTTCTTCCTTGTTTTTTTCTTCTTTCATTGTTTCCTCTTTCTTCCTTGTTTTTTTCTTCTTTCATTGTTTCACCTTTCTTCCTTGCTTTTTTCTTCTTTCATTGTTTTTTCATTCTTTCTTCCTTGCTTTTTTTCTTCTTTCATTGTTTCATCTTTCTTACTTGTTTTTTTTCTTCGTTCATTTTTTCACCATTCTTTCTTGTTTTTTTTCTTTTTTCATTGTTTCACCTTTCTTCCTTGTTTTTTTTCTTCTTTTATTGTTTCATCTTTCTTCCTTGTTTTTTTCTTCTTTCATTGTTTCATCATTCTTCCTTGTTTTTTTCTTCTTTCATTGTTTCATCTTTCTTCCTTGTTTTTTCTTCTTCTTTCATTGTTTCATCTTTCTTCCTTGTTTTTTTCTTCTTTCATTGTTTCATCTTTCTTCCTTGTTTTTTCTTCTTCTTTCATTGTTTCATCTTTCTTCCTTGTTTTTTTCTTCTTTCATTGTTTCATCTTTCTTCCTTGTTTTTTCTTCTTCTTTCATTGTTTCATCTTTCTTCCTTGTTTTTTTCTTCTTTCATTGTTTCTTTTTTCTTCTTTCATTGTTTCATCTTTCTTCCTTGTTTTTTTCTTCTTTCATTGTTTCATCTTTCTTCCTTGTTTTTTTCTTCTTTCATTGTTTCATCTTTCTTCCTTTTTTTTTCTTCTTTCATTGTTTCACCTTTCTTCCTTGTTTTTTGTCTTCTTTCATTGTTTCATCTTTCTTCCTTGTTTTTTTCTTTTTTCATTGTTTCATCTTTAGACTTGTTTCTCAATCTTTTCACCTCCTCCTTTTTCTTTCCTCTTTTTCCTTTTTTACTTTTTCCTTCTTCAGATTTGCTTTTACATTTTTTTTTATTCATTTTTCTTTCATTATTACTTTCACTCTTTCCTTGCTATTTGTCTTTCATTTTCTCTCTTTAAAATCATTTAATTCTTCATTTTATTCTTTCTCCCATTCTTCCCCATCCAGTTTTTCTATCTATGCCCTCCTTTTACTTTCTGTTCGTTGCCTGTTTCTTTCTCTCTTCTTTTTTCTTTCCTTCTTCATTTCTGTTAGAATTTTAAGTTGACTTCTTCTTCATCTGCCATCTCCCTTCAGGTCATAGACAATCACGGACTTCCACTTGGCTCAATATTCTTCCTCTTGGTATCTCTCCCAAACCCCATTCTGCCATCCATTTGCTCAGGTCTATCAAGTAGGTCTCATAATTGCTTTCCCCTGTCTCTCTTTCCCTCTGTCCATCCTGTGAGTATTAAATTTTCCAGGCCCTCATTCCTCATTACACATCCCAGAAACCTCATCTGTCTCTATTCCTTATTTTAAGCATGAGTTTTCTCCTCGTTTCTATTCTCTCCAATACCCCGTCATTAGTCACATGCTCAGTTCACTTACTAGTTGAATAAAAGTAACACAGATTTTCAGTAAGAGAAGAAATGAGAAGATATCAAAAAATGAAAAAGTGGGAAGGTATCCGTCTCAGTTTGTTCCTAGTCAACCAATTTGTCCCGCCCTGTCTCTTGTCGACCGATCTGTCTCAGCCTGTCCTTTGTCGACCGATCTGCCCTGGTCTGTCCTTTGTCGACCGATCTGTCTCGGCCTGTCCCTTGTCGACCGATCTGTCTCGGCCTGTCCCTTGTTGACCGATCTGTCCCGGCCTGGCCTGTCCCTTGTCAACCGATCTATCTAGGCCTGTCCATTGATGACCGATCTGTCCCGGCCTGTCTCTTGTCGACCAATCTGACCCGGCTTGTCTCTTGTCGACCAATCTGACCCGGCTTGTCTCTTGTCGACCAATCTGACCCGGCCTGTCTCTTGTCGACCAATCTGACCCGGCCTGTCTCTTGTCGACCGATCTGTCCCGGCCTGTTCTTTGTCGACTGATCTGTCTTGGTCTGTCCCTTCTCTCTCTATATATTTCTGTTTGTTCATTATCTATCTATCTTTCTACCTATCTCAGTCTTTTCCTTATCAATCTATTTATCTATGGCCATTCATTATCTATGTATCTATACATGTTTTTATTGTATATGTGTTCATTATTCATCTTTTTATATACCTTTCATTTCACTCATTTCATTATCTATCTCATTGTATTCATTATCTATTTATACATATCATTATCTCTGTTTATTCATCTCTTTTCATTATCTATTAATCTATATCTCTTTCTGTTCATTATCTGTCTCTTTATATATCTATCAATCTCAGTATGTTCATTATCTATCTATCTATCTATCAAGTTGTAATTCATTCCTTTCTGTTATTTTCTCTGTAATGAACATAATGATCGGTTCACAGTTTTCACAGAATTTCAACTCATTAATTTCAGAAGCCAATATAAATCCAGCAATTGCATTTTCTTGGCAGCTTAACAACGATGATAAGTTATTTTTTTTATATCTCCTGGAAAACCTTTCAGTGTATATGTAGTTTGGTTATTATTTAGAAATAAATTAGTATTACAAATTATTCTAACTAATCAAAAATCAATATGCCTGTTAGTCCTTTCTAAGAGGAACTCTTTTAGAGCAAGTTCAGTGCACATGGCTGTTGCTTTGTTGATTGGAAGAAATAGAATTTCAATAGTCTTTAATTTTTATGATGGAAAACTAATTTTGCTTCCAATGCAAAATTTCTCTTATTATTATTGCTGTCTGTCCCATAGGTTCATATGGTCACTGCACATCTGAGAACCTGACCAATTCCTGTCATATGATTGGGTCGGATGTTAGTTCCCAAGTCTCTGTCAATGATCTCCCAGTCTGCCCAGGGATGTTGTCGGCCATTTTTTCCTCTATCTGCCTTTTCTTCTTTTACCTAAGGTGGTACCTTGCAGGATGGTAGTGGAAAGATTCTCAGCTCTTATAACATGCCCATACCATTCCAACTTTCATTTCTTAATGATGGATGAAAGGTCTTTCATCAAACCTGTTTCTTGGTTTCTTGGTTTCTTTTCTGTTATACACAGATAAATATAGTAAATTTATTTTGTTTCTTCTTGTTGTTATCTTAAAGGCTGGAAGCATCTAAATGTGCCTACCAGTTTTAGGCACTTACAGTCTTGAAGCATTTGAATATTCCTTTAATTGGTAAAACCGTATTTTAATAAATAGCAGTAACACTCATCACATGAAAAGTCAAAATTTTGGTAAATTTGCAAATTTCAAAAACGGTTTCTCATAATTAGTAATACCAAGGAGATTAAATTTGGTATCATTTGAAATAGAAATCAATGACATAGGGTTCAAAGAAGATTTTTTTACAGACCAAATAGAGCTTTGAGGTAAAAAATAAATATTTCAATGGATTCATTCTGTTATGTCGCCAAGTATAAATGAATAACTCAACAACAGAATCAGAATATAAGTTGTATTCCGCGGAAAAACGGTTAGTATGTACAGAAGTGATTAGTAACATGTACAATAGAAAGATACAAGAGTCCAATCCATTGTAAGATGTGTGTATACGTGATTACTTCCGGTACGCCACCGGAAGTGTGACCAACTCTTCACTGACTCGCACTGACTCTTCAGTAACTCATTAGAGACTCTCAAGTGACTCTCTACGACTCCCTTGTAGAGAATCCACCATTGCTATATATAGCAATGGGAACAGTCCATTTGTAGTCAAATAGGAGCGGTGCCCTAACACATTCTGAATTTCTGGGATTCAGGAATCTCATGATTTGCATCATTTACTGACGGATTGATGTCTTCATCTTGATTGTCATTGTCACAGTGTCTTGACAGTTGTGCCCTCCATTCTTCAGATATCTGTTAATCAAGATAACCTACTGGAAATTTTAAACTGAACACTTTAAATCAATCTATGGGGATAGATTGTTCTGATTCTACTCTCCAAGTCTAGAGATAACTCATCTTGGTTTAAAATGTTCAGTATCACTAGTTTTGTTTCCAGTCTCTAGCCTTGGTTGACAACCAGTCTAGGAGAAGGGCAACACTGAATTCAAAGTTGATTACACATGGAACTAACAACTCAATCCTAGAGAAATCTACTTGCTATAGAAACTTTTGTTGTTTATTTTTTTTAATCATTTCATACCATGCAAGGTGGGTATGCCACTAGTACACAAGGGTTACAGGAAGTGAAAGTAACGGAAGACTGAGAATAGGAAATTATTAAGGAAAAGACAAAAGATGAATGTTGTTCAAAAAGACAGATGCTGGTTGATGTTGTATTTAAATTTTTGAAGATTGTAATTATCTAGGAAGCAAATAAACAGAAAGGAGTTCCACAGGTCGAAAGTGTGAGAAAATAAACTGTTCAAGTAGAAGTTTTGAGTTTTGTTTAACAACATATCAACCTCTGTAGGTTATTTAATGCCAAAAAGCTGGGGTTTTAAGGTATTTTTTTATGTTCAGTCATTATGAGAAGGTTTATTTAGTCAGATTTTAATGAAATTTTTTTGTTTTTATTCTTTTTTATTTTAGAAAAGTGAAAATGTCTTCTACTTTTGTATTAAAAAATGTTTTACTGAGAATAGTTTTTTCCTTCAAAAATGTGTTACAGTTATAATTTTTTCTTCAGAAATGTATTGTTAGTAATATTTTTTCCTTTAAAAATGTGTATTTTTCTATAAAAGTCTATTTTTATGTATATATTTCTTTAAAAGTGATTTTATATTTTCATAGTGTTTTGGCCCCATTTTTGGGGTTAACTATTTGCCCATAGCTGGGACCCTAACAGGTGCTACCACTCCAGGTTAGGGTGGACCTGAGAACAAAAGCAATTAAGATGTGGTTCCATGTTCCTCACAACCTCCCAATTAGAGGCCTTGCTGCCGGATGCAGTTTACCATCATGCCCAGGAACTGGAGTAGAAGCAATGGTTGCATTTAACTATTTCAACAGTAAAAGGGTGGGGCCTAGATGTGAATCTGGTGGCACACTTAAATGCATATATGTAGCAACAGGGAAAAAAGCTCATCAGTTGTGAAAATATTTGCAGAAAAGAGGGAAACCATGTCACATCAGTGAGAAAATGACTGGTTGAGATGCCTGGTCAGGATCAATTTCATTAGAGATCAAGCATGGTAAGGGTTAGGGTTCCATAGTTCTATAGAGGAGTTTACAGATTTAGCATCAACATCATCTTAGTTCATATAAAGATGCATTAAAATCATGAAAAATGGTTGCCAGTTTGTAGGTATTACATCAAATGTTGTTGAAAATTACTTTTAATTTGATAAGGTGAAGGAAAGTTCCTGAGACATGCATTGAGGAAAGGGGGCTTGGAGAACCTGATACTAACAGACAGGATAGAGGGAAAAAAGAGACAGGAGAAAGCAGTGGATAACATATTTGAAGGGCCTGATCAGGTGGATGACAGAACAAGGGTTGTGAGATGTTACAGGAGAAAGCGTGCTAAGAGTCACTGGGAATAGGGAGACGTGGAAAGCCATGATCGCCTACGTCCTGAAGTGACAGAGCACATAGAAGAAGAAGATATATGTCAACTGTTTATAAGAAATTATAATGTTGATATAAAGTGGGGGATCAAATCTATGTTATAATCAATATATAAACTGATCCCTAATTTTATGGCCATGCTAGTTTGTATACATTTAGCTTGAGCTAGTGGATGGCAGAGCAGGATTTGGGTGGTGTAACAGGAGAAAGCGTACTAAGAGCCACCAGGGATAGGGAGACGTGGAAAGCCATGATTGCCTACATCTTGAAATGACAGGGCCTATAGAAGAAGAAGAAAATTGAAAAGAAATGATTAATAAAATATATGGTTGTCAGCAAGAGGATCTTTCTGAGATGCTATGAATTGAAGGGGTCGGAATTGAGCCAGGATAAAAATTTAAATATCTGAGAAGTATCAGAAGACAGAAAATGAAATACTAAAAGCATTGGAATAATAAAAGATGCCTTCCAAAAGCTAATCAAAGTATAAAGAAAAAGGAAACTTTCATGAGAAACAAAAGAAAAAGTTTTGAACTGCTACTTAATATTGGTTCTCCTATATACCAATAAATGTTGCGCCATCTCCTCTCAAATGAAGACACTTGAAAGAATAAAGATTTTGTTATGTAATAAGAATATCATGGCCTGAACATGTGGGTAACAAGGAATCTTTAAAGAAAATAGACCAAAAAAGAATGCTTATACTTAGAATCAGAATGAGAGCTGAAATTTCTAGGACACACAATAAGGAAAGAGGGATTGGAGAATTTAACACTCACTGAATATATTAAAGGTAAGAGAGACAGATGGAAACTGAGTAACCTATCTACTGTGCCTGTCAAATGTATGGCAGAAAAGGGACCGGGAGGGATAGTAAGGAGACAAACACTGCTTAAAGCTATAATAGATAGGAAGTTGTGGATATCCATAATCAGCCATGTCCACACAGAAGATATCTCAGGGAAAATAATGTCTTTAACAGACAATGAAATTTCATTAATGTTTAAACATCTGACACCATGTTGCATTCTGCATTGTTTCTGGGTCTCCACACTACTGCATCAAATGGTATCAACAAAAAGAACCATTTTTTTTTATTTTTCATTTGTTTCATTAGTAGAGAGTGGCGGCAGTTTGGATTCTAGGCAGTAGGAAGAATGATGTCACATAAATACGTGTCACACATTGACTCAGCATCAATTTGTGGGTAGTCGTAGCCTGGTTGTGATAGATGTATCAACAATTCAGAAGACTTCTAGCCCTCTGTTGAATTCACTCCATTTTGAACTTACATCCAAAATCCAGACAAAGGCAATCCATTCCTGTTAGAATACCTCACCCACTAGGCACTCTGAACAATTGCCGACAATTCTGGTCCTGTCCTTTGCATTTTGTAACAACTGTGACACCGATTTTTTTAAAAATAACTTTTACCATAATATCAGCTATTTGTCAAACACATTAACTTTTTTTAATTAACAAATTAGCATGATAAAACAATTGTAATTGTGTCAACTTTCACAAGAAGACCATGAGGAAACAGGGGTTAATATACCTAACGCGCTTGTGTAAGTGGATGGTAGAATAGGGACTGGGAGGGATGAGAAAAAAATAGACCTTACCAAGAGTTACAAAGGATAGGAAGTAGTGGAGAGCCACGATCACTTGAATCCTGAAGGGATGGATGACATAAAGAAAAAATGTGTTGCTTTAAGTTACTTAAATTGTGTTTCTTGGTTAGAATATTTTTTTAATGAACAATTTTCCAGTTTATAGTATTGGTTCTTTATTAGGCACAGACATTTTTTCTTTGCAAATATAGTCACTGGTCATAAAGTATATGTAAACAAATATATTAATATACAAATTTCTACTCAGCCTATGATGTTGCAACAATTTAATAGATACAGACATTTAAACTTGGTTATGGCAAATTGCTGAATTTTATTTCATGTATTAGTTATATAAAAGATGGTAATTTAAATGACTTTGAACTTTGTATAATTAACAGTACCAGACCTTGTTCCCTGGTTAGGATGTGGTTTCCGGTTTTCTCTTTTCCAATCCTTTTAGTTTTTTTTTTCTTTTTCAATTGCAGTAGATAGACTAAACTATTGCCCGGTTCACACTCCACCCACGTCTATTGAACAGGTGAAGAGGCTCATCCCTTGTTCCCTGGTTAGGATGTGGTTTCCGGTTTTCTCTTTTCCAATCTTCTTACTCTTACATAGCCCCCTGCGCATCAGTGGCGTTACCGCCTTGCTTGGGGTGATATGATTTAAAAAAAAAAAACAAGTGGGATTGAGTATTTAATTAAATTCTGATATTTATTTTTTTAATCAATTTCACCCCAAGCAAGGCAGTAAAGTCACTAAAAAAAACAAAGGGCTACAGAGCAAAGAAAAAAATTAGGAAACAAATTTTATTAAGGAACAAGTACAAAACCATAATAATCAGGAGGACAGTACAGATAGTGATTGAAATTGCATTGAAATTTCTGAAGATCCAAATTGGCTGGAAAGTATAGGGTTGGAAGGGAGTACCACAAGTAAGGAGTGTGAAAAAAGAAACTGTTAGCATAGAACTTATGGTTACATCTAGGTAACTCAGCTGTATATTGGTGAGACCTTATCACCATCTAGTACTGCACTGAAATTTATAACATTTAGGTACCATAGCAAAGCGCTCATCCGAACAATGACCATGAAAGTATGTATAGAAAAGGCACAGAGAGGCAACTTTATGACAGTGGGAAAGTGATTGAAGCTGAAATGTCATATCAAGACCAATAATATTGCTGATTTACTTGAATTTTTATACACAACCAACTCTAGTGTTTACAAAATATGGTCAGAAAAGAAAAAAGTACCATTTCTGTGGTTGAAAATCCGTTGTTGATGAAAAAGGTTGGAGGAGAATGGCCAGAGCAGTTTAAGTTGATAGAAAGGCAACAGTAGCTCAAATAATGAGTTTATTCAATGGGATATACAGAAGAGCACATAAGAGCACACAGTACATCAAACCTTGAAGCAGATGAGCTACAGCAGCAGAAGGCCTTGTTGGGTGCCACTCATATCAAATAAGAACAAGAAACCTAAACTAAAATTTATTAATCATGATGAAAATTGGTAAGATGTTGCCTGATGTCTGCTATGGCATTTGGATGGAAGGAATAAAATTGAACATGAAAATAGATTTTGTCAATGGTACAAGCTGATAGTGCTGTAAACATGTTTAAGAAATCCTACCTGTGATATCAGAGGATATATAAACAGCTAGTTAATCTTAATTCATGAGTTTAATTTGAAGAATTTTCTTGGCTTCTAATGATCCAATAAATCAAAAATATAGCAGACTTGGAACAAGTCTTGAATAATTTTTTTTTCTGTTATTGGTATTGTCGTCTTGTATCAGATATAAAATTAGAAGAAGCTAAGTAAACAAAAGAAAGAAAAAATGTTATAAAT
>JBBBDQ010000386.1:1522500-1560000 GCA_037127315.1 Ascarosepion bandense | reverse complement strand
ATTTTTATTCAGCTGATAAGTGTCTGAGTAGATATATACATACACATATATTCAATTTATTTGTTTAAACATTATTTTATTAGATACTTGTATTTTGATAGATTTTCTGTTATTATTAAACAGCATATCTATTTACATCTACTGGCCTGAATAATCAAGAAATCTTGTTAGAAAAACATAGGTTCAAATCCTATTAGAGGACACATGTCCCCTAAGGGAAACCATCATTTTATATATATATTAAACACTATATTTATTTACATCTACTGGTCAGAATAATCAAGAAATCTTGTAAGAAAATTATGTGTTCCCTGACAGGATTTGAAC
The DNA here is from genome assembly GCA_037127315.1 of Ascarosepion bandense. Lineage (NCBI taxonomy): Eukaryota > Metazoa > Mollusca > Cephalopoda > Sepiida > Sepiidae > Ascarosepion > Ascarosepion bandense. The sequence goes on along the minus strand of JBBBDQ010000386.1, from coordinate 1,559,673 downwards.
CTATGTCTCTAACAGAAAGCATCATTTTATATATACATATATATATATATATATATATATAAAAATATATATATATATATAGTCTTGTAGGTGCATGTATATGTGTTAATATGTCTGTGTGAGTGAAAGTGCATATATATATATATATATATATATATATATATATATATATATATATGCTTTCACACTTTTGTTATGACATAGTATCAATGGAAAAACTGCTTTTCTTTTCTATTATCATCATTGCTATATATATATATATATATATAATTCTACACCATCCATCCTCTTTCCTAATCTTGTCTCTTTTTCTAAACAACCTTTACTTTACTTCCGGTTACACTAACATTTTTTCATAAAGTTTCATAAAGTTGTTGCATGGAGCTGAAAAGGCAGATTTGATAAACCGTTGAAACAGCTGTTCTCTAAATGTAAAATATTGAATATTTATGTGAAATATATATAATTCAACTTTTGCATTAGAATATGTAAGTAACCACTAAAAATTTGTACACTTTGTTTTGAGATTAAAAAAAACAATGTCTCAATGTAGTTCACAATGATGATAACCATCATTGTCAATTACCTGATGAGACAGTTTTTTTCAATGTTGAAACAAAATGTACAAATTTTATCGTAGTTAGTTACATATTCTAAAGTAAAATTTGAATAATAAATATATATTGCTCTATTTTTAAATATGGAGCCCTGTTTTAAATTAATTCTTTGAACATTGCAGTTTTAATCCTCGTTCTTTTATATATATATATGTGTATGTGTGTGTGGTTTTGTAAATGTGTAATATTCTGTCTATTTAGGCAGTAAATGTTCCTGAAGGCAAGTACTATAAAAAATGACAGACATTTTATGCTTATTGATTTGAATGATCAACACTCATTATTTCTATGAAACTTACCAATTGTCTCTATCGACCCTGATGATGACCTAAGAAAGTCAAAAGCTTGAAACAGTTTTCCTGTATTTTTCTTCTAAAATGAACTTTGAACTTCTGACTGAATTTCCTCCTTGTCAGAGATTGATTATTAAACAACAGTTCATTGTTAAAATTAATCAACCCAAAATGTCTGTTGTTTTTAATAGAACATATATCTCTTTCTCTATATATATACATTCCTGATCAAAAATTTAAGACCACTTAAAAATCTTTAAAAATAATTTTTTTTTTATGGATAGATTTTAAACTCCTCCCACTTAAGGTTACCAATACTACAATCTAAAAGGTTATGGAAACAAAAAGCTACATTCCAAACATTTTATTTAGAAATTTACACTTTTATAAAATGAGGCAATTTACACATGATCAAAATTATAAGACCAGGGGTATAAATTGTTAGATCTATGGTAATTCCAATATTTTTAGTTCAGTTAGAGATTAGCAATCACTGCGTAAAGGTGTTACCATGCCTAAAACAAGCAAACTTACCAAAGTTGAGCGTTCTCGAATTCTAGAATTCCATAAGCAAGATTTGTCACAGCGGGTGATCACAGCTAAGGTAACTCGCAGTAAAACTGTGATTTGCAACTTTCTAAAGAACAGTGAGAATTATGGAAAAGCAAAATCCTCTGGTAGGCCCAAAAAAATTTCTCCTGCATTGAGTAGGAGAATAAGACGGGTTGTTATGAAAGATGGGGGACTTTCTTCTAGTCAAATTAAGGCAGTCACAGATGCTGATTGCAGTCCCGTAACTATCAGATGACACTTAAGACAAAAAGGCATGGTAAATAAAAAGCGTAAACAAATTCCTTGGCTGCTTACACGTCACAAGTTGAACCGCTTAAAGTTTGGTCATGAATACCGAACATGGGACATTGAGAAGTGGAATTCCCTTCTGCTTACTTGCTTCCCCTACAGCTACAATCTCCAGGAGTTTAAGTGTAAAGTCAATAGTCATCTCCTATCTAGCTTACTTGCATCCTCTCTCTCATGCTTCTTTCTTCATTCACTCTACTCTCAGTATCTTAACCCTTCTCTTACCCACTTCCTGACATGCCCTGTAACCTGTCACTCTTTATCATAACTTTCCTCCTACGTAACCCCCAGTTCACCAGTAGCAGTAGACTGCCTTGCTTGGGGTGATACGATTTTTTTTTTTAATCATATCACCCCGAGAAAGGCGGTAACACCACAGAAGCACAGGGGGCCACGTAGGAGTGAAAAGATTGGAAAAGAGAAAGCCGGAAACCATATCCTAAACAGGGAACAAGGGATAAACCTCTTCACCTGTTCAATAGACGTGGGTGGAGTGTGAACCTGGCGATAGTTTAGTCTATCTACTCCAATTGAAAAAAAGAAAAGAAAAGAGTGAAAAGATTGGAAAAGAGAAAGCCGGAAACAACATCCTAAACAAGGAACACGGGATGAGCCTCTTCACCTGTTCAATAGACGTGGGTGGAGTGTGAACCGGGCGATAGTTTAGTCTATCTACTCCAATTGAAAAAAAGAAAAGAAAAGAGTGAAAAGATTGGAAAAGAGAAAGCCAGAAACCACATCCTAAACAAGGAACACGGGATGAGCCTCTTCACCTGTTCAATAGACGTGGGTGGAGTGTGAACCGGGCGATAGTTTAGTCTATCTAAAAAAAAATGTAAATTGACTCTTAGTGAGCAACATCTTCTAAATATCAATGAGTAAAAATTACTGTTCAAGTGACCAAATAAAAATCCATTTTAGCTATACACTGCTAACTTCTAAATTAGGAGAAATTAAATGAGTAATCCATTTCATCTTGCTTTGATCTAAGCCAGAACACTTCCTCATTGTTTTGTTATTGTAGTGTTGTATCAAACTGTTACTACTTGTTGAAATGTACATTACCCAAGTTCACCTCACGGTCAAATATCATCTGTTTTGTATCAATATGTACTGCATTTGACAAGTTCAAGAGATTTGTCATGGTCTCTGTACTGTCTTGGATAAATTCAGGGATGGGGAAAATCACACCTATATGACCCTTTCTCAATGTCTATCTTTTTCCTTCTCTTTATTTTTTTCTGTATCTATCTACTCGATATCTATCTGGGTATATCTATCGCCATCTCTCTCTGTTTCTCTAGCTTGATCACTGTTAGCTTTTTGTATGTTTTCTCTTTTGCTTACAGCCATATCACGTTGAATACACCGGTTGGTTCTCGCTTGTGACGGATGTGCATTGTGGTGAAGCGGATATTGGCTCGGAAAGAGAAATCAGTGAGCCGAGTTCAAATTCCAGTTGAATACCCTGCATTCACTTAAGCACTGGTACCCTTGGGAAAGGTATTAACCAGTCCCTTTTCTACAGTTATTGGTTAAATGACAAGGGTAAAACTTGGGGACCCTGCCCATAAAAAACAAATCCCAATGAATATGGATACTCGAAAAGAAAAATATATTACTAGACACAAAACTTATATGAAACAACAATAAATTGTTGAAAGAATGAAGGTATTTAAAGCAATAAATAAAGTTTAGTTGCCAGCCAAGGCTATAGAACCCAATCTGTCCTATTATTTGACTCAAAGCTAGAGGCAAGAGACTGATTAATAGCTTTCCCAAGAGTATTTACACATAAGTGAATGCAATGATTTCAACTGGAATTTGAAATCAGCTCCCCGATTTCTCGTTCTGAGTCGATATCCACTGCACCATGAGGCACATCCACAGTTAAATGCCATACGGGATGCATGCTTGGGCAATTATGTCTCAAAAGAGACATGACTGACTGGGCAGAGGATTATCCTGCAGTAGGTTGCCATTACTTTCTGTGGTAGACTGGTTGCCAGCCAAGGCTGCAGAACCCAATCTGTCCTGTTATTTGACTCATAGCTAGAGGGAGAAGACATGTATTATATTATTAAGTAGTAATTAGTGGGGGATCAGTTTATTACTTCCTAACAATATAAAACCGATCCCCCACGTTATGACCAGTAGAAGACTTAATCATGATTCCAATTATTATATTCAGTCAGTCAGTTAAGGGCCATATGTGATATACGCTTTAGGCGATCATGTCTCGAAAGTGATATGACTGACCAGGCAGAAGATTATCCCACAGTAGATTGCCATTACTTTCTGTGGTAGACTGGTTGCCAGCCAAGGCTATAGAACCCAATCTGTTTTGTTATTTAATTGGAGGGAAGAGGACTAATACCTTTCCCAAGGGTATTTGTGCGTAAGTGAATACAAGGAATTAAACTGGAATTCGAACTTGACTTCCCAATTTCTCATTCCGAGTTGATATCCACTGCTCCACACTGAACATTTTGTTACAGTACAAAAAACAAAAACACTACATACATTGCATAACTGATTTTTTTAAGCCTACACCATTGTGAATAAATAGTTTCTTTTTTTTTTTATTGACCGTTGTAAATACATTTTTAATATCTTTTTAAAAAATTTTAAATTATGCTGAATAAATTTCTTCAAAGTTAGACAGTCTTCATATGTTCTCATTTATTTATTACAAGATTACATGGTAAAATATTAATATACACATTCTGGTGAGTGGAATAGAGGTTTCAGTCATAGATTGGTCATGAGCCTTTAGTGAGCGACCACCTGATGTATGCAACCAGTTTTTAATGGCAGTAGAGGTGGCCGCATATAGTGGTTTCCACTATATATATATATATATATATATATATATATATATATATATAGTAAAAATTTGTAATTTGCTTGAAACATCTTGTATAATAGGTATATGGTTAGGTATTGAAGGCTGTCACAATGCGTTGAGTAAAATAAAAGAAGGTAAAGAAGTTTTGGAGGATTACCTATTTATTTATTATACATTAATATTTCGAGATCAAAATCTCATCTTCAGAATGGCAGAGAAGCATGTGTCTGTCTGAGTGAGTTCCTGGCCTTTCAAAGAATGATCATTCCTGGCTGGCTGTCTACTGCTGTCATTAATTTTACTGTGTGTTTATGCATGTGTGTGTGTGTGTGCGTTTATGGTATACTGTGATTTATAGTTGAGACCTTTTTCTGCTCTGATGATATCTGAAAATGAGATTTTGATCTCGAAATATTAATGTATAATAAATAGGTAATACCCAAAAACTTCTTTACCTTTCTTTATTTTACTCAACGCATTGTGACAGCCTTCAAGACCTAACCATATATATATATATATATATATATATATATGTGCATGTGAAAGTGCACATACATGTATATGTAGGTGCATATACATAATTTTCTATAAATGAGGAAAAATAAATGTTAGTAAATACATCTATCTATATTTTTATACAGTACCTTGACGTGGTGTAATGATTAGCAAGCTCATCTTGCTAGAATCATAACTGAGTAGTGAGTTCAACCCTCACTGGGTACCCTGTACTTTTGGCTGTGTGTTACGTCTAAACTACAATTAGAAAATCACCTTCCTCCAGGTTTGGAGGTTGGGCGCACGGCTAACAACCCTTCCCCATAAAAAGCAGTTTGTTACGGAAACAGCAAAAATGCTCCCCTACACCCCATTAAGAGTAAGGAAAAGTTTATATTATTATAGCTTTATAGAGATTTCAGCAAGCACTTAAATGCACTTAAATGCACATAAATGCATTAGTGCTGCAGTCATCTAGCAGCTTGCAATCAGCAAGCCAACTTTTATTTTTCTCTGAATTAGATCTACCTTTGAAGAAATACCTTTGAGAAAAGTATAAATCCACCTCTTCTCAAGCTAATAATACATTAATTAACAGAAAATATTAATTTTACTAGCCTCAGTTGGTAACCAGTCTAGGAGAAGGACAACAGTAAATTCAAAATTTGAGGAGTTCTGTTTGGATACTTCAAGGCACCCAACACACTAGATTTTTTTTTCATAATCGTTTCACCTCAAGCAAGGCACTGATGAGCAGAGGGCCATATGATGAGAGTGAAGAGAATAAGTAACCAGTTACAAGGGGTGTTAGAGAATGGTTAAGAGAAGGATAGAAATATTGATGTGAAGAGAGTTGCATGAGAGTAGAGTGAAAAAGAAGAACAACAAGATACAAGGGGTGTTGGGGAAAGGGTAAGAGAAGGACTAGAGTCAAGGGGATGAGAGATGGCAATTGACATTGCATTTACACTCTAGGAGATTGTAGCTATCAGGGAAGCAAGTATATGGAAGGGAGTTACGCATGCAAGAAGTGCCAGAAAAGAAGCTGTTAGAGTAGAAGTGGTGGCTGCATTTAGTTGTTTTGACTATAAAATGGTGGGACCTAGTTGCCATTCTGGTTGCTTGTGTATATTCATGTAGAAGGTGCACCAGGTAGCTAAGCTTGAAGCAGAAGCTGTGAAAATATTTGTAGAAGAGACAGAGAGAAGCCACATCTTGTCAGTGAAAAAATGACTGGAGTTGAGCTGCCAGATCGAGATTGGTTACATTGCAAATTTGCCTCTGGATCCTGTCAAGAACCTGAGATGAATAACAGGCACCTGACCAGATATGACAGCAGTATTCAATGCATGGGTAGATGGTTGATTTTTATATGTGTAAAATAGATTCAGGCATGAAAAACTTCCTGACCCAACCTTCTAAGCAGTAGATTTAGCTATTGATTTAATGTAGTCATTCCACTTAGGGTCAGCTGAGAGGGTGAGGCCAAGGAGGCACTGTATTGCTTTTGGGGAGACTAACTTGATCCATCCTGATGGAGAGCAGGAGAGATTGCCTATGGTGGTTAAAGGATAGCAGCTTCATTTTGGAAGCATTAAAATTTACAAGTCATTTCTTACTCCAGTTCACCACAGATTGGAGGTCTTTTTCAAGATCAGCAGCGACGTTTACTTTGTCTGCTTTTTCAGATTTCTTACTGAGGTGGGGGGGAGTAAATGGTGGTGCTGTCAGCATAAATGCCCACTTGAGATTTGATCAGATCAGGGAGATTGTTGATGATGATCAGAAAGAGTGTCGGACCTAGGATAGCCATGGGGAACACCAGCATTCACATGATAGGATTTGAAAGCATGCCCATTTAAAGCAGCTCTCATTACATGGGTTGATAAGAATGATTGAATCAAATTAAACAAGCATCCAGTGATACCATACCTCGCATAGAAGACCAGGGTGCCAGACTCTATCCAGGGCAACAACTCAAGCTTTGCTATTATTATCAAGTGCTCAGTATGTGTACTCGGTGATGGTCATTAGCATATCAGCAGTAAATCTGGTGAAGCAGAAGCTGTACCGTCTGTCAGAGAATAGGTTGGTGGTGAGATGTTGAACTATTTCAGCATTGATGATAGCTTTGAACACTTTTCAAAAAATTGGTAGGAGGCTGATAATGCAATAATTAGAGGGGTTCAAAGGTTCCCCAGAGTTCTTAAATGCAGGAACCAAAGATGAGGACTTCTAGCAGGCAGGAAAACAAGAAACAGAGAGGCAGCAACTATAGAGTTTGGAGAGGACACAAGAGAGTTCAGAAGCACATTTCTTTGACAATGGCCAGGATTCTGTCACCTTTGCTCGCCTTATAAGGGTCATGCTTTAAGATTATGTTAGAGACCAGAGAGGGGGTTATGTAAACACCTTGAGGTCCTCACAGCCACAGTGAAGAAGGCCGAGTGCTTTGCACATAGGTTCTCTCTGCAAGATTTTCCGCTTTTCAAAAATCAAATCATTGAAAAAAACCAAGAGAATATAATGTGACAGCAGCTCAGTCAGTTAAGTGCCATACCTGATACACGCTTGGGTGATCATGTCTCGAAAGAGACATAACTGACTGGGCAGAAGATTATCCCACAGTAGGTTGCTATTTCTTTCTGTGATAGACTGGTTGCCAGCCAAGGCTAAAACTCAATCTATTCTGTTATTTGACTCATAGCTAGAGGGGGAAGAAATGTATTATATTATTTAGTAGTAATTAGTGGGGGATCAGTTTATTATTTCATAACAATATAAAACTGATCCCCTACTTTATGCCCAGTAGAAGCATTTATCATGTTTTCAACTATTATATTCAGTCAGTTACTTAAGTGCCATATGTGATACATGCTTGGGCGGACATGTCTTGAAAGAGACATGACTGACTGAGTAAAAGATTATCTCACAGTAGGTTGCCATTGCTTTCTGCGGTAGACTGGTTGCCAGACAAGGCTATAGAACCCAATCAGTTTTGTTATTTAACCCATAAATGGAACGAGTAGGCACATTAATATCTTTCCCAAGGGATTTGTACATAAGTGAATGCAAGGAATTCAACTGGAATTCGAACTCGGCTCCCTGATTTGTTGTTCCGAGTTAATATCCACTGCACCACAATGACAACAGCTCACGATCGCAAACAAATAGTTCAAGGAATGCTTCCATCAATGGAAATGATGCTGGTTAAAGTGTTAAGCTTCAGAATAAGACTTCTTCAAAGAAGATTAAATGCTGAATTGATAAATTCTGTACTTTTCTTTTTAAATCACTAATATTGATCCTTTTTGATCAGGCCCCTTATCTACAGACGAAGTTGGTAATCCTTCACTGAAGCAGTGTAAAATAAATGGCTATTTTCTGAACGGCATAAAATCAGTACGACCAATGTATATAAACTTGCACGTTATAACAGTCGGTAATGATGGACTACATAGCAATTAAATGCTGGCAACACAGGTCTGTTCTTATACAGCAGAATTCACAAAATGTGGCTAATAAATAACGTCATGAGAGAATATCCCATGGTTGATTTCTTCAATTTTAACATAAGCAACCCAGCCATCTGAAACAATATGGCTTCCAGGCTGAATATACAGCACAATCACTTCTTTCACTATCTCTGCTCACCGATACAGCACCTCAACTATGAAACACTTTCCGAAACACCAATCGATACCACCGAATACCCAGTGGCAAGGGCGCTATTGGCCAAGGTGATATTTACAAGGAAAAAAATATTCAAAGACAGAAAGTGTTTATTTTATGCTCTTTGAGTGAAGCAGAAATTTGACCAATTATTTTATGCCTCTTGTCTGAAAGTCATCTAAATAAGCATACCTAAGCATATTTAAAGGAAAACATATATCTCATTAAATAATATACACATATTATGACTATTTTTGTAATAATTTTTTCAAGTTCACTAATTGTCTTCTTGATCTTCTACTTGAAATTCATAAAGAAAGGTTCCATATTTTTTGTTAACCCAAGTACTTTTGATCTCAAAAATAAATTTTTCTTTTTTATAAGTGTTTCACCCCGAGCAAGGCATGTCACTGCCACTACTTCGCAGGGGGCTACATAGAGTGGAGAAAGGATGATTAAATATAGGAAATGTCAGAGGGTGGGTGATAGGCGGGTAAGGATACCGAGAATGAGGGTTGGGTAGATGAGAGTGTTCTGAGAATAGTTGGGAGTTAGTGTGACAGGAGGTGTCCATTGACCCTACATTTAAACACCTGGAGATTGTAACTGTCGGTGGTATAGTTTATAAAACCTGGTTTTTACTTATTTATTATCTGAACCTCGTCTATACCATAATCTCAAAAGCATTTAACAGGTTTTGACCTGCTGGCCTTCTGCACAAGCCACAGGGCTACCATATATCTGAACAATTGTTTAGTTTAATCCAATTGTTCTTATCAAATCATGAAATGAAGATCATTTTGAATGGGCAAGCCTCCAGATCCTTTCACATAAACATAGGCATCCCTCAAGGCTCTATCCTAGGTTTTACGATTTTCCTGATTTTCATCAATGATCTTTCACATACAATCAGTTCTTAAGTAGGATTACTATTGGAAAGGACCTCCAATCTGAGATGAATTGGGGTAAGAAATTGTTTGTAAATTTTAATGCTTCTAAAACAAAGCTGCTCTCCTTTAACCACCACAGAGAGAATTTCTTACTTTCCATCAGTATGGGTGATGCTAGTCTTCTATCGGGCAACACCTTGGCCGCTCTCTCCCAACCAACCTCAAGTGGAACAACTGCATTGGATAAATAGCTACATCTATCACTAAGAGTGTTGGGTCACTGTGGCCTGCCAAGAGGTTTTTTCCCATCAGAATCCATCTTGCACATTTATAAATCTCACATTCATTCATGCATGTTGCCATATCTGGTTGTGTGTTATTCATCTCAGGGTTCTCAACAAAGTTTAAAGGGGGGATCTACAACATAATCGATTCCAATTTAGCAGCTTAATTTCAGTCACTTTCTCATCGAAGAGATGTAGCTTCCTTTGTCTTTTTCAAAAATATTTTTATAGCTTCTGCCTCGACCACATGAACTTGTGCTACTAGATTGGCAACTAGGTCCCACTCTTTTACTGTCAAAACAGTCAAATGTAACTGCTACTTCTACTTTATCAGTTTCTTTTCTCGTATTTCCTTCCTGTGGAACTCTCTTCCGTATACTTACTTCCCTTCCTACTATCTCCAAAAGTTAAAATGCAACATCAATTCCCATCTTCTATCTCCTTGATTCTCATCTTTCTATTATCCTTTCTTCAACATCTTTTGTACTTTGTTCATTTTTTAATCTCTCACTCACTCAAACCCTCTGCACACAAGTAGCAGTCTTTCCTTGCTTAGGGAAAAACAATTATAAAAAAATGTATTATATATTTTAAATTATAGGTAGTTAGGAATGTAACTGTTTTCTTTGGATTTTTTGGAATATTTTATAGTATGTTGACTTGGAAAAGGAGTAATTTTGTTCAGCATTTATATTTTGATAAAATTCAATTGTGGCATTTTCAAGAATTTTCCATCTAAGTTAGTTTCTCTTTTAAGAAGTGTGGCATTACACAACTTAGACAACATAAGGTATGCAGATGATACAGTGCTGATTGCAGACACATGGAAAGGAAACTACAAGACCTCCTACAGAAGGTAGCGGTGGAGAGTGACAAAAAAGGACTACAAATAAACTTTAAGAAAACTGAATGCATGGTCATCAGCAAAAGGTGCAATCCAAAATGCCAAATACAGGTGGGAGATAACAGAATCAAGCAAGTACAAAAATTTGAATACCTAGGAAGTGTTCTAACAGGAGATGGAAAGTGCGACACAGAGATCCAAAGGCGAATTGGCATGGCAAAGGACGCGTTCCAGAAGCTGAGTAAAGTATTAAGAAACAGGAAACTTTCACTAGAAACAAAGAAAAGAGTGCTGCATTGCTATGTGATGTCAGTTCTTCAATACGGCAGTGAATGCTGGAAAATATCATCGAAAATGAGGTCAAAACTGGAAGCAGCAGAAATGTGGTTCTACAGAAGGATGCTGCGGATATCGTGGACTGAGCATGCAAGCAACGATGAGGTGTTGGAAAGAATGGCAACGAAAAGGAAATTAATACTGAGCATCAGGAAGAAACAACTGAAGTTCCTGGGACATGCATGAAGGAAGGAGAGCCTGGAGAACCTGATACTGACTGGCCAGATAGAAGGAAAGAGAAACAGAGGAAGGCAGCGGATAACATATTTGCAGGGCCTGATCAGGTGGATGACGGAACGGGAGTTTCCAGCAGTAACAGGAGCAAACATACTAAGAGCCACAAGGGATAGGGAGACGTGGAGAACCATGATCGCCTACGTCCTGAAGGGACAGGGCACATAGAAGAAGAAGAATTCTTTAGATCAAATTGTGGTTGAATTTATTTTTATGTTTAACAGATATATGTTTTTATAATTTCTGCATGTTTTGCCAATGTATTGTAAGGAACAGCAGTGACACTTTATTTTACATATATATATATATAATAAACAAGATGAAAATATACTAAAAAAATTAGTAAATACTAATATATCTACAACAGATCCTAGCAAAAAAATTAAGTTAATCATATACTACTCTAAATCTAGTTTATCCGACTCAATTATTTGCAGTGATTCTTCTCCCCGGTTAGCAATTTTCAAAAAAACCAACATAGTTTACAAATTCAAGTGCTCTTTGAGAGATTGTATCTCCAATGGATTAAGTAATATTCATGTTGGTCCCACTACAAACTCGCTTTCACAAAGCTTGACACTACACTTGAATGATAATTCTAACATTTTTAGGCATTTAAAACAACATGCCTGGCCACATACACAATTCTGGAAAACCTTAGTTGAAAACACAACTATACTTAAACATGAAAACAATAAAGAAAAACTAAAAATTCTCGAAGCTATACACATAAAACATTTGAAACCTAACCTGAACAAGATAAACTATGAAATCTCCACAAATATCCTTAAATGCCTATAATTAATAACAGAAGCCATTGGTTTATTCCAATGGCTTCCCATACTTAATATTTCTTGTTTTCACTCTCACTTGGTCATGTGCGACGTCACGAGCTGTGATGCAATATTCGCTTCCAGCATCTTAAATGCACGAGTCTGTTGTTGCTTGGAAATCTTCCATGTAAACAAAAACAGTTTGTCATTATTGTTTGTTCATGTTTATAATATATAATGTAATTTGACATCTTTGAAAATGGCTTATGTAAGCTGAAAGCTTAGATTGGATTATTAAAAAATTATATATCAATATTGCAATTTTCTTTCTTCATTTAATGATAATGCTATTAAGCTTATCAGAGAATATGAAAAGATTTACATAAAATAAATAGACAAAACTTGTCTATATTATTTAATGAAACATGGATTAATGAAAAAATGCTGCCTAATCAAACACACACACACACACACACACACACACACACACACACACATATGTATGTGTGTTTTATAATTATTATTGTTATGGTTATTTTGGTCCTGATCATATCCATAGTATTTTTGGATATGGTTGTAATTATTTTGATATTGGTTAAATGGTCTTGGATAGTAAATGTAAAAGAGATGGTATCAGTGTTCACACTTATGTTTACACACACTCTAACCTGCGTATTTGGCACTTTTGACCTATAAATCTATATATATAAAAACAAGATGTTTGTGTTTGTCTGTCTGTCCCTCTATACAAATCTACAGTTTTTATCTGATTCTTACAAAACTTCACGCAAATATTCTTTAGGCTTCTGGTCAGATCATGGGCTACTTATTTTTTCCAATTTTCCCCAATATCTGAAATTGATACCCAGATATCCAATCAGGTCTGATCAAGATCAGGATTTCAGCCCTTTTATCGTTGTTCTTGCTGCAGAATTTGCTCTAACTTGGTAAAATTATAGTTTTTAGTTTCAAACATTAGTCGATCTTCTCAGACGACTCATTTTCCTCGATATTGGAAATTGATGCCCCCGATATTCTATCAAATCTGATCAAAAACCGACTTTCAGCCATCAATAAAGCTCATTTTCTCCAATTTTACTCCCAATGGGTACGATAAGTTTTCATGGACTTACTTAGGTTAGTTTATCCTTCGATGACTTATTTGACTCTGATATTGGAAATTGATACCTCGATATCCTATTGGGCCTGATCAAAATCAGGTTTTCAACCCTTTTATTTTGGTTTTTGCTTCAGGTTTTGCTCTAAGTAGGTATAATTATAGTTCTTAGTCTCAACCATGATACCATTTACTCAGAGGACTTATTTAGCCTTCAAAATTCTGTTTGCGACAGAAAACTTATTTGACATCAATATCAGAAATCAAAATTTGACTCACATCCATTCATTTTTCTTTCAATCTACGGTTTCGCTTTAACTGGAAACAACTATTGCTTTTTAGTCTTTCATGCCAATGTCCAAAGAGTCTGAGCTCCAGATTAGTTTTAAAGCTTTCATTACACCCGAGCAACGCCGGACTATACTGCTTGTATAGTATATTTTAAACTGTATTTCATTTTATATAATATATTATAAATTTTACAATTCTTAGATCTTATTAAAAACCTGTCAAGCATATGTATAACTAAAATTTTCACAGTATTGAGTGTGTGTGTGTGTGTATATATTTATATATATATATATAGTGAGGCAAAGAGTAATGTTCATGCATAACATTGTATACACACATATACTTAAATACATACTTGTATATACTCAGAAAACGAGTGGGGAAACATTCATACATATAATTACACATGCCCAGCCACACATACATCTATATAGAGAGCATGTATATACACACACATCAATACAGATTTAGTTGCTAAGCAACTGCACTTAACCTCATGCACCAGTTGAAATGGGTATTCTAGCAGCTAACGACTCAAGCGTGTCTCTTCAACCTGAATCGATGATAAGATTTTTGTCTGGTTGCATGGCAACAGCATCTCCCCACGTCCAACTCCTTGAGGAAATCCACAAAGATTTCTTCCAAAAAAAAAGATAGAAAACCCCCAAAAGGAAAACAAAATCTCATACATGTGAGACAGAGATGGAGAAGATAGATATTAAATAAAAATTAACATTAGCCCCAAAATGAACAAATAGGAAAAGTGAAAATAAAAATGCACATTTTATATATATATATATATATATATAATGTATGTGTGTGTGTGTGTGTGCACATTTGTGTAAACATATGTATATGTATGTATGCATATATGTATGTATGTATGTATGTGTGTGTGCATGTCTGTGGATATATATATATAAATGTGTGTGTATGCACATTTGTGTAAATATATATGCATATATATATGTATGTGCATGTATGCATATATGTATGTATGTCTGTGGAGATATATATATATATATATTATTTATTCATAAATTATAACATGGATATGTTACAATATCACTACAAAAGTAGCCACTGTGTTTCAACACTTTTGTGTCTTTTCAAGTGATGTGATGGTTCTTAAATGAATGGTTTAAAAGTCTGAAAATGAGCATGGCCCCTTTAATCCTTGATTAAAGGGGCCAAGCTTGTTTTCAAACTTTTTTCAGACTTTGTCGGCATATTTCAGGCAAACCATCAACAGCTTCTGTCTTTATTGTACAGAAGATTTGTGTAAAATCTTCTGCACAATAAAGATGGAAACTGTTGATGGTTTGCCTGAAATATGCCTACACTTCCGATTTACCATGAAATAATGTGTCTGCCTTAATTTTTTCTTATATATATATATATTATTAACAGTTATAGTTTAGAACATGTACAAATTATAATTTACTACAAAAGTGTACATTTTGTTTTGACATTGAAAAAACAATGTCTCATCATGTAGTTAATAATGATGGTAATAAATGTTATTTTTGAAAAAGAAAATTCAAAAATCTCAATTCTCCTTTATTTTTTGAAAATTTTTTGGATGTGGTAAAGAGAATAGAAAAGATGGGGAAACAAAAGAGAAAATCGAGAAAAAGGAAATCCAAAAAAAAGTGGGTAAAACAAAAAGGAAAGAGAGATAGAGAGGAAATAAAGAGCGTGAGAGAGAGAAAGTAAAAAGGACACAGAGAAAATAAAAAACTAAAAAACTGGAAATAAAGAGCAAAGAGGAAAACCGGAGAGAAAAAGAGAGCTAAGAGGAAAGATCCGATGATAACGGCTCGGAGAGAAATAGACCCAAATTTAGGTAGGAGGTGAAATATAGATACACATTAGGGTCACATGATGTCTTTTTTTTTTTTAATCGTTTCACCCCGCGCAAGGTGGTAAAGCCACTGATGTGCAGGGGGCTATGTAATAGTGAAAAGATTGGAAAAGAGAAAGCTGGTAACCACATCCTAAACAGGGAACAAGGGATGAGCCTCTTAACCTGTTCAATAGATGTGGGTGGAGTATGAACCAGGTGATAGTTTAGTCTATCTACTCCAATTGGAAAAGAAAAAAAAAAAGAGTAAAAAGATTGGGAAAGAGAAAGCCGGAAACCACATCCTAAACAGGGAACAAGGGATGAGCCTCTTAACCTGTTCAATAGATGTGGGTGGAGTGTGAATCGGGCGATAGATAGATCTATCTACTCCAATTGAAAAAAAAAAAACAAAAAACAAAGTGAGAAGATTGGAAAAGAGAAAGCCAGAAACCACATCCTAAACAGGGAACAAGGGATGAGCCTCTTAACCTGTTCAATAGATGTGGGTGGAGTGTGAACCTGGCGATAGATAGATCTATCTGGTCTTAACAAAAAGGAAGAAGTGTAGAAAATGCACAGAGGGAAGAAAGTTTCGGGAGATGATAGTCGAAACATAAAAGAAATAGAAATGTCAAACAATTGGCCGGAAGTGGATTGTAGATAGATAGAGTTGTTGTTAAATAGTATAAAACTAAACCATTTGGCATTTTTTATAAAAAAAGATTAAATCAGAAACACAAACATAGGAATTATTTAAAAAGTGCAGATCTGATGATATTTAGAAAAACCAAATGAAAATGTAAATTCATTAGTGCTAATATGATAAATTAGTGAAGTAAATTAAAAATTAATTTGTATAAAAATTAAGAGGTAAAAATATACCAAGGGAGAGATCATCACAGTTAGAAGTGGTACGGTATTAAGATTATTACTATAAAGATTTAGCGTTTCTAGAGATACAAGCTTTAGATTTAGTAATTTTAGTATGATTGTAAGATTAGTTATTTAATGTGTTTGCAATTTACTGTGGTTTCATGCCTCTGGTTTAGTAATATATCGCTCCTCATGTATTTAATGATTTCCATTTTTTTATGTAGACAAAGGAAACATGGTTCTTTTACCGATCTAGATGTTCTAGCCTGTTTGACGATTTTCCATTTAACTTTAGGTGTCTTATTTTCGTTTTTTAACTTCCAAAAATATTTAGAAAGTGACGTCATATTTTGTTTGTCCCTGTTGTTGAAGAATGAGAGGTGAATGTAAAATCACTTTTTAAAAAAGTTCATAGTATTTTCGTTACAAATTTTAGCATCCTTAGGATTCTCCATGAATGAAAGCAAACACATATATATTGGGGATTTTGTTAAGTATTTATTAGGTAGTGGGCGTTCGTTCAGGTTTCTACAATTACGAGAGTTATTATTAAGGGGCAAACTGACACGGATGTTAGGGTTGTTTTTGTTGTATGATTTCAAAATTTTATTATGTAATTTAATTATTTTTTCTAAGTTGATGGAGCAACTATAACTGAGCTTTATTGTATTCCTATTGAAAATTTTGCTTAAAGGGTAATTTTGGGGAAAATGTTTATCTACTAGTTTAAAAAAATTTATGTCCCAGTTTAAAATTGACTGATTAAATGGAGGGTTATATCATATGATTTTCCTGCTTCAATTTTTCCTTTTTGAGCTACTAAATTTTTCCACAAAATTGATCTCAGAAGATCAATAACCGCCGTTTTTAAGAATTTAATTGTAAGTTGTTTTGTGCTTATCGAATATTTCTTTCACACACATGTATGTATATATATATATATATATATATAAGGAAAATTAAGGCAGACACGTTATTTCATGGTAAATCGGAAGTGTGGCCTATTTCAGCCGAACCATCATCAGCTTCCATCTTTATTGTACAAAGGATTCAGGTAAAATTCTTTGTACAATAAAGACAGAAGCTGATGATGGTTTGCCTGAAATAGGCCTATACTTCCGATTTACCATGAAATAACATGTCTGCCTTAATTTTTCTTATATTTGCTCTATATGTATTTCTATACATATATATTTAGAGCTCTCTTAGAGAGTTATCCTACCACTGTATGTACAGGATACTCCTTTGTATTCTTCTGTACCCAAACTGCATGCTGATATATATATATAAGTTTCATTAAAAATGACTGACAAGTTACTGCATTTAAGGTTTTTTTTATTATTTTTTTGTGTTCTTATCAAGAATGATTTCATTTTATTATGTCAAGTGACCCTTTCGTGTTACTTTCCGTCATTTTTAAAGAAACATATATAAAAGAAGGATTTCTATGTAAATACACACTTATTAAATTACATGACCCAACAGTCAATAATTACAGATATATTAATAACTAACTGCACCTGATGATTGCATTCTGCATGAAAATCAATTGTGCTTATGCTGAGGAAATATGTATCTATTTATTATTAGCAGAAATATTAACCCTGCTTTTATACACTGAGCACTATTTTATTAACCCCAAAACTCACTTTATATTCACACACACACACACACACACACACACATTTAATTTATTTGTTTGAACATTATTTTTAATCAATACTTATATTTGAGTAGATATTCTGTTTTTAATTAAATAGTATATTTATATGTATATTTCTACTAGCCTGATTATTTACGAGAGATTGTTATGAAAATGTGTGTCATTTGACAGGATTCAAACCTACAACCCCTAATAACATAGGGAAAGCCACCAATTGATCTGATATATCTTAGACCATTTGACCACATGTATGATTCAACAGTTAAATCAAGCTTTATATATATATATATATATATATATATATATATATAATAAAAATTAAGGCAGACATGTTATTTCATGGTAAATTGGAAGTATAGGCCTATTTCAGGCGAACCATCATCAGCTTCCATCTTTATTGTACAAAAGATTTTACACAAATATATATATGTTATGGAAATTAACAAAGATTAACAAAACTTGGTTATAAACAACTGACAATTTGAAATGATTTGTTTGAACATTATTTTTTTTATTGATACTCATATTTATGTAGTAGTAGTTGTTTATAACCAAGTTTCGTTAATTAAAAACAGAATATCTACTTAAATATAAGTATTGATAAAAAAAAATGTTCAAACAAATCGTTTCGAATATATATATATATATATATATATATATATATATATATAGCCATCCGCAGACAAATCTGTTTCACTGTATCACAGCTCATCTGTACAGTTAGACATCCAATTGCTTTTAACCCAGGATTGAAACCCAACCGAATTGGTGTCAGTTGGAAATTCTACCACTGAGCTATGGGTGATCAATAGAAGGAGGCAGACTTTTAGCGTATGATGTATCATACACCAGTGGCCAGAGTGATCTAATTCATTACAGACCCTCTGGGAATTACTCCTTCCAGTCATCAGAGAATATATATATAGTCATTTTGAAAAATACTGAAATAAATGATTATTAAAAAAAAAATTGAAAAAAATAAAATAAATGAAAATAAAACTGATTTGTAATCAGTTAAAATTTAATTTTTATATTGATATTATAATGGATTCAAGGTATGTACCATTGCTACTTTCATTCTAAGTCTAGACCATTGTTTCTGTTCGGGAAAGGTTTATTTTTGTCTGATTTCTTGGAGTATGTGGTAGATGTTGAAGATCATTAATATCTCAACTATGAATATCTATCTAATCAATGTAGTCCGCTGCTTCCCCTCTCATCAGTGTATTGGCCTAAGGAAGGAAAGCACAATTACTTTTTTTCTGTTAGTTGATTTTTTTTAATCATTTTGCCCCAAGCAAGGCATTCCACTGCCACTATTGCGCAGGGGGTTACATAGGGGAAAATGATAAGAATGGTTAGTAATAAGAAATGTCGGAAGGAGGGTGATAGACGGGTGAGGATACCGAGGATGGGGGTTGGGTAGATGGGAAGAGTGTTTGAGAGAATGGATGTGAGTTAGTGTGATAGGAGATGTCTGTTAACTTTACATTTAAATTCCTGGAGATTGTAGTTGTCGGGGAAGCAAGTATATGGAAGGGAATTCCACAGGCGGGAAGTGCAAGGAAAGAAGCTGTTAGAGTAGAAATTGCAGTTACATTTTATCGGTTTCACTGTAAAAGAATGGGACCTAGTTGCTAATCTAGTATCTCTTGCAAATTCATACCTAGGGGACACCAGTGATCTAAGTTCATTGGAGCAGAAGCTGTGGCAGTATTTGTAGATAAGGCACAGGGAAGCCACATCACGCCAGTGAGAGAGTGACTGCAGCTGGGCTGCCAAGTCGGTAACAATCATATTACAGATTCTCCGTTGTATTTTGTCAAGAACCCCAAGGAGAATAGCAAGGGCACCCGACCAGATGTGGCACCAGTATTCAATACTCGGGCAGATGTTAGATTGTTTGGGATGTGGTATGGAATGGTCAAAATAGTCAGTGTGAGTCTCTTCATATGTATGCTTGTTAGCATGAAGGGCCTAGCCGAGAAGAGACTGGGATCTCATTTTCTAGTTGTCATACTCCTGATGAGGTATAAAATGTTTCCATAATGGGGTCTTCAAAAGACATTTAAGATTTTGTGGATGAATAGTGTTGTTATTAGATCAATGCATTCCTTGGATTTTGAACTTGGAAGATGATTTAAAAAAAAAAAATTTTTGCATTTTATATATGACTCCGCAGACCATCAGTTTAACAAATTCTCTTTACTAAGGTATTTTTTTCTTTGGTCATCTCTTATTCATATCTCCCTCTCTCTTTCTCTCTCTCTCTCTCTCTCTATATATATATATATATAGTCATCCGCAGACAATCCTGTTTTGCTATATCACAGCTCATCAGTATGGTTAGACATCCGATTGCTTTCAGCCAGGATTTAAACCTGACTGATTGGACATTGGTCAGAGATTCTACCCCTAAGCTATCAGCATATGGTGGAGGAAAGCAGATTTTAGCATGTTATATACACAATGTAAACACATGCCTTGTATATATATATATATATATGAGAGTAGCAATGTTTTCTTTAAACATCTTTTCTTAAATATGGTAGACAGAAAGATTTGGCAGGAGTAAGGGAACGCAAAAGTTTTCCATAAAATATAATTTTCCCAAGAACTTTCACCCACTTCTGTAGCCATTTTCAAGGGTTTTTTGGTTTTGGTATTAGTTTTTCCTCATCTTTTCCATGTTTAAGTTGTATTTTATTTTGTGTTGTTTTGAATAGGAGTGTTTATTCTGAGCCTTTGTCTGTTGAGTGCAACTGGAATTCACATAAGCTTCTTTCTCTCTCTCATATATATATATATATAATATATATATATAAAACCATTTGGCATTTTAAAAACCTTTCTCAAGTGATCTATGCTATATCGCATCTGAAAGTCAACAGTCTCAAGATTTCAGAACTGATTTAACTTTGTTTTAAGTATTTGCCAAATTTTGATCATTTGAAATGATATGTTTAATCATTTACCTTTTTTTAGATGATCACTCATGGATAGTTGCTTTTTCTACCTCTTTTTTGCGTGGAAAGTCATTAGAAAATTGTTGAAGCGAATGTTGAAAACAACAAAAGTTAAACTTGACACACTATAAAAACTGAAGTGGGTTTTGAAACTATATGGCCTAAGATTAAACCAAATTAACACAATTTTTGCAACTTTCAATATAGCTAACAAACAATGCAATTTTTTTTTCTCTTTTTTTGCGTAAGTTCCAAAATATTAAAATAATTTAAAAAATCTTCAAAATGTAACAAAATTGGTCTTGGATCTGTCTTTGGTAAATCATGAGCTAGACCTCTCGTCTTATGTTTTTTGATGCACCGAATTCATTTTGGGAACTGAAAATTCCAGAAAATTGTCTAAATAGCTTAAATTTAGTCTCTTTTCAAGAATTTGGCAGGGTTTCTTGGGATAAACCCCTATTTCTAATTTAAAAGTAATTTAAAAGTTTTTTTTTAATCATTTTAAATAATGTTAGCAAACTTCTATAATTGAACAGAAAATCATTCATGATACTCAAAAACCACAAATGTCTGCTTTGTTCTGTTTCTTTGAGCCCACAAAAAAGAGATATTTATGTTTTTCCCAAAAGCATTGCTGTAAAATGAAAACCTTTTGCACAATGTTAGAGAAATCTTATAAGTGTCTTTGAAACTTACTGTCATATTTCCTTTACAAAACTGAAATAAAATTCAAAAGTTAAGGAAATGGATGACATGTACCTACACTGGCTTTTACTTGAACCATTTATTTTTGTCATCTTGATTTACATAGTAAAATAAAAAAATTCTCTTTTTAGTCAAAATTATCATTGATGATAAAAAAAAAAGTTTCTTTATGAGAATATGAAAGGAAGACAATATTGGCTTATTTTTAGGACAGCTTTCAACATTCAAACCTAAGTAGTATCTACAATGAGAAATATTCTGCTTTGTGCTTGTTGTGATTAGAAAATGATTTCTGAAATCTGTAAATATTTTTATTCTGTTGAGCAACTGGCTCGTTTGAATGACAAATTGGAAGTGGAAAGACCTTTTTATGAAGAAAGAAATCAACTGGTATTTTTTCTGTATGTTAGCAAATAATGGTGGTGGGAAAGTTCACCTTCATGCTGCATAATCTCATAAAGAGTAAATTAAATGTTTGTTTATCTTTTCTTACTCTGTACCTTACTGAGTTTTGCAAAGATTACACCCACTCATCAGGGGGGGCTTGATTGTAATTTTATTTAATGATATTAATGCTCTCTTTTGATATTGAGCACTTTAGTTAAAAAGGCTGCTTTAAAAAGTTTTATCTTCCCTGATCAAACATTTTTATCTGACATTATTTATTTCTATTAATGTTATAATTAGGAAGTTAATCCTGTTATTTTCAAGAGTGAAATTAGTCAATTGACCAAGAGATTGAGAATTATAGAAATATGCCTCCCAGAACTACCATACAAACGTGGGTGTCCCTCAAGGCTCTATCCTAGGTCCTACGCTCTTTCTGATCTACATTAATGATCTCCCTGATACCATAAGATCCCAAGTAGGTATGTACGCCAATGACACCACAGTTTATTCTCGCCTCGATCAAAAATCTGGTATGGGCGACAAAGCTAACCTTGCAGCTGAGCTTGGAAAGGACCTCCAATCCGTAGTGGACTGGGGTAAGAAATGGCTCGTAAATTTTAATGCTTCTAAAACGAAGCTACTATCAATTAATCATCATAGACAATCGCACCTACCTCCTATTAGCATGGACCAGGCTTGCCTCCCAGAGAGTAAAACACTACGCCTCCTTGGTCTCACACTTTCAGCGGACCTCAAGTGGAATGACTATATCGAATCCATTGCTAAATCCGCTGCTATGAAAGTCGGTTCTCTGTGCAGGGCCCGGAGGTTTTTTCCGTCTGAATCTATCCTGCACATTTATAAATTTACCATCCACCCGTGCATTGAATACTGTTGCCATATCTGGTCGGGTGCTCCTGCTATTCTCCTTGGGCTTCTCGACAAGGTACAGCGGAGGGTCTGTAATGTGATTGATACCGACTTAGCAGACCGCCTGCAGTCTCTCTCTCACCGGTGTACCGTGGCTTCCATGTGTCTCTTCTATAAATACTTTCACGGCTTCTGGTGCCCCGTAGGTTCGAATTTGCACGAGATACTAGATCCCACCCTTTTACAGTGAAACTGATAAAATGCAACCGCAACTTCTACTCCAACAGTTTCTTTTCTCGCACTTCCCAACTGTGGAATTCCCTTCCACATGACTGCTTCCCCAACAGCTACAATCTCCAGGAGTTTAAATGTAAGGTCAATAGACACCTCCTAACAAACTAACTCGCTTCCATTTTTTCAAACACTCTTCCCACCCACCCATCTATCTATCACCCCCCTTCTGACATTTCCTATATCTAATCACTCTTTCTATTTACCTTCCCCTATGTAGCCTCAAGTGCAATAGTGGCAGTGGAATGCCTTTCTTGGGGGTGAAATGATTAAAAAAAAATGTGCTACATTTCCATCAGGAAGAATAGGCCCCAGGTAAAACCATCATGATAAAGTTAGGTTGACTTATTTAAGAAATGCTCATCTCACAGTCTAGATCCAATAACTTTATTTTCTTACCTGAGACATAAATAAAATAATTTTAAAAAAAATGAAATTTTAATGAACATTATTTCTTCAATTTTTATAATAGGAATGTCTGCCCAAACACAGGTACTTATAAAATATAACTTTATAGCAATAAGAAATATATATCCTCTCTATTATAATAAAGACCATTGTGTGTGTTTGTGTGTGTGTATATATAAATATATATATTTTCTAAACATATACTATTAGATATAAGAGACAATGAATGTCTATTATATTTAATCATGAGCCATTCTAAACGTCATATTTTGGCTTTAATTTTAGTTGAAAATAAAGACAAAAATTCTCCAACATTTGGATAATTTTTTATTAATTTGCTTCTAAGCTTTCGGCTCACATGAGCCATCTTCAGAGAGGTTATTTAGACGGTAATACAATAACATTCACCATCACTAAATAATGACTATCAAGTCTCTTTCCCTTTCTAATGACATGTCTGTTTCTGTCTATCTAGTTATTTTATTTTGTTTGGTTTTCTCTCAAACTGGTCTCCGTATGAGTCTTTAACCCTTTGTTGCATATTGGTTACAATTGTGACAAATATATAACAAAGGGTTAAAAAGCTAAATGAAAATGAAAACACAGAGGGAAAAGTGCTGAAGATCAAATCTTATCAAAATCAGAGACTGATTAGTTTCATAAATTTTTGAAGCTTATAAAAATGGAAGGACCCCTCTGTAGAATTGCCAGTTTATATATCCTCTCTATTTTTTAATCATATCACCCCAAGCAAGATACCTTCTATCACACTAACTCCCAGTTATTCTCAGAACACTCTCATCTACCCAACCCTCATTCTCGGTATCCTTACCCGCCTATCACCCACCCTCTGACATTTCCTACATTTAACCATTCTCGGTATCCCTACCCGCCTATCACCCACCCTCTGACATTTCCTATATTTAACCATTCTTTCTCCACTCTATGTAGCCCCCTGTGCAGTAGTGGCAGTGACATGTCTTGCTCGGGGTGAAACGCAAAAGTTCTACAATATAATTGTATTGAACATTTTTTAATACAAATATGCACTGGTCTAATTTTATTATAATCAAAAAGTAAGTAATTAAACATATATATATATATATTTCCCTCCCTCCTGTCATGCTCAGGGTTTTGGATTATTTTGTTGTTTTTTTCTTATGTCTTAATGCAAGTTTCTCAGTCGTAGGTACATCAATATATATGCATTACTGTCATTTTAAACAGTATATCAGTATAAATATTTTGCTGTCATTTTTGATGGCACAGGTCCACTCGTATATGAATAAAAAGAGACAAAGGAAAACTATTCTTAGCCAACATGTTTCATCCTTTTAAGGAATTTATCAAGGCAATATAAGATTTACTGTTTTTTTGCACATGTTTACATACAAAGGTGAGGATGGTTTATAACCTTGACAGGTCAACGATAACCAGATAACATAACCAGTGCTACGCACCATCTACCACCCGATGACATAACCACACTTAGTAGTTCAGTCCTAAGGATTTTTTCTTATTTAATCATTTCACCCAAAATAAAGCAGGACTGCCACTAGTGTGCAGGGGGTTACAGTGAGGGAAAAGACTGGGTACAATGGGTATTGAAGAAAGGATAAAAGATAAATGGCATTCAAGAAGATAATAGATTGTCTTAGGACAACATGTTAACTACAGGGCCATCCCCGCACTGGTTAATACCATTGCTGATCAAGCTGGTTTTGGTTGCTGGTCACTTTAATCCGCATCTACGTGCTTTTTGTTCTTTTTAACGTCACGTCCATAGAAGTCAAATAACTTAGCTTTCAACATGGCTGTCTTCTTTTGTCTCCCTGCAGGAAGGTAAATATTGTAATTTACTAAGCGCAGCTTAGATGTGGCACAAGGCCGAAAGTATGGGGTACCCAGTGAGGATCGAACTCACTACTTAATTGCAATAGTTCTAGCAAGACAAGCTTGCTAACCATTACACCACCTCGAGGTGCCCTCAGGAAGGTAAATATTCAAGAGTGTGGATATTGTGCTCAATATTTATAGAGCTCAATATACACACTGAAATTATCAGCCAATCACTGCTTACAGAATGGACTTGCCTGTAACAGAATGGAATCTCCCAGGTTATTATTTAAACCACATACCAATTTGCTATGGTGGTTTTTTGGTCAGCTGGACTCAACTTCTATTCTAGTTGATTATTGGCTGGTTGTTCTGGAAGACTTTTACAGTCGCAATATTGTACGTACACAACTCCAAAGAACAAGGCTTCTTTGAAATCAGACACTTTTTATGCAAGCTGACAGAATCTTATTTGCATAGGAAGAACGGAATTTCACGTTACTTCACGAGACCTGCCAGCATATAATCAGGCGCTGCCGCCATATTTCTTTTTTTTTTTTTTTTTTGCACATAACAGGACCTTATATGCTACATGAATTCGTACAGATTGAGGTAAGTAGCATCCGACAGGCATTTTATCACAGTCTACTCTGCCCAAGTTGTGTTATTGATCTCAGAGCAGTGAAAGATTGACTGTTTCTGGTAATTGAAGTACTGGATTGAGCTGTGGTGGAAGCTAATCCAAGGGAAGACATATCTTCAGAAATGGAAATAAAAATGAAAGATTCATTGAGTTAACATTCAATTGATTTATGTAAGAGAGTACTCGATTGCTATGTGTTGTCAGTTCTTCAATATGGCAGTGAATGCTGGACAATATCATCAAAGATGAAGGAAAAAATTGAAGCAACTGAAATGTGGTTTTACAGAAGGATGCTGTGAATATCATGAATCAAGCGTATGAGCAATGATGAGTTCTTAGAAATGATGAAAATGAAAAGGAAATTAATACCAAGCATCAGCAAGAGACAGGTGAAGTTCCTGAGACATGCAATGAGGAAAGAGGGCTTGGAGAACCTGATACTAACAGGCCAGATAGAGGAAAAAAGAGATAGGGGAAAGCAACGGATAACATATTTGAAGGATCTCACCAGGTGGATGATGGAATGAGGGTTGCATGGTGTAACAGGAGAAGACGTGCTAAGAGCCACCAGAGATAGGGAGACGTGGAAAGCCATGATTGCTTCCGTCTTAATAGGACAGGGCATATAGAAGAAGTTGTTACTACAATAAAAATTAACCCTTCTTGAATCAACCACTATAGGGACACTTGATCTTCTCAAAAATTCTGGAACTGGGTTCAAGTTCTTTGGAGTCAGGAGTTCTTATGGCAGCTAATACAAGATTCACTGCACAATTCTTTGAGTCTCCAATGCTGTCTGCTTATATGCATTCTGGCACAAAACAAGTGTTGGGGCTAGCAGTCCTGGATATTTGGTGATTCCCTAATTCTCACATTAATCTCTTTAAGGTTCTTTGTCTTAATCAATTTTCCAAATTTGAAGAATTAACCACCTTTCTTAGGAACAATCCCAGTGACCACTCTTTTCTTCAACTCCCACCCACTTTACTTCTATCTCACACCATTACCATCTATATGGGGCATAATAAATTCTCCCCCGTTCTCTTTCTTTCTCAGCATTTAACTTCAGCCTATTTCACAGGGCAGGCATGACTGTCTTTTTGATGAATCTAATTTTTAAAGTGCATGGATGAAGGGGCAGGTTCCTATTCTAGTTATTATTAAGGTAGAGATCAAATTATCAGACTGTTTGCTTGTCATTGACAGGATCTGTTTTTATGACCTCGATCCTCAGAAAACACTTAGTGCTCATATTTTGTTTAAATTCAATAAAAATATAAGTCCCATCAACTTTTCTTTCTCTGCCAATGACATTGTGTCCTTCTGATTCCTAAAAGACAAAATTATTTCTCATTCCTTGAACTTTATCTCAGCTCAGCAAAATATATATATATATATATATATATATATATATATATATATATATATATCTTTCTTTGTCAACAATATTTGGTTTCTCAAATTCTCAAGGAAGAGGCAAAATTATTTCTCAATTTTTTTTTAATCTAAGATTCCTGATAGATAATAAAAAATAAACTTCTGGTGCATTATCACAATTTATAAGAAATAGGAATCACAGTTGGCGTTACTAACTTCCCATCACAAGGGGAAAGATCTTCCATTCTATCTCTCTTTTGGCTTATTCCTCATCCAAGAATTCACCCTTTAAGATGTCTCCAGCTTACATTTTAACAGCCTTCTTCTTCTTCTATGTACCCTGTCCTTTTAGGACGTAGCAATCATGGCTTTCCAAGTCTCCCTATCCTTGGTGGTACTTAGCACGCCTTCTACTGTTACACCAACCCTCGTTCCATCATCCACCTGATTAGGTCATTCAAATATGTTATCCACTGCTTTCCCCGTCTCTTTTTTCCTCTATCTGGCCTGTTAGTATCAGGTTCTCCAAGCCCTCTTTCCTCATTGCATATCCCAGGAACTCCAGCTGTCTCTTCCTGATGGTCAGTATTAATTTCCTTTTCGTTTCCATCATTTCCAAAACCTCATCATTGATCACATGCTCGATCCATGATATTTGCAGCATCCTTCTGTAGAACCACATTTTAGTTGCTTCAATTTTTTCTTTCATCTTTGATGATATTGTCCAGCATTCACTGCCATATTGAAGAACCGACATCACATAGTAATCCAGTACTCTCTTCTTTGTTTCTAGCGAAATTTTCCTGTTTCTTAATACTCTACTCAGCTTCTGCAATGCATCCTTGTGCTTTTAGATCTCAGGAATATAAATGTATCGAAACTGCTGTGACCACAAAGTTAGGGGTCAGTATATATATTGATTGTAATATGAAACTGATCCCCCAATTTATATCCAGTAGCTTCTGTAGAACCTCATTTCAGTTGCTTTAAGTTTTCCTTCATTTTTGATGATATTGTCCAGCATTCACTGTCATATTGAAGAACCGACATCACATAGCAATCCAGTACTCTCTTCTTTGTTTCTAGTGAAATTGTCCTGTTTCTTAATACTTTACTCATTTCTGGAATGCTTCCTTTGTCATGCCAATTCGCCTTCTGATTTTTGTGTTGCACTTTCCGTCTTCTGATATAACACTTCCCAGGTATTTAAATTTTTGTACCTGCTTGATTCTAGTATCCCTGACCTGTATTTGGCATATTGGGCTGCCCTTATCAAACACTTTATAAACCAGTGTCATATTTTTCCCTTTCCCGTTCTTGTCATTTACATGACACCCAACTCTACCTTCCCTAAGGTGAGTAAACAAAAACAAAAACAATCAAAAATGTTCTTCATGCAAAATGTTTCTACAAGACATGCCATAGAGTTAAAAGTTGGTTCTTTTCTGGCTCATAAGCATGACTGTTCACATCACCCCCCTTACCAACTAATCATTTCCCCCGGGGCTTGCAGATTTCCTTACATTTGTTTCAAGTTATATACTTCAATGTGAATACAGGATCTCCAACCCTTAACTCTATCTCTTTTCTTCCTTTATTTCTCTTCTTTTGTGCTCGTCTAATCCTCCCCTCCTGGCCTGTGTGTATATTTTATGTTACTATTCTATTTTTAGCTTATAATGGTCCTCTCCCATGTACTTTCGATTTTGGGTATGATCATAAACTGCATCCGGCAGCAAGGCCTCTGATTGGAAGGTTGTGAAGGGCATGGAACCACCTCTTAATTGCTATTGTTCCCAGGTTCACCCTGACCCGGAGTGGTAGCACCTGTTAGGGTCCCAGCTATGGGTAAATAGTTAACCCCCAAACCAGGATCAAAATGCTATGAAAGTATTTACCAACAAAACATTTTTGAATGAAAAATATAATGAACAAAACATTTTTGAATGAAAAAAATATATATATATTTTTTTAATCATATCACCGTAAGCAAGGTGGTAACACCACTGATGTGCAGGGGGCTACGTAAGAGTGAAAAGATTGGAAATGAGAAAGCCGGAAAACACATCCTAAACAAGGAAACAAGGGATGAGCCTCTACACCTGTTCAATAGATGTGGGTGGAGTGTCAAACCGGGCGATAGTTTAGTCTATCTACTCCAATTGAAAAAAAGAAAAAAGAAAAGAGTGAAAAGATTAGAAAAGAGAAAGCCAGAAACCACATCCTAAACAGGGAACAAGGGATGAGCCTCTACACCTGAAAAGTGAAAAGATTGGGAAAGAGAAAGCCGGAGACCACATCCTAAACAGGGAACAAGGGACAGTAAAGTAGCTTTTATGGACATTACTTTTATAGATATTTTAATAAAATTACACTCTGTGTTATCGTTATTTTATTATCCAATACCTTTATGTTTGAAGACGTTACTATCATTTGTATAACCAACAAAACGTTTTTGAAGGAAACATATTACCAACAAATATACGTTTTTGAAGGAAAATGTTACCAATAAAAATGTCTTTGAAAGTATTACAAGCCATACATCTGACTCTCAACAAGACCCACTTTACAAAGAAAGTATAGTCTATTCATACAAATCTATTGTAAAAATCTCGTCAGCATTAAATGACCCATTGAAGTGTTGATATGCCATAAAACAAAACAAACCAAATCATTTATTTTCTATAAGGCTTTAGCAGGTTATCTACTGGCAAAACCATTTTCAAACAGCAATGTAGTTAATATGTTGTCCTAAGACAATCTTCTATCTTTCTGAATCCATTCATCTTTTATTCTTTCTTCAATACCCACTTTACCCAGTCTTTTCTTTCACGGTAATGCCCTGCACACTAGTGGCGGCCTTTCCTTATTAGTCAATTTTCCTCTTTCAACAATTGTAGCTTTTTTTTTGACAGATGTTGATTCCAATTCCAGTTCTTCTACTGAATTTAACCTGCATTCTTCCTCCTCTGAATTCAAAATGCTTTGATAAAGAACAGTAAATGGTGTCTCATTCTTGTTTTCATGCACACTTACCAACATCTGTGGATTAATCGATTCCTTCCTCTGATTTTTTAGCGTCCATATTGCCGCTATTATCGCAACAATTAAAGTGTTTAATATAGCAGGACGTGCGTCTGTGGTGCAATGGATATCGACTCGGAATGAGAAATCAGAGAGCCGAGTTTGAATTCCAGTTGAAATCTTCACATTCATGCACAAATACCTTTGGGAAAGGTATTAATCCGTCTCTTCCTTCCAGCTATGGGTTAAATAATAGGACAGATTGGGTCCTATAGCTTTGGCTGGCAACCAGTCTACCTCAGGAAGCAATAGCAACCTACTGCGGGATAATCTTCTGGCCAGTCAGGTATGTCTCTTTCGAGACATGATTGCCCAAAGTGTGTATCACGTATGACACTTAACTGACTGTCTGAACATAGCAGACCAATTCGTTATGGTCCCTGAATTATTTTTCCAAATCGTACTCTCTTCCCCCCCATGGTACTCAATTTGTCTTTCAATTGGTCCAGACTAATTCTTTGTACCTGCTTTAATATCTTTGGCATCACCTTCAATGCAACTTCAGGGAATTTCTTGACCACTGGTTCCCACAACCAGACCCATTCCAATCAACTTCAAAATCAGTCTTTTTTCTCATATTTTTCTTCAGCCTGATAATATGAGGGATGGAGATAAATATTCCAAATGCTGAACATCCCAGGAGTAACTCTATCAAAGACAATAGGGGTGCTATCTTTAGTTTTTGTTGGGGCGCTCACTACCGTGTTCTACTATAATGAACTATTCCAAGCACTACATAAAGTAGTAGTGGGAAGACCTCTGGAGGGATCGAGTAATCGAGGAATGAGTCAGCCGATTAACAAGTCAGTCAAGAATTTCCAGTAGTGAACCGGAAGTGAGCTATTATCAGACTCTACGTCTTATGACGATACATGCTACTAAACCCTTGCTCCTGTATACAACTATCAACCTCTTTTGTAACTGCTATTTCTCCTGGTAATATATCAATTTACTATATTTCCGTTGTTTGTATTTATTTTCAATAATTCTGTTGCATGCAACATAACAGTTTTCTAGTGCAATCCCCCCACCCCCAACATACCCTAGCAAATTTAATCTGACTCTGGATGACAACTGCCTAGACTCTATCAGATACACTGATAGCTTGTGGTAATACTGGATTTGTCAATACTTCTAATTAACAATTCTCCTTAATTCCCTCTTTATCTCCCTTAAACAATTCAAGTGCCCACAACCTGAGATTCCCCATCACATAAATGGAACTTAATGAGGTACATGTCCCCAAAGCATCGTCTTTGCATTTCCCTGTTTCTCCTGTCATCAACAACATAATCTTTGTCCTTGTTGAATTCAAAGCTATATACTCTGTCTCAATTTGATATTTTGAGACTGCCCCTAGTTCCTGTTCTACTTGGAGAGCAGGGAATGGGTAAGTTTATCACTTGATAGATCTCAAAAATACTATCCCTATCTAATAATGGAATGGACATCAAACCAGTTTATTATCGTCCAATAAAGTAACACAACCTAATGTACTGAAGTATTTCCATAGCTCTTCAATGGGGTCTACTGGCAGCTTTAAGTAACTAGGGGTCACTATATTCAGGGACAAATGCACTAGTGATAACATATCTAGCTGAGCTCTCACATACTCTAACAAAATTGTCTGTCACACGTTATTAGTAATTATCATTAATTGAATATATTGTTGAACAAAGCCACAACACATGTAATGCAGCCATCATGGCCTCAGAGGCAGCAGCCACTTTTTGTCTTAATTCTTGCGTACTACTTATTCAGTCAGTTCAGTGCTATACATAATACACACTTTGGGCGATCATGTCTCAAAAGAGACATGACTGACTGGGTAGATAATTATCTCGCAGTAGATTGCCATTGCTTTCTGTGGAAGACTGGTTGCCGACCAAGGCTGTAGAACCCAATCTGTCCTGTTATTTGACTCATAGCTAGAAGGGGAAGAAATGTATTATATTATTAAGTAGTAATTAGTGGGGGATCAGTTTATTACTTTGTAACAATAGAAAACTGCTCCTCCATTTTATGCCCTGTAGAAGCCTTAATCATGATTCCAACTATTATATTCATTGTCAGTTAAGTGCTATACGCCATATACGCTTGGGCGATCATGTCTCAAAAGAGACATAGCTGACTGGGCAGATGATTATCCTGCAGTAGGTTGCCATTGCTTTCTGTGGTAGATTGGTTGCCAGCCAAGGCCATAGAACCCAATCTGTCCTATTATTTAACCCATAACTGGAGGGAAGAGATGGATGAATACCTTTCACAATGGTATCTGTGTGTCAGCTAATGCTACTTATTAATTAATCTATACTTGCCCTGTTCTTTGCCAGTTCTAATCTCGTCAAATTCCATATCTATCCACTCTCCAGTGTCACTTGGGCCAAAACTCTTTGATTCCTTTCCGCTTCTTTCATCTTCCTCCTTATAATTTTAGCATCTTCTTTCGACACTGTTCCAAAGAGAACACTTAATACCTTAGGGATGACTGCTCTTTTTCTTCTTGTCTGTAGCAATTCAGTTACCTTTAAATAGTTTTTCATATCCTTCCAAAGAGGGACTGTATTATTAAAGTCTCCAGTTCCATGGAGTACAATAATCAGAGGTATCATTCCTCTTTGGTATAACTCAGTGCTACCTGAACTCTGGCCATACTTAGCTTAATTAGTTTGTTTCTCAATTTATTTAGTAGTAACTGGTATGGGTTCAAATCTATCACTAAAGTGACTAACCATTTTGGTCTTGTTATTAACAATTCACTGATTTTCTTGAAAATCATATTTTGGCTGTGCTTCCAGGTTCCTACCATCACCATTATTAGTAATATCAGCCTCTTCATACCAGCCATTCATGCAACTGAAATAAAATTCCTTACTTTAATCTGCTCACAATTTAGTGCTTGTATAAATACATATTTATTTAGTATATTTCCCCATCAATCCTTCTCTTTCTTCCTCTTAATTTTTCAAATTTAATTTATCCCTGTTGCTAACTGACTTTCAGCATATTGATTGGTTTTAGATAAGTGTCCTGTGCTTTCACCCAAAGGTCAGGTCTCACTGATACCACCGCTGGACATTCACGATCCCAACGGCAACACCAATAAGTAAGTCTGTCCATACCCATGATGTCTTCTTCAATCAATGTCTACTGTCATTATACTGGATAGGTTATTTTAATGAACCTGATGCTGCTATGCACCCAGGTGTGCATTTTCCTATGATGACACTGACACCAAATCCATTCATCTTGTCCTTTTTACTTTCATTTCTCATTATTAGGATTTAGTGTTTTATCCCTGCCTCCTCAATCTTTGCTTGATAGGTAACTCTGGCTCAACTTTTGACTTGTTCGTCTCCCTTAACTGTTTTTGGAGTAGGGACAGAGGCATTTCATCCTCCACTTTCCACTCGCTCAACTCTTTTTTTCCCTTTCTGGAGGTTTTGGATTGGAAACCTGAACTTCATCATCTGAGCCTTCTGTCTTGGGTTCAACAATTGACAGTCTCTCTGTTTTTCTTATGTTCTTATCAACTAATTGTAGAATAACAATAGAATAACAACACTTACCAGCGTAAGGGTCCCAGCTAGTGTCCAGCAAGGCAGATAAAAACAAAGCAGGTTGTATCTCAATACAAACCCTGCTGTATTTACTGGGCTTCCCACGCAAGCCCGAATGTGACACATGGTCATTTTAATGTGGGAATTCCCAGCCATATAGCCGGGCCAAAAATATGTCTGTCTATTTTTACCGAGTCGTGGTTCTACCCTTCGGCGGAACCACGACTGGGTTTGTGCTCTCTGCTCGAAAGCAGAGAACTGACAGTGTTATAGGGTTACAGAGCAGTCATCCGAAGACGACTGCTCCAATGCAGACCCTGCAAACTATGACTGGAATCAAGCTGGTATTTATAAAGAAATACCTTCACTCATTTACCAGCAGCCAATCACAGCCCGAGCAATGGACTATCCCACTTGAGCACAATGAAGATTTCCAAGAATTTAAATGTAAAGTCAATAGTCATCTCCTATCTCATTAACCTACATCCTCTCTCTCATGATCCTTTCACCATCCACTCCACTCTCATCAGTATTCTCATCCTTCTCTTACCTACTTTCTGACACCCCTTTAAAATGTCACTCTTTCTCATAACTTTCCTCCTATGTAATCCCCTGCAAAACAGTGACAGTAAAATGCTTTACTTGGGGGCGATATGATTATATATATATATATATATATATATATATATATATATATATATATATTGTTTATAAAGGAAAACTCAACACGTCATATTAGTTATAAACTATAGTTCATTTCAATGAGCTTAATTAGCTCATATCATCAGACCCTTTTACAATATTTCCTCCATCTGGCATAAACTTCATATCACTCTGGTTAACACCCATCGAGCTCTCTATATGGATTTACCTATTAATAATTTATATTAAGGAAATCTTGTTGGATTATCCTCACTGTTTACAGACTGACAACTATATATATATATATATGTATATATGTATATTATTATGTAAATATAAAGTGGGGGATTAATATATATATTTTTTTAATATAAAATTGATCCCTCACTTTATGGCCATACTCATCCTTCTCTTACCCACTTCCTGACACCCCTTATAACCTATGTAAACCCCTGCAAAACAGTGGCAGTAAAACACCTTGCTTGGGGTGATACGATTATAAAAAAAAAATAGATTTCTCTCCTCTAGAGAAATTTTCTTTATCTCAAGTCGATTTTGTAGAATACAGGATTTCCAACCCTTAATTCTGTCTTTTCTTTCTTTATTCCTGTTCTTATTTCTCTTCTTTTGTGCTCGTCTAATCCGCCTCCCGGCCTTTGTGAATATCTTATGGTACTGTTCTATTATTAACTTATGGTGGTCCTCTCCCATGTATTTTCTATGAGGCTTTAGCAGGTCATCTACTGGCAAGACCACATCACGTCTGAACAGCATATAATATGATGAGAACCTAGAGGCTTCATGTGTAGAGAATCTCAAGACAGTCAAGGCCTGCATTAAATAAAAATCACAATTCTCAGTATCTTTCGTCAATTCAGCTAAAATGTCCCCTAAGGTCCTATCAAACCACTCTACTTTTGCATTACCCTGTGGGTGACATGGGGAATCATCACACACGTTATAGAGCTTTAGTTATTATATTTTTTTTCTCTGTTCTGTTGTCCGTAACCAGTTGCATCTGAGCTCCATATCAAGGAAATATCTCTGTCAGTGTCAAATCAGACACTATTTGGGTTCTCTTATCAGATACAACATATGCCTCAGGCCAGTTCATTAGCTAATCTACAAAGCTTACTATGTACAGATATCCTCCTGGGGGCTCTCCATACAGGTCTGATATATCCATGCTTACTTTTTCAAAAAGGGTTATGAGACATACACTATCGGCCATAATTATTAAGTCACCCAGTCTTTTGAAAAGAAATGATGTATTTCATACTATTTTTAGTATTCATTGCCAAATGAAAATAGAATGGTTATTTTGTTATTACAAGGCAAGGAAGCAAAGATGAACTTGCCTGAATCACCCTAAACTTTCTTCATTCTTTCATTGATGAAACTGCAATATAAATTACTAAATATTTATAAATTCATTTGATGCATATGTTATTGTGCAGTATTAACAAAAGAACCATTCAATTTTCATTTACAATTATTCACTTGACAATAAATACTAAAAAATAATATGAAATACATCATTTTTTTAAACACTGGGTTGGCCTAATAATTATGGCCAATAGTCTTCAACAAAGAGCAGTCTCCTGTCTCCTGCTCTGATCTTGACATATAAAAAAGTTTTGTACATATCTTGTAACTTTATTACACAACCTTGGCCATTAATAGTTTCTACCTGTTAGGTCATAGGTTTTAATTTCCATGCGGCCCATCTTCTCATGACATTGCTCTAATATTTCGGCTATGAGCTCAGTAGCAACAAGCAGTCTGAGCCTTATTTCTTTATCCCTTCCCGAAAGATAATATAGTATTTCTTCATACATTACATACTTAGAAGTATCACCTGCCTCTAATCTTGCACTGAGGGCAGCTAGCTATTTCACTCTCTTCCTGGTCCTGTGTATGATGGTAAACTGCATCCAGAAACAAGGCCTCTGATTGGGAGGTTGTGAGGAGCATGGAACCACCTCTTAATTGCTATTGTTCCCAGATTCACCCTGATCTGGAGTGGTAGAACCTGTTAGGGTCCCGGCTATGGGTAAATAGTTAACCCCCAAACTGGGGTCAAAACTCTATGAAAGTATAAAAATACAATTTTATAGAAATATATACATAGAAATAGGCTTTTATAGAAAAAATATAAATTTTTGAAGGGAAAAAAATATTACTATGATACATTTTTGAAGGAGAAAATTATTACCAGTAATACATTTTTCAATACAAAACTAGATGACCTCTTCAGTTTTCAACAAAAACAAAAAAAAAATTTTTTATCAGGGTCTAACTGACTCAGCCTTCTCACTATAACTGAATATTTAACCCTCTAGGGCCATTCGTATCATATTTGATAAAGTATTTCCCTATAAGGAAACATTTGGTATTCATTGACTGAGCAGTCAGTACTGCTTTCATTTGAAATTTATAAAATATTTCTCTTAAAAAATTT
>JBBBDQ010000386.1:1407500-1520000 GCA_037127315.1 Ascarosepion bandense | reverse complement strand
TACATAGTAAAAAAAACTAAATAGTATTAAATATATATAGTAAAAAAACTAAATAGTATTAAATATATATATATATATATATTTTAATTCAGATACTTCAATCCAAGGGAAAAAAGCAGGAAGATAAATTCCAAAAAACCCGATCCTAATTAATATTAAAAATTTATTTTAATATTAAAAAATGATACAGGAAGAGAGCTCCATGTAATAAAATATTACAGAGCAAATATATATTAAAAAAGGATTAATTCAAAGATGTTGAATGGCCATTTCGATATGAAGATCCCCATGGGGGACGACACATCACCTCAGCAACAGAAAAAACCTTTCAGAAACTGGAGAAAAATTAGTCTACTTTTCCTTTTTAAATAGATTACAAAGAAATTAAAAAATAAATAATAAAATAAAATAAAAATAAAAATAAAGGAAAAGAAAAAGAAAACGAAAAAGAAAAAGAAAAAGATAGAATAAAATCAAATAAATAAGAAAAGAAAAAAAATTGACATCGTCTGGGTTCGCAAAAAAAAGGGAGAATGTAACTAAAAATTAACAGACAGCCGTGTTATATATATATATATATATATATATATATATATATATATAGTAAAAAAACTAAATAGTATTAAATATATATAGTAAAAAACTAAATAGTATTATATATATATATATATATATATATATGGCGGATTCTCTTATCATAAACAATAAATGAGGGTCAGCAGTGGATGGTACCCTTTAGTTTATACTTATGCATGAGATTTCTGTTCTGCGTGCATTTGTATCGAATTATTAGCCATCTAGCTAACTATCAACCTACACGAAAATTTGTTTCAAGTGGTCAGTTGCTTGTGCGGCACAAAGGACACTTTCTCTATCAAAACAACATAGCACATACAGGTGCACTGTGTGCCACATGTTAAGTGTTAGTGATGATCACATGTTATATTATCATAAAGTTTGACCTCCTGAAGGCCTTAAAGACATTGGTTAGTGCATGGTGGACCACACAATATACATAAGAGGTTTTGATGTCAGAGTTTGTCGTCTCTGGTGCAGTTGACAAGAGACCAACAAAACTCTTTGTAACACCAAAGATGAACTGAATGCAGAGATCATGGCAGAATTCATCAACTTAAACAAAGAGGCCATCCAAAAAGAATTGCAAGAGATTCCAAAGTCATCTGGAGGCCATGATTAAAGCCAATGCCAATTTTATTGAATAAACTTACTCTTTAGTATATCAAGATATTTTTGTGTAGCCATTTAGCCATCACACCCTTTGTGTGTGTGTGTGTGTGTGTGTGTGTGTATAGCCATCTGCAGACAGATCTGTTTTGCTGTATCACAGCTCATCAGTACAGCTAGACATCCGATTGCTTTTACCCAGGATTGAAACCCGACCAAATTGGCGTCAGTCGGCAATCAGACTTTTAGCGTGTGATATATATGCCAGTAGCTTAGAGTGTTCTAATCAATTACTGAATGAACGATACATAGATGCTAGAGTAGCTACTGTTTTTTCAAAGTCTACCATTTTTCCAGAGTGCTCAATCAGGGTGTGAGAGCATATATATATATATATATATATATATATATATATATATATATAATCAATAAATGAATGTTACCTGGGAATAGTTATTCATTTAATTATGATGTGTAGATATGCAGAAATCAAAGGAAAGTTTCAGTTTGGAAACTAAATATCTGCTGACCCCCAAAAAACCAAAGCTAAAATCAATTCCTTTTGTTCTTGGATATGGTCTTCTTGTTTACAAGTCTGGATTTCTAACATTCTTTGGTCGTCTCTGACGGAAAGTAATGATAATCTATAGAATTTGGATTTGTATCAAAATGTCTCCAAGAATTTCTGGAAAGCTGAGCAGGATGAAGAGTAGATTGCAGCTAAGGATGTTGCAGCAGGTAAATCAGACATCGATAGAATCTGGCATCTTTCATTGAAGATTTCCGACTGACATCTCAAATCATTGTCTCCCTCTCAAGCACTTATTTCTTTTTTACACTTGTCTTTACTTTTCTTTCTCTTTCTATTAACCGTTTCCTTTTTTTCTTTTTCTAAAATTCTTTAGATGCTTTTATTATTTTCATTTTTGTCTTTTTCGATCCTTTTTTTTCTTTTTTGTCTTTCTTGCTCTTTCACTCCTTCAATGTTTTCTCTTTCTTTTCTCCTCCGTTTCTATGAAATACACTCCACCCACATCTATTGTACAGGTGTAGAGGCTCATCCCTTGTTCCCTGTTTAGGATGTGGGTTCCAGCTTTCTCTTTTCCATTCTTTTCACTTTTCTTTTTGTTATTTTTTCTTTTTCTTTTTTTTTTCAATTGGAGTAGATAGACTAAACTATCGCCCGGTTCACACTCCACCCACATCTATTGTACAGGTGTAGAGGCTCATCCCTTGTTGCCTGTTTAGGATGTGGCTTCCGGCTTTCTCTTTTCCAGTCTTCTCACTTTGTTTTTTTTGTTTTTTTCAATTGGAGTAGATTGATCTATCTATTGCCCGGTTCACACTCCACCCACGTCTATTGAACAGGAGAAGAGGCTCATCCCTTGTTCCCTGTTCAGAATGTGGTTTCCGGCTTTCTCTTTTCCAATCTTTTCACTCTTACGTAGCCCCCTGCACATCAGTGGCATTACCGCCTTGCTCGGGGTGATATGATTAAAAAAAAAAAAAAAAACTTGTAATATTCCTCGTCTTTCTTTCAATTTCTCACCTCCCCCAACACTGCTCTTTTTAATCATTTTCTCTTTTTCTTTATGTTCTGCCATAATCTCTCTTTTCATTTCTGTTTTATATTCAGTTAAATTCATTTAAAAAAAATTTTTTTTTATAATCATGTCATCCCAAGCAAGGCATTTTACTGCTACTGTTGTGCAGGCGGGGGTTACATAGGAGGAAATTTATGAGAAAGAGTGACAGGTTATAGGGATGTCTGGAAGTGGGTAAGAGAAGGATGAGAATACTGATGAGAGTGAAGTGGACAGAGAAGGAAGCATGAGAGAGAGGATGCAGGTTAGTGAAATAGGAGATGACTATTGACTTTACATTTAAATTCCTGGAAATTGTAGTAATCAGGAAAGCAAGTAAACGGAAGGGAATTCCTCAGGCTGAAAGTGCAAGAAAAGAAGCTGCTGGAGTAGAATTTGCATTTACATTTTATTGGTTTCACAGTAAAATGGTGGGACTTTGTTGTTAATCTTATGGCTCGAATAAATTCATATATAGAGGGTACCAATGAGCTAAGTTCATCAGAGCAGAAGCCATGAAAGTATTTGTAGAAGAGACACAGGGAAGCCACACTGTGCCGGTGAGAAAGTGACTGTATCTGAGCTGCCAAGTCGGGATCAATCACATTACAGATTCTCCGTTGGATTTTGTCAAGGACACCTAGGTGGATAGCAGGAGCACCTGACCAGATATGGCAGCAGTATTCAATTCAAATCTAAATAAATGATTATATAGACAAAATAGATAATAAACAAATTAAGAAACCATCTGCGCACAGATATTTCCAAGAAAATAAATAGTACAGGGGTGTGAACTACAATTCAGAAAAACATAAACTGAAAAAAAAAAATGTGTTTATTCAGAATGACGAGTATTTACATGACAGATTGCTTTATAACAGCGGCAGGCAAGCCACGGTTCGTGGGCCACATCCGGCCCTCGAGTGAATCTTGTCCGGCCCGCTACCTTACTTTGGACACGATATAAATGTAGGTAAACCAAACCAAGGTGACACTTGATCGTCTGAATATATTGCGTTGAAATTTAAAAAACTTATTTCTTTTTACCTGGAGAATGTGTTTTACTTTTTTTTTCTCTTTTTTTTTTTTTTGTAGAGATCACCAAAATTAGCCTCACTTTCACTTTTTCTGTGAAATTGCTTTTGTGAGCGGGCACATTTAAATGAATATAAAATAGTGTTTTCAACCGATTTTAATGGATTTTTTTTCAGTACTGATTTATGAAATGTTTATTTTTAAGATGTTATATTTTTTTATATTTTTTTTAACAAAATTCCTGTCAGATATTAAATTATATTGAATCCTTGCTTTCTTCAAACACATAGAAAATTTATTCACATTTTAATAACATGGTTCTTCTCCGTGACACTGGAATCATAGCTGTTTGGCCCTCTGCCATGATTCTACATAGCTTTTTGGCTTTCACTCTCCAAAAGGTTGCTGACCCCTGCTTTATAATATTGTTGTCTGATCTCTCCTCTACTATATTATTTGATCCACCCTGCTCCAGCTTCAATTACAGCCTGCACACGAGGCCGAAACCTCCTACAGGCGTTGGTCACCTGCTCCCTGGACAAGTTGGCAGTCCTCAGGGAGTTGACAGTATTGTGTACACGTTTGTTGGACTGTCTCTCAAGTACGCCCCATAGGTTATAGTCACAAAGACTCATGTCTGGGCTACTAGGGGGCTAGAACTCCTTTGACCAGAAAATGTCCAGATTATTGTCACACCAAGCCTGGACCAAATTGGACTCTTGAGCAGGAGCCCCATCCTGTTGAAAGAGCCATGTCTTATCTGCAGTTACCTGAACAATCCATGGCTTCACAACATTCTTCATGTCATCTGGGTAGACCTCCTTCATCACGGTGGGACCTTTGCCAAAAAGTGGGAAGGAATGACGTCCTCTTTATCAGAGATCACCTCAAGGACATAGAGTCCAGCAGGAAACTTGGTTTTTCTAATCACAGGAACATCGTCCAGACTCTTTCAAGGTCTTGGCAATATCCTACACGGTCAAACTGGGAAATGAAAAACTCAATCTTTTTCAGTGTGCAGCCACAACTTGGAGCCCCAATAATTGCAGTATGGTGCTCAAGTTCACTGGACATTTTGCTTAATTTGTTCTTAATTCAAGAGATTGTTGTCACACAAATCTGAAACAAGAAAAAAAAAATGATATTTTTAATATGGTTGTCATTTTATGCCAAGTTAAAGTTAGTCCAGAGTGTCGTGCACACCCCTGAAATAACAATAAAATAATCAATCATAATTTAAAAAATAAAATTAATCAATAATAAATTAAAAATGAACAACACTATAAAATAGCCAAAAACTGCATTCGGATCCACAATTATTCTTACTCAAAAGGCACAAAAGTAATTTGAAACACAAATGTTACCACCCATCAAAATAACCATTAGAATACAAAAAACTACCTACATCACTGACCTGTATGTATGTGTATATATATATATATAATCAATTAAATACAACACACATGGCCTGATGATTGTGTTTAGTATGAA
The DNA here is from genome assembly GCA_037127315.1 of Ascarosepion bandense. Taxonomy (NCBI): domain Eukaryota; kingdom Metazoa; phylum Mollusca; class Cephalopoda; order Sepiida; family Sepiidae; genus Ascarosepion; species Ascarosepion bandense. Next base: position 1,514,706 of record JBBBDQ010000386.1, on the reverse strand, counting down.
ACACTGTCACCTCTAGTCGTTAACTTCAATGAATCCAGGAGAAGATTGGTAAAAAATCTCAATGGATCCTAGTAATATTAGGTCAAATATTAGAACTGATCTAACAGAGAGCTCGATTTAAATTTAATTTACAGGGCAGATATTTATGTGTTTCATATGTAAATTCAAACTTTACCTTGGTGAACAGCTATTTCAACAGGTTACTAAAACCAACATTATTCAACCCAAATTTTTATGTTCGACTGGAGTTGAACAATATTGGTTCGAGTAATGGCTGTTGAAATAGCTGTTCCCCAAATGTAAAATTTGAATTTACATATGAAATAAATATCTATCTATTTATCTATCTATCTATCTCTCTCTCTCTCTCTCTCTCTCTCTATATATATATATATATATATATATATATATAAGCATACTTAGTTGTAATTCAAGGAAAAGAACAGTATAGTTAAATAAAGAAAACTAGAGGAAAACTATATTTTTCTAACCTACGTGATTTGTCCACGACAGGACAAAACACGTAGGTTAGAAAAATATAGTTTTCCTCTTGTCTTCTTTATATATATATATATATATATATATATATATATATATAATATATATATTAATGCAGGTTTCATTGAATAATATAGACAAATTTTGTCTATTAATTTTGTGTAGGATCCGTTCATACAGTCTGATATACTTGATAGTGATGTCGTTGAAAGACAACAAAAAATCACAGTAATTGTTGATTTTTTATCGGGTCTAAGCTTTCGGCTCACATAAGCCATTATCAAAGAGTAAATATTAACACAAATATTAACAATAACGAGAATTGAATTGAAAATATAAGTCCATCCCTACCGTGGCGGATGGCCGAAGACAGTGACAAAATAGTGGCATTGTGGTCCCTGATCTGATTACAGGCATTTGACTACATTACTGGAAATATCAAAAATGATTGTATTCAAACCAGGTTTAAATTGTTTAATGTAGATTGCTTCGAGGATTTTTAGTTTCTGTTTATTATTTTCTTGTTTAAGTATGTACGTGTTATCAACAATATATATATATATATATATATATATATATATATATATGGATTGAAATCCAACAAGATGAATAGAATAAAGAGCAAGTAGAAAAAAAGCGTCTTTAATCTAACATGTTTCACTTATAACAAGCTTCTTTAGAGATTTAATAAGGACGAATGATTTAAAAATCAGACAGTATTTTTAAAATGAGGTTATAGTTTCAAATATCAGATACTTGTCATGTGTGATAAAGCAACCAACGAATATTAGATGTAAAGATAAAACTTGTGTTTGTTTAACTGTATGTGTCAACACATTCTTTTTAATAAAATAAGAGAAAACATTTATGAATGCCTACGTTGAGAGAAATCAAATGATGGAACGATTTTCATTCTAAATAATGTGAGAATCATGTAGGAATCATAAATGAAATATATTTCCATTTAAATTCTAGTGAAAATAATGTTTACAGTTAGAATCTTTTAATGAAATAATGAATTACTGAATAATGTTAATGGTTAGTATCTTTCAATGAAATAAAATATAACTATATATTAAGTGCCATACATGATACAAGCTTGTGTGACCACATTACTTTCAAGACATGACTGACCAGGTAAAAGATTTTTCTAGAGTAAGTTGACATTACTATCTGCAGTAGACTGGTTGCCAATCAAGGCTATAGAACCTAATCTGTTTCGCTGTTTAACCTATGATTGGAGGGAGAAGTGGCAGATTCATAATTATTCCCACTCAAAAGACACTAAAATAATTTGAAACAGAACCATTAACACCCACCAAAATAACCACTAGAATACAGTAGACTACCCACAATGCATCACTGATCTGTGTATGTGTGTGTGTGTATATATATATATATATATATATATATATATATAGGCAAACAAAAACACAACATGTGGCCTGATGATTGTGTTTAGTATGAAACACTGTTGCCCCTGGTTGTTGACTTTAATGGCCACTATATATACATATATATATAGAGAGAGTATTGTAAGAAAATGATAGAACATGTAGATTTTAAACCCACTGTTCAAGCATTTACTTTTATAAAGAGTGCTTGATACAAAGTGATACTATGCTTTTATACACCATTATAACAACTATTACAATATATATATATATATATATATATATATAATCAGTAATAAATCCAGAAGAAAAGTGTTAAATAATCCCAATGGATCCTAGTAATATTAGGTCAAATATTAAAACTCATCCAACAGAGAGCTTGATGTAAATTTTATTTAGAGCAGATATTTATTTGTTTCATATGCAAATTCAAACTTTACCTTTGAGGAACAGCTATTTCAACAGGTTACTATGACCCACATTGTTCAACCCGAAATTTTACGTTCGACTGGGGTTGAACAATATTAATTCTAGTAATAGCTGTTGAAATAGCTGTTCCTCAAATGTAAAATTTGAATTTACATATGAAATATATATATATATATATATATAGTCATCTGCAGGCAGATCTGTTTCGCTGTATCACAGCTCATCAGTACAGTTAGACTCCAATTGCTTTTTAACCCAGGATTGAAACCCGACTGAATTAGCGTCAGTTGGCAATTCTACCTCTGGGCTATGGGCACTCAGTAGAAGAAGGCAGGCTTTTTAGTGTTTATATTATCATTATACACGCTCAGTAGCCAGAATGCTCTTATTCATTACTGAATATTTACCCTTCTCCCCCACTTGAGAGAGATGTGACACAAGGTCTTTTTTAATGTGAGGAACCTGAGCGCATACGCCCAGGTACTGGTCAAAACATTACCTATCCACCGCAGTGGATAGGTTCAAAACCAGTCTAAACTGCTCTTAAACTGGTTTTATTCGGTCTTAATTTGGTGACCCCCAGCCGGGGGCATGATAGCAGTAATAAATCCAGGAGAAGATTGGTAAATAATCCCAATGGATCCTAGTAATATTAGGTCAAATATTAAAACTGATCCAACAGAGTGCTTGATGTAAAGTCTTTGATTTCTTGTTCCAAGTTAATACACACTGCACCACAATGCCAATCTAGTACTGCATTTAAATTTGTAAAATCTAGATACCATAGAGGAAAGTCTACCAGAACAAATACCATGAGAGTTTTTATAGAAATGGCAAAAAAGGAGCTATGTTACGGTGATAAGAAAATGGCTTAGTAAATGCAAATTTAAGAATTGGCTGGAAGAGGTTTTGAAGGGGGTGATTCAATCGGATTCTTTGAATGCTTCTAAGTCAACACTTAGAATAGCCATGCTGATAACATTTTTACAGTGCAGGCAGTGTGAAGACCTCCTACAGAAGGTAGCTGAAGAGTGTGACAAAAAAGGCCTACAAATAAACTGCTAGAAAACCAAATGCATGGTCTTCAGTAAAAAGAGGAGCCCAAAATGCCAAATATAGGTGGGGGGTACTAGAATCAAGGAGGTCCAGAAATTTAAATACCTGGGAAGGGTTCTAACAGAAGACAGAAAGTGCGACACAGAGATCCGAAGGCAAATGGGCATGGCGAAGGATGGGAATGAAAAGGAAATTAATACCGAGTTATTTGTTCACCACTACTGTAGCCTGGTATTGAACTCATGACTCTAAGTGTCAAGTCTATATTCACTGGGCCATGTGTCCTTAAGGACAAGAACAACTGAATTTTTTGGGACTTACAAACGTAATGTTCAGTAATCCTTTTTTACCAAAACAAAATATACAATATCACATCACTGTTGCGTCAAGTCTATTCTTTATCTGTGAGAAGATTCTCCAACATTCAAACCATATTGAAGATTAAATATTATATAGCAGTCCAAAGCTCTGTTCTTTGTATCTAAGAACATTTTCCTATCCCTTAATAGATAAATACCTTTCCAGAAGGTATTCATCTATAGAACCAAATATGCGAGGAAATTGTTTAGTATTCACTGCCATATAGAAGATTAAATATTTCATAATGGTTCAATAACATTTTCTTTGTTTCCAACAATGTTTTTCTGGTCTCATATGCTAGTTGTTTCATATTTCAGAAATAGGGACCATTCAAAATCTGAACTTTCTGCATGGAAACATCACTAAATCTATAATGAACCCACAATTAATATTTATGTGACAGTCCCATTAGATTTACTGTGTATCCCCTAACAAAATTTCAGCAGAAAATCTCAATGTATAACAATTTTAAAAAAATGAGTTCTATACATAAATGGATTAACATTTTATAAGAATGAATAACTAAACTTATTTATAAATGGAACTTTGTGTGTGTGTGTGTGTATCCATTACCTATAGACTCCAAAATGGCTGAACCGATGTTCTTGAAAATTTACACAGTTGTACTATAAGCATCTGCGAGTGTTCTTAGCTAGGTTTTGTGTCAAGGTACCCCCAATAAATATTGAAAATCGATAATAAAACAAAAGGGGTTATAGAAGGAGTGGTCCGATTTTAATCAAATTTGATACACTCATAGACAATGACATAAGAAACGATATTCAGAAGTTTCAAGGTTGCAGTTCTGACAATAATGCAGAAAATCGATAATATATATATATATATATATATATATATATATATAAGATTTTTGTGTGTGTGTCTGTTTTATCTGCCTGTATGTCTGTATTTTTTTCAGCCCTTTTATTTTAGTTTTTACTTTGGGTTTGGCTCTAAGTAGGTATAATTGTAATTCTTAGTCTCAGCCATGATACCATTTACTCAGAGGACTTATTTAGCCTTCAAAATTCAGTTTACAATGAAAAAAACTTATTTGATATCGATACAAGGAAATCAAAATTTGACTTACATCCATTCATTTTTCTTTCTTCTCTTGATATGGTTTCGCTTTAACTGGAAACAACTATTGATTTTTAGTCTTTCATGCCAACCTCCAAAGAATCTGAGCTCCAGGACCATGGAATAGTTTTAAAGCTTTCATTACACCTGAGCAACGCCGGGCTATACTGCTAGTTTTATATATGATTAAAGTAATAAGGCAGGTATATTAAAAAGTATTGTATGACAAAAAATAAACTATTTATAACAAAAAATAGGGGGTAACAAAAAATGTGTGTTATAACAAAATGCTAAAACTGAAATATTGCGACAATTAAAAAATAATTTACATTATTTACAAGTTTGGACTGTTGTCCTCATCTTTATTGTCATGTTCACAATGTTTCGGCTGTTGTACACACTGGCCTTTTTTCTTCAGGTTATATATGTTAGAACTTTGAATCGAACCCTTTATTTACATATGTCACCTGATGAAGGCCAAATCGTACATTGACTGAAACATTGTAAATAATGTAAATAATTTATTGACCTTATCTTGCCAAAAATGAAGACAAAAAATGTACACAGTAAATTTTAAAAAATACAATTTCAAATAAATGATAGATACAAGAAAAATATACAATATTAAAAGCTAATTACCTTTAACAACACCAACCATTTCTTCAGCTTAAAGAAAAATGGCTGTTAGGACTTAATTTACACTGATTTCAACACTTTCAAGTGTTAATTTAGGCTGTAAGGTGGGGCACACTGTTGATTTTAATTAAATGTTCAATTATTGAACACGCATATGTAAAGTGTCTTCCTTTTCCTTGTGAATATTGGCTAGTATATATTGTGCTTCCAGATATTTTGGCAAAGGTAGAAACAGTGCAAAGGGATAGGTAATTGTGAAGAGCCATGATCACTTCTGTCCAGAAATGACACAGCACATGGAAGCAGTCTATATATTTAGGTTGAAGCCTGTCAATGTTGTTTTTCTTGCTGTTGCATTCATTGCTAAAATATTTCGACCTTTCAATTTTTTGTACAGAACTTGGGATGAGTGGTTTCTGTACGTGAACATAGCGGCTGAACCGGAAGTATTCACCTCTACCGACAGCAACCAACTGAGAAATTAATGAAGCTAAACTGCCTTTTGATCTCTGGAAGTGGTTCAAAGGAGGATAGAGAAGAAAGTAGGAAAAAAATGCAAAAGTATTTTTATCCAATCATATTGATTCAAAGCATGCTATTTTCCACCCAATCATATTGACCCCCATGTCTTCCAAAAGACAGGCATGAGGAGCCACTTCTAATGTACATTTTTTTTTTCTGCTATGACATGTTGACCAAGAAAATATTTCTATGTGAATCTTCTTTTTATTTATCAATCTAAACGGCGTCTGAATAAGCTGATTTTAACGTGCGTTGTGGTGCAGTGGATATTAGCTTCGAATGAGAAATCAGAGAGACGAGTCCAGGTACTTTGCATTCACTTACATGCAAATTAATCCATATCTTCTCACTCCAACTATGGGTTAAATAGCAGAACAGAGTGGGTTCTCTAGCCTTGATTGGCAACTTGTCTACTGCAGAAAGCAATGGCAACCTACTCTGGGAAAATCTTCTGCTCAGTCAGTCATGTCTCTTTTGAGACATGATCACCCAAGTGTGTATCATGTATGGCACTTAACTAAACTTGCTAGTTCTTTTGGTGATGGTTGCTTTGAATACTTCTTATAGCCTGTCTTGTTACACATATGTCCGTTACTTCTGACACTATATTGGTGGGTAGAATTTTGACTGCATAAGTGAAGCTTTGAAGGATATTTTTTTCCTGGTTTCAAAGATTGCTTGAAATTTAAAAAGCCTGGTCTTAATGTTTGAATGAATGTTACCGCCACTTGTATTGAATTTTTAGAAGCTGTTAAGTCATGTCACTATCATGTTGTTATTTTGTCATTTTAGTTAGTTTGCTCAAATATCTGTCACTTGTCTAGCGTCTATAAGTTGTCACTTAATTTCTTTTTTTTGTGTACCATTTAGAAGTTAGTATTTTAAATATATCTAATTTGGTTGTTGAAGTGCATTCTAGGCACTCCAGGATCAAAATTTTGTTTTGGAAAACTAGGTGTTTAAATATCTGAATAATTTATATCTGTCCAGAGACATTGTGTAAGGTGTTGTAAAAACATGTCTCACCTGTACCGAGAGAAATGTTGGTATCTATTTATGTCACTCACTTATTCTTGTAGCAGTTGACACAAGCAGGAGGTGTCTGCTGGAATTTGTGAAGAAAGAAAAAAGAGAAAGCTCATTTGATGAATAAATTAACAGCATTTAATGAATGTAAGCTGAATACGGAACATGATCTTTTTATTAATCAATTCACCCCAAACGAGGCAATGGGACACTAAGATGCAAAGGAGTGAAAGAGAATGGAAACCCAATCCTAAAAAGAGATAAACATCTACTCCTGTTCAAAAGGCAAGGGAGTGTTAACCAGGCAATACTCCTACTGAGGAGGAAAACAAGATTTATGAATAAAATTTCAAAATTTAGAGGGAGAAAATTTTGTCCTTAACTTTGACTCTGGCAAAAGAGGGTCAATAAAAGTGTTCAACTATTTTTTAATTTACATTATTCGGATTATTCTCCTTATCTTTACTGTGCTCTAGAACAAATGCCCCAGTGGATATAGACATTGGTTAGTTCCAGTGAATTGACTCAAAGAGTTGTGAGTTCAATTCCAGGCTACAGCAGTGGTGAACAAATAACTTAGACATTTCAGTTAAAGCAAGATAACTCATGACTACCAGAAGTTACTTCATGCAAGAAATAAAAATGAGATACCCCAGTCATCGCAATAAAGGTTTCGGTTCAAAATTCCTAGCACCTGAAGAAGACCAAAGCATACAATGGCCAAAATATCATAAAAATAGCAGCAAAAATGAGGACAATAGTCCGAATAATGTAAATACTACCTCATCTCAGAAATATAGACAAATGGAATGATCTATTATTAAACGTCGTATAAAAATGGCAACAAAGATGAGGACAATAGTCCGAATAATGTAAATACTACCTCATCTCAGAAATATAGACAAATAGAATGATCTATTATTAAACATCATAGAAATGGCAACAAAGATGAGGACAACAGTTCGAATAATGTAAATACTACATCTCAGAAATATAGACAAATAGAATGATTTATTATTAAATGTTGTACAAGTGGCAACAAAGATGAGGACAATAGTCCAAATAATGTAAATACTACCTCATCTCAGAAATATAGACAAATAGAATGATATATTATTAAACATCGTAGAAATGGCAACAAAGATGAGGACAATAGTCCAAATAATGTAAATACTGTAAATACTACCTCATCTCGGAAATATAGACAAATAGAATGATCTATTATTAAACGTCGTAGAACTGGCAACAAAGATTAGGACAATAGTCCGAATAATGTAAATACTGTAAATACTACCTCATCTCAGAAATACAAACAAATACTTTTTAATTTCTGTCTATATTTCTGAGATGAGGTATTGAATCTATATTGTTTAGATTGTTGTCGTCATTATTGCCACATCTTTTCTCGCACTTTCCACCTGTGGAATTCTTTTCCATATTCTTGCTTTCCTGATGGCTACAACCTCCAGGAATTTAAATGCAATGTCAATACCCATCTCTTAACCACTTGACTCCAGTTCTTTCTACATCACCCTGTATATCTTTTCCTTTCTCTCTAGCATTGCAACTGTCATCACACCTGTATTCCCATCCTTCTCTTGCTCCCTTCTCTGACCCCCCATGTCTCTTTACTCTCCTCCCATCTAATCTTTTTCTCTTATGTAGCCCCTTGTGCATCAGTGGTGTTACTGCCTTGCTTGGGGTGAAACGATTAAAAAATAAAACAAAAGACATTTCAGCCATTGTACACTCTGGCCTTCTTCAGGTGATATATATTGATAAAGTGTTCAGTTTAGAATTCTAATGTATATCACCTGAAGAAGGCCAGAGCATATGATGGTCAAAATGTTGTGAATATGACAATAAACGTAGATCTTGGCTGTAAAAGCCTGAACTGTTGGCAAAGAAGAATGAAGTTCATCTGAACATTTACCAGGGAACTTGAGTAGTAAAGGCTTGTGACATTGTATCCGTGAAAAGGGCTGTGAGATTGATGAAGACCTGAGAAAATCTAGCGTAGAGTTGAAGTAGAATTTAGAATGAAACCAGAAACGCAATCATAAACAGAAAAAGGGATGAACCTCTACTCCTGACTGGGGATAGGTGAATCTATCTACTCTTTTGAGTTATATGAAAAGGATTACGAATGAAGATTGATTTTCTTTTAACGTTCCTTCAAGTACAAAGGCATTTATGACTCTCCACAGATTCATTTTCTTTATAGTCTGTGAATTGTCATAGCCCCTTTGGAAAAATAGTTGTTTGGAATTCAGTATTTTATTTATGTTAGACTAATTTTACCCTAAGTATTGGGAGGCCAGTCTACCTTGCTATTTAACCTATGGATGGAGGGGTTGAGGGAGAGATGAAGTCATACCTTTTCTAAGAGCATTCATGCAAAAGTGAACACAACAGAGTAGCTTGAATTTTGATCTCAGCTCATTAATTGCATTTTCTGAATCGTTTTACAAGGATGTTTCACCTGCACAAAGCTCAATAGCCACTCAAGGTAGTAGATTACGTAAAGAAAAGGCTTTCAAAGGAACCAGAAACCCAATTCTAAACAAGTAACAAGAGAAAAACCTCTTACTTACATTTAAAAGACCTTAAGGTAAAAAAAAACAAAAATTTTTTTTTAAGAAACAGGACAATTTTGCCAGAAAAAATGAGGAGAGTACTGGATTGCTATGTGATGTTGGTTCTACAATATGGCAGTGAATGTTCGAAGATGAAGGAAAAAATTGAAGCAGCTGAAATGTGGTTCAACATAAGGATGTTGTGGATATCGCGGACTGAGCATGTGAGCAATGATGAGGTTTCGGAAAGAATGGAAACAAAAAGGAAATTAATACTGAGCATCAGGAAGAGACAGCTGAAGTTCCTGGGACATGCAATGAGGAAGGAGGGCTTGGAGAACCTGATGCTAACAGGCCAGATAGAGGGAAACAGTGACAGAGGAAAGCAGCAGATAACATATTTGAAGGACCTGATCAAGTGGATAACAGAAAGAGGGTCGCATGGTGTAACAGGAAAAAAAATGACAGGGCACATAAAAGAAAATGACAAAAGATGATTCTTATTACCAAAAATTTGTGTAAAATTATTTTTTAAGGTATTTTCTTTACTTGCCAGAACTTGGTCAAAGTTAATTCATGGCGGCATGGATATATTTGGCAGGCAGCACATGTCGGGCCCCAAGACTATTTTTCTCCCTTTTTCTATTAGAATCTAAAAGTTCTCAGGGCTTGTCACTATGATTGTCTAAAAAAAAGCCAAAGACTTTTACCTTTTTTCCCTTTTCTGTTGTCCTTTGATTTATTTCCAGAGATCAAATGGAAACTGAACTGAGCTAATTTCTCAGTTGGTCACAGTCCATAGAGGCAAACATTCCTGGTTCAACTACAAGAAATAAGAATTATTGGACCAACAAAATTACAGTGCACTGATTCTCATGTTGAACTTGGACGTTTATCTGGTTTTCGATTCATCAACTCGACATTTTCTTTTTTGTTTAAAAAATAAATAAGCAAAAAAAACAATAAACTAGTCTTCCTATAATATAAAGACAACCCAACTAAAAATATGACTTGAGGAATATAAAAAAAAAATGAGTAATCTACAGAGATATCAGGATATGTGTTGTGGTGTAGTGGATATCGACTCTGAACGACAAATCGGAGTGCCGAGTTCAAATTCCAGTTGAATTCCTTGCATTCATCTATGCACAAAGACCCTTGAAAAAGGTATTATTCCGTCTATCCCCTCCAGTTATGGGTTAAATAATAAGACAGATTGGGTTCTATAGCCTTGGCTGGCAACCAGTCTACCATAGAATGCAACGGCAATTTACTGCAGGATAATTTTCTGCCCAGTCAGTCATGTCTCTTTCAAGACATGATCACCCAAAGAGTGTATCACATATGCCACTTAACTGACTGACAGAGATATCGGGTCAGTGCAAAAGTTTTTGCTGATTTGTAAAAGGGCATTTTAAAGCACTGTAATTTGTTTTATGCATATTGTTTTTACTTAAACATATCACCATGATTAATTTAGAACTTTTTCTTTCAGATTATTAAAGCATCTTTCATATTTTTCTGCAATATTCTCACCCATGTTCTTTCCATCTAAAGAACACTTTAGGCATGCTCTACTCTATGAGTTTCACAGAGGTTCCAATGCAAATGCAGCAGCACGATCTATTCAGGATGCTTATGAAATTGATACAGTGAAAGGAAGAAGTTGTAGGTGATGGTTTTCCCATTTTCGAAAAGGAAATTTCAGCTTGAAAGATGAGGCTAGATAGAGGTGGTCACGCAAAAAACTTGATTAAGATGTGTTGAATGCCACTGTTACTCAATGTCCTACGGTAACCTCAAGAGAACTTGCACACCAATTTAATGTGCCCCACACAACTGCGTCACGCCAACTGAAAAGAATAGGGAAGATTTCAGTATTTGGAAAATGGGTCCTGCACGAACTGTCTCCAGAGAACCTGTGACATCGTGTCTCTTGTTGCAAATTTTTGCTTTCACAACACCTTCGGACACCATTTTTGGGCAGGCTTGTCACAGGTGATGAGAACTGCCATCTCGCCCCCTCCTGCATATTCTCCTGACCTAGTTTCCTTGGATTATCATTTATTTCGAGGATTACAAAACCATTTCGATGGCCTTAGGTTAACATCACAAGAGGAGGTTGAACATGAGTTAGATTCATATTTCACATCAAAACCTAAAGAATTTTACAAGCGAGGCATTTATAAGCTTGTTGACAGATGGAATCAAGTTATAGAGAGCAAAGGTTGTTATTGCTATGAATAAAGATTTTCAAAAACACAGTTTTCTATTTTCAAGATGAAATTTTAAATTGGCCAAAACTTTTGCACTGACCTGATATTTTGAAATCAAATATCAATAGCTACATCTACTGTTAAGAAGGTTGGGTCACTGTGTCAGGCCAGAAAGATTTTAGTCAGAATCCATCTTGCACATTTATAAATCTACTATTTGTCCATGTATTGGGTACTGCTGCCATATCTGGTCTGGTGCTCCTGCTATTCATCTTGAGGTTCTCGTCTGAAGCCATCTTGCACATTTATAAATCTACTATTTGTCCATACATTGATACTGCTGCCATATCTGGTCTGGTGCTCCTGCTATTCATCTTGAGGTTCTCGTCTGAAGCCATCTTGCACATTTATAAATCTACTATTTGTCCATACATTGGATATTGTTGGCATATCTGGTCTGGTACTACTGTAGTTCATTTCAGGATTCTTGACAAAATCTAAAGGAGAATTTGCAAAGTAATCAATCCCTAATAGCAGCTTGACTTCAGTCATTTTCACACTAACACAATGTGGCTTCCCTCTGTCTTTTCTACAATTATTATCATGGCTTCTGCTCTAACAAGCTTCTACCTGGTGCTCCAACCTCATGCATTTATTCATGCTACTAGTTTGGCAACTAGGTCTCAACATTTTATCATCAAAATAGTCAAATTGTTCCCTATTTCTTTTTCTTTTCCTGTAACCACTTCTGCACCAGTGGTGCTACTGCCTTACTGATGAAATGACTATAAAAAAACAAAAACATATCAACATATATGAATGGAAAAGAGGCTACATTAACCTTTTGGAAATTAATTCAAAATAACATAAAAACAATGAAAGAATCAGCACATAGGTTTAATACAGTACACCCAATCAGTAGACTTAGCATAGATATGAGCACCAGGTTTTCAAGTCAGGAATAGTAACAGGTTAATGAGTATGACTAGAGTGTTAGTAAGAAAATGACAAATCTTTCAGTGTTACAATGTGTAAATGAATGGAGACAAAAACAGGGTAACTCAGTCTTCTTCTTCTATGTGCCTTGTCTTTTCAGGACATACGCGATCATGGCCTTCCGCATCTTCCTATTCCTGGTGGCTCTTAGCACACTTTCTCCTGTAACACCCCGCTACTACCGTTCTGCCATCCACCTGCTCAGGCCCTTCAAATACATTATTCACTGCTTTCCTCTGTCTCTGTTTCCCTCTATCTGGCCTGTTAGTATCAGGTTCTTCAAGCCCTCTTTCTTTATTGCATGTCCCAGGAACTTTAGTTGTCTCTTCCTGATGCTCAATATTAATTTCCTTTTCATTTCCATCCTTTCCAAAACATCATCATTGCCTACATGATTGGTCCATGATATCCGCAGCATCCTTCTGTAAAACAACATTTCAGCTGCTTCAATTTGTTCCTTCATCTTCGAAGATATTATCCAACATTCACTGCCATATTGAAAATCTGACATCACATAGCAACCCAGTACTCTCTTTGTTTCTAGTGAAAGTTTCCTGTCTCTTAATACTTTATTTAGCTTCTGGAACACATCCTTTGCCATGTCACTTTGCCTTCAAATCTCTGTGTTGCACTTTCCGTCTTCTGTTAGAACATTTCCCAGATATCTAAATTTTGTACCTGCTTGATTTTAATATCCCCACCTGTATTTGTCATTTTGGGCTGCTCTTTTTGCTGATGACCATGCATTTGGTTTTCTTGCAGTTTATTTGTAGTCCTTTTTTGTCACTCTCTTCAGCTACCTTCTGTAGGAGGTCTTGTAATTTCCTTTCCATGTCTGCGATCAGCACTGTATCATCTGCGTACCTTATGTTGTTCAAATTGTTGCCTCTAGTTACAAATCCTGGCATAACATCTAGAATCCTCAAAATATTCTCGCTGTACAAGTTGAACAGATCCGGTGAAAAGACGAATCCTTGTCTTACGCCCCTTTCTATCTTTGCATAGCTACTGAATACTTTTCGATATGCAGGCAGTTTGCTGCCAGTAGAGATTCTTAATTACTTTCTTTCCCAAATATGTACAGGCTGCTCGGCATCTCCATCAATTCTTTGTAACTCAGTAGTTTTCCTTAAACTGGAATGAAAAGCAAAGATAAAGTAGGTGTACTTCTATATGCCCTATTCAGCCAGGATGTGGCTGGTGATGGCTCTCAAGAACTTCCTATTGTTTATATTTACTGGCAAGTAAGATATGGGAATTAATATGAAAAGGTTTGGAAGTAGGTGCATTTATAATTATCATCATTTAATGATTTGACAAGAATGATTGAATTAAATCGAACAATTGTCCAGCTATACTGTCGCACTGTAATCTGAAACATTTTGTATGATTAAAACATGATATACAGTATCTGTTTTAGCATGATATCAAAAAGAAGTAATTCCAAATTAAGGAAAATGACATGTTTCTCTTTGTGTTATCTACGAAGCTTTAGCTAAAAAAATCTCTGTGGTACCCAAAGAGGTTAGATTGGTTTACTAATAAGGATTCCACAATAAAACACCTTTGTATGTAGTCATCATTGTTTGGCACAAGGCCATCATGATTGTGCATTAATAAGGGTTGATCTCAATAAATGAGTTAAAGATCAGCTGCATGTGACATAATTATTTTATATATATATATTTATCTAATCTAAACTTATTTATAAATGGAACTGTGTGTGTCTGCGTGTGTGTGTCCTTTACCTATAGACTCCAAAACGGCTGGACCAATTTTCTTGAAAATTTACACAGTTGTACTATAAGCATCTGTGAGTGTTCTTAGCTAGGTTTTGCATCGAGGTACCACCGATAAATATTGAAAATCGATAATCGAAAAAATTGGGTTATAGAAGGAGTGGTCCAATTTTAATCAAATTTGATACACTCATAGACAATGACATAAAAAAATGATATTCAGAAGTTTCAAGGTTGCAGTTCGTACAATAGTGCAGAAAATCGATTATATATATTTATTATATAAAAGGCAAGATGTTTGTATTTGAGTCTATTTATCTGCCTGTATGTCTGTATTTTTTTAGCTGTTTTATTTTAGTTTTTGCCTCAGGTTTGGCTCTAAGTAGGTATAATTGTAGTTCTTAGTCTCAGCCATCATACCATTTACTCAGAGGACTTATTTAGCCTTCAAAATTCAGTTTACGATGAAAAATACTTATTTGATATCGATACCAGGAAATCAAAATTTGACTTATATTCATTCATTTTTCTTTCAGTCTACGGTTTCGCTTTAACTGGAAACAACTATTGCTTTTTAGTCTTTCGTGCCAACATCCAAAGTGTCTGAGCTCCAGGACCATGGATTAGCTTTAAAGCTTTCATTACACCTGAGCAACGTCGGGCTATACTGCTAATATATGATAAAAATTTAGTTTTTTTTTACTTTGTCAGGAGATGGTCAATAACTGTTTATAAAAATGATTTTTATGCAAATTTAAAAACAATAATCTTTTTTCCAACAGTTAATATTTATTGTCATATTGTTTTATCATGGAAATAGTTAAACATAACTCCCTCTTTTACTCAGAAAAACTCCATTCCATTTGCTTGCTTTCTTGGTAGCTACGATTTCTAAAAGTTTAAATGCAATGTCAATTGCCATCTTCTATCTCCTTGATTCCAATCTTCTTTTATTCTTTCTTTCAACATCTTCTGTACCTTGTTTTTCTTTGCACTGTAACCCTCTACACACCAGTAGTGGTTTTGCCTTGCTTGGTGTGAAATGATTATGAAGAAAAACAGAATTATAGAAATACTGATATGACTTAACAGTTATTACTTAGAGCTACAAAGTAAAGGAAGTAATGGAGAAACATTATCGCCCATATCCGAGATAGAAGAAGAGAAGGCCTATGGTACTTTTCATTGAAATAAAAAAAGATAGAAGAGAAGGCCTATGGTACTTTTCATTGAAATAAAAAAAGATAGAAGAAGGAAGGCCTATGGTACTTTTCATTGAAATAAAAAAAGAAATAAAAAAAGAAGAGAAGGCCTATGGTATTTTCATTGAAATAAAAAAAGATAGAAGAGCCTATGGTACTTTTCATTGAAATAAAAAAAGATAGAAGAGAAGGCCTATGGTACTTTTCATTGAAATAAAAAAAGATAGAAGAGAAGGCCTATGGTACTTTTCATTGAAATAAAAAAAGAGACATTCATTTTGGATTGCTCCTGTATGTGTTTGTATATTATGTTAGCAATAAGAATTTACAAGAGTATAAATTACACAGATTGTGAAGCAAATTATGAGATACCATTGCACTAATCCTACCAGGATGAATTGAAGGTGGGCAATCTTTTAAAATATTCATCATTCAGTGTTTGACCTTTATTTTGACACATACATTGACAGCTGGCAAAAGGGGAAAAACGTGCTACTAGTGATCCCGTCAGACAGGCTTACAACAGATTTGGACATCAAGAAACTGAAAAAGAAAAAGAATGAAAAGAAGAAAAGATAGAAAAACGTTAAGTAGAAAGAGAAATGAAATGCAACAAAAAAGTGAAAAAAAAAGAAAATATGTAAGAAAAAAAAAGAAATATTGAAGACGACAATAAAAAGAAAGGGAAAAGAAAGGGAAAAGAAAGAAAAGAAAGAAAAGAAAGAAAGGGAAAAGAAAAATATGAAAATACCTAAACAAATGGCAGAATAGAATGATAGAGAAAAGCACAAGAATGGTAATTTTATAAGTGAAGCTTAGATGTGACACAAGGCTGAAAGCATGGGGCACTCAGTGAGGATCAAACACACTTCTTAATTGTAATGATTCTAGCGAGACAAGCTTGCTAACCATCACACCACCTGGAGGTGCTTAATTGATTTACTAAGCATTGCTTAGATGCGGCACCAGGTCGAACGTGTGGGACACCTAGTGAGAATCGAACTCACTACTCAGTTGTAAAACGTTCTGGCAAGATAAGCTTGTTAACCATTACACCATGCCAAGTTGCCCAGAAAAGCATTTTCTCTTAGTTTTTGTCCTTCTTTCTCTCACACTCTCTCTGTCTCTCTCTCTCTCTCTCTCTGTCATTTGGGCTGAAGATTAGTCATAATTACTACTACTTTTATTTGCCATGTCTCTTCAGGATGTAGGTGATCATAGCCTTCCATGTCTCCCTATCTCTGGTAGCCCTTAGCACGCTTTCTCCTGTTACCCCATCTGAACCCCGCTCTGCCATTCTAATGCTCAAGTCAATTAAATATGTTATCCACTGTTTTCTCCTGTCTCTCTTTCCTCTATCTGACCTGTGAGTATCAGATTCTCCAAGCCTTCCTTACTCATCACGTCCCATGAACTTCAGCTGTCTTTTTCTGATGCTCAGTATTAATTTCCTTTTCATTTCCATCCTTTATAAAACCTTATTATTGTACACATACTCAATTCATGATATCCACAGCATCCTTCTGTAGAACCACATTTCAGGATATTGAGGATATTGTCCAGCATTTGAGGATATTGTCCAGCATTCACTGCCATATTGCAATCTAGTACTCTCTTCTTTGTTTCTAGCCAAATTTTCCTGTCTCTTAATACTTTGCTCAGCTTCTGGATGCTTTTTAGATTTCAGTGTTACACTTCCTGACTTCCATTAGAGCATTTCCCAAGCATTTAAATTTAGTATCCCCAACCTGTAATTGTCATTTTGGGCTCCTCTGTTTGCTGATGACTATACATTCGGTTTTCTTGTAGTTTATTTGTAGTTTTTTCTTTCAACTTTCTTCATCTATCTTTTTTAGAAGGTCTTGTAGTTTTCTTTCCATATCAGCTATCACTACTATATCTTCTTCATATCTTATATTGTTCAGATTGTAACTGCCAATGACAAATCCTAGCATGCCTTCTAGGGTCCTCAGAATAGTCTGGCTGTACAAGTTGAATAGATCTAGTGAAAAGACACATCTTTGTCTTATGCCCTTTTTCTATCTTTGTATATCTGCTGAATTTGTTTCCTGTTCGTATGCAGGCAGTTTGCTGCCAGTAAAGGTTCTTGATTACTCTAATGTCTTTGCCAAATATATCGAGGTTGCTGAGTATTTACTAGTAATATTATTAATATTGAAAATTTAATCTTGAAATCCTATAAAAAAATCTTCTCCACGTCCAGCAAAGAAACTACTGGATTCTTTTCAATATCACATTAGTTTCAAATTCTAGTTTTGCATTTTCTGGCCAAAGCATCTTTTAAAATACAGTATAACCCGTATATAAGAGACTCGTATATAAGAGAGGTTTTATCTGGTCCCAAATTAGAGCCTGTGGTAATGTATATAAAATAGACCAAACCCGGATATAAGAGAAACTTGGATATAAGAGAACTTTTATCTGGTCCCGGCAACTCTCTTATATCAGAGTTGCACTGTATAAAGGGACAATGTCAGACTTTATTTTACAGGCTTACAGCCATATCACATGATGGTCCTGGGCATGACGGTAAACTGCATCTGGCAGCAAGGCCTCTGATTGGGAGGTTGTAAGGAGCATGGAACCACATCTTAATTGCTTTTGTTACCAGGTCCACCCTGACCCGAAGTGGTAGCACCTGTTAGGGTCCCAGCTATGGGCAAATAGTTAAACCCCAAACTTGGATCAAAACACTATAAAAGTATAAAAAATACAGTTTTGTAGAAATATATACATAAATATAGACTTTGATAGAAAAATATATACTTTTGAAAGAAAAATATTATTAACAATACATTTTTGAACAAAAAATTATCATAACACATTTTGAAATGAAAAAAACTATTCTCATCAGAACATTTTTGGATACAATACTAGAAGACATTTTCAATTTTTTAAAATCAAAAAAGAATTAGAACAAAATATTTAATCAAAATCTGAGTAAATCGATCTTCTCACTACGACTGAACATTTAAAAAAATACCTTTAAACCCCACCTTTTTGGCATTAAATAACCCATTGATATGCCATTAAACAAAACTCAAACTCAAACCATATCACATGAAATCACCTGTTCCCAACGATCACCAAAGTTAAGCAACGTTGAGTCTGGTTAGTACCTAAGTGGGTGACCACTTAGGAATATAAAGTGCTGTATGCTTAGATGTATGGGTGGAATAATGGATAGCAGCTCGGAATTGTTAATCACAAAGTTAAGTTCCAATTCCCTGTTGTGTTCATTATATGCACATGAATCCACTTCTTCTCTCCCTAAATATGGGTTAATTAATAAGACTTGCATTTCATTATCTCAACAAACATTCTCACAATCTAAAAATATTTTTGGCTTTAAATAACATTAAATAACATATAATACTTTTGATAATCCAGAGAAAATAAACCAGGCAATCAAATTATTTTGCAAATCAATGTTTTAACAATAAAATTTTCAGGATATATTTATGTGAGGTATTAACATAAGTTAATTCTAGATATATAGTTATGGGGGTCAGTTTTCTATTGTCATCAAGTAATGAATTCATAACCCCCCTCCGCACACACACATTCGAAGTATTACACTATGTCAGATTTTATAATAAAATCAATGTTTTATTGATATAATTTTTAATAAACTCCTGTCTTAATAAGGTCAGATTTGTTTGATAAGGTTACATTAGCAACTGATTTAAAAAATGGCTTACAATCTGTTGCTAACTGGGGCAAGAAATGACTTTTTATTTTTATTTTAATGTTTCCAAAATGAAATTGCTATCTATTACTCATCTAAGAGAACCCTTTTTTGCCATCCATCAGCATGGATGATGCTAACCTCCAGGAGAGTGACTCAATGCACCTTCTCAGACTAACGTATTAACAAATTAATATCGGTATGTGTTTTGTGGTGTAATATTGGAATATTGTCTTGGAATGGGAAACTTAGAGAGCCGAATGCAATTTCCATTTAAATACATTGCATTCACTTCCGCATAAATACCCATGGGAAAGATGTTAATTCATCTCTTCTCTCACCAGCTATGGGTTAAATAGCAAGACAGATTGAGTTCTATAGCCTTGGTTGGCAACCAGTCTACCAGAGAAAGAAATGGCTACCTGCTGCAGAAAAATCTTCAGCCTAGTCAGTCATATCTCTTTTGAGACATAATCGCCCGAGTGTGTATCACGTATGGCAATTAAGTGACTGACTCAGTAACGCCTTGCATCTTCGTGGCCTTGCTTTGGTGTGAGATGATTAAAAAAATGTATAAAAATGGCAAAAAATATACAAGCAAAGATAATACAGTAAGTAATAAAAAAATCCAGCAATAATGTTTCAAGAGTAAGAAAGTGAACAAAAATCAATGAATGAATGACTGATGAAGGTTGTAGAATGCCAAGGGGTCCATGTTAACATATAAAATAACAAACTAATTTATTCACGTATATAGGATATTGCATACATTTTTCTAGATCTTACATGTTTCAGGTTGTTTTATGTTTCATGGATTGAAAGAGACATGATTGCCCAAGTGTGTATCACGTATGGCACTTAACTGACTGACTGAATATAATAGTTGGAATCATTATTAAGGCTTCTACTGGGCATAAAGTGGGGGATCAGTTTTATATTGTTATGAACTAATAAACTGATCCCCTATAAATTACTACTTGATAATATAATACATCTCTTCCCCCTCTAGCTATGAGTCAAATAACAGTACAGATTGGGTTCTACAGCCTTGGTTGGCAACCAGTCTACTACAGAAAGTAATGGCAAACTACTGAAGAATATGTTCTGCCCAGTCAGTTATGTCTCTTTCAAGACATGATTGCCCAACGGCTAAAACATCATAAACATGTCAACAAAGATGAGGACAATGATCCAAATAATTTAAATAGTTTAAATGCATAATAAAGCATGAAACATACACAATAAGTTTTATCAATATTCTTTAATATTATGGTGCACCTATTATAAGGCTCAAGAACCACCCATGGTAGAGTGTTACTGAATGTAAGAGGAGGCAGAAGGAAGCCAAGATTAAGTGGATAACAAGGATAGATAGAGATTGACCCTGATTTGAAGAAGTTAAGATTGTCGAAAAGTATTCAGATGAAAGTATGTTTTTCAAAGAGTAAAAATCCGAGGGACACTTCCTCCTTACAAATAGAATACAGGGGAAATGTAGTTGATTAAAGTCTGTTAGACTAATGGTAAGTTTTAGAATTAAAGGTTTGAACTGGTGGATCTATCATCTGAACAATTGCTATGGCTATATCAACTGAGAATTGGCTTGATATACCAAACACTGTTTAGAAAAATAATGACAAAGTGGACAAATTTATAAATGTAGTTGATTAAACTCTGTTAGCCTCATGGCAAGTCTTAGAATTAAAGGTTTGAACTGGTGGATCTATCATCTGAACAATTGCTATGGCTATATCAACTGAGAATTGGCTTGATATACCAAACACTGTTTAGAAAAATAATGACAAAGTGGACAAATTTATAAATGTAATTGATTAAACTCTGTTAGCCTCATGGCAAGTCTTAGAATTAAAGGTTTGAACTGGTGGATCTATCATCTGAACAATTGCTATGGCTATATCAACTGAGAATTGGCTTGATATACCAAACACTGTTAAGAAAAATAATGACAAAGTGGACAAATGTTTCTTACGTGATGTGTTTTGACTTTTAGGAGTTTCTAAAGTGATATTTATGTTGATATAACTACATGTGCACATGAAGGAAAGGAGATGCTGAAATTTTAAAATTTTAAATTAAATTTTTTTTTAACTGATGAACTAATTAATTTGATTTAGTTTCTTTTTGCTTATATTTTTCTTGGATTTGTCATTAAGAATCTTGCTTTGTCACAATAAAAGATCTACTAATTTCTTGTCAGCATTTCTTCTCCTTCATGTTCATGTTTAGTTATATCAATGTAAATGTCACTCTAGTTTGTTGAAGTCCTAAAGGATGAAATATATCCCTGGAAAACACCCAAGTGCTGTCTCCAGGAACAATCACCTTCTGGTGATATGGAAAGTGAAACTGGTTCAACATGGCACCTAAATTACGATACCATTGAATGACCAGAACTTGAAAGAGAAGTATGCAGACAATGTCAAAAGATATTATGCACTAAATGAAAATGGAATTTTGAACTAGGATACATTAAAAGAAGCTTTAGTAAATTCAGCAAATGAGATCCTTCCAAAGAAAATTTGACACGGTAAAAGCAGTGGATGATAGATTAAATTCTTGACATGCAAAAGAGAAATGGCTTCACGTTGTAGAAACAGAAAAAAGGAACATTACATAAAAAGCAGATATGCATAAAAGAATAACAGAACTAACAGGACAAAAGAGCCGCTCCTCAACAGGACGCATATAATCCAAGGACCGGACGGTGATATTAGAGAAAGAAAAAAGATATCAAAGATTAAACAAATGCATCAGAAAATTCTTCCATGACAAAAGAGGACACCCTAAAATATACAGCAATATTAAATTACCAGAAAAATTAAAATCTGAACTTCAAAATAGAACAAAAGGAAAACAACAGGACCAGATGGAATTCCTTTCCATATACTTGCTTTCCCAACAGCTACAATCTCCAGGAATTTAAATGTAAGGTCAATAGACATCTCCTATCACACTAACTCACATCCATTCTCTCCAGCTTTTTTTCATCTACTCCACCCCCATCTTCTGTATTCTCATTCACCTATTACCCTCCTCCTGACGTTTCTTATAACTAACCCCTCTTTCTCATCCCTTTCCTCTATGTAACACCCTGCGCAACAATGGCAGTAGAATGCCTTGCTTGGGGTAAGATGATTAAAAAACATAAATTGTAATGGAGATGCAAACCACATTAAATGATTTCAGCATTGACAAAATTACAGAGATAATAGACAGTGGCATGATGCCAAGAGACCTGACTTCATTTTCATAAAACTGCCTAAGTAACCAAGTGCAAGAGACAAAAAAAGGGCCTATTATAGTCAAACACATCACTCAGGTAATGTTGAAATAAGTGATTCCTCTGAGCAATGGTGGCTGAGCAAGCAGGAGGGAACCAAGGGGAAGAATGGGTTTTAAGTTGAAACTTCCTTCTAGGGATAAAAGCATTGATGCTGGCTTTCACTCAGGAGGAGACCTTGGTGGCTCAGTCTTCAACAGGGAGACTAAAAACTGCGTTCCAAGAGACATCACAAAGGAAGTCACAAAACACCTCCCAGTTCACTCTTTGATAGCAATAGGATATTCTGTTAGTAGGTGGTTCCTGGAAGGAGGCAAAGTAGAAAGAGATATTAACAGAAACCATGGCATGATCAGAGCTTGCAAGAGAACATAGCTGCATGGTATAGCAACAGTCAGGAATAGACATGAGGCAAAGATGTAGTAGTAAAGTGACACTATCAGGGTTATTGGGGAAACACACATGGAGAAATGCACCACTTCCTTGAGAGATTAAATGACTGAAAAGTTCATGGTATAGATACTAGCAAAATCTGTGACAGAGTTTTCCAGCCATTGTTGTGGGCATTAAAGTCATCAAACACAAATATATTAGCAAATGGATGAGAGGAAATGTCCTTGTCTATATTGTCAGAAATGATGTCTAGCATAGAACAGTCAGAAGAGGAAGTGGAGTGATAGAGAAAGAAAAGATAGCTGAGTTTAGAAGAGAGACAGGTAGACACGTGTGAAAATGTTCTAGAGATTCAAGAGAAATCACTCTAGCTAGAGAGAGATTTTCACTGACATAAACACCAAGGTCAGGCATGTGGACATTGTAGTCCTTCCTAAAGATAGGAAGGTAACCGGGGATAGAGAAATCAGAAGATGATTATGCATTAAGTTTCTTGTAGTTTATATGTAATTCTTTCTTTAGCTATCCGGCAGCAAGGCCTCTGATTGGGAGGTTGTGAGAAGCATGGAACCACCTCTTTATTGCTGTTGTTCCTAGGTCTACCCTGACCCGAGGTAGTAGCACCTGTTAGGGTCCCAGCTAGGGGTAAATAGTTAACCCCCAAACTGGGGTCAAAACACTATGAAAGTATAAAAATAGACTTTTATAGTAAAAATTCCAGCAATACGTTTTTGAAGGGAAATAAAATATTACCAGCAATACATTTAAAAAAAAGATATATACCAGCAATACATGGCTCAACAAAAACTGTTTTATAAAAATATGTCAAAGAAAATTGATCTACAAAATTCTATTTATATGAATCTATCCTAAACATTTTGTCAGCTTTAAATAACCCATTGAGGTTGATATGCTGTAAAACCAAACCAAACCAAACCAAACCAAACCAAACTTTCTTTAACTACTTTTTGTAAAAGGTTTTGTAGTTTTTTTTCTCTTTCTGTTATCAGCATGTTATCATCTGTGTACCTTATACTGCTCAGATTGTGGTCACCAATGATAAAACCTGGAAGGACTTCTAGAGCCCCCAGTATTTCCTTGATGTCAGTCAGTTAAAGTGACATACGTGATACACACTTGGGCGATCATGTTTCGAAAGAAACACAACTGACTGGGCAGAAGATTATCCCGCAGTAGGTTGCCATTGCTTTCTGCAGTAGACTGGTTGCCGACCAAGGCTATAGAACCCAATCTGTCCTGCTATTTAACCCATAACTGGAAGGAAGAGATGGATTAATACCTTTCCCAGGGGTATTTGCACGTAAGTGAATACAATGGATTCAACTGGAATTCAAACTCAACTCCCCGGTTTCTCTTTTCGAACCGATATCCACTGTACCACAACTCACATCCTTTCCTTGATGTATAGGGTGAATAGATCTGGTGAGCAGACACATCCTTGTCTTACACCTGTTTCTATTTTTATGTATCTACTGAACTAGTTTCCTGACCATATGCAGGCAGTTTGCTGTCAGTACAGGTTTTTTATATCTTTCCCAAATATATCAAGGTTGCCAAGCATCTCTATGAAGTCTTTGTGGTGTACTTTGTTGAATGCCTTTGAATAGTCTATGAAACAATGGTACATGTCTTTCTGCATTTTAGAAGTTCTACCAGGATTCTTTCTTGGTGGCCACAATCTTAGCAGCATAAGATATGCAGATGACACAGTGTTGATAGCAGACAGAGGAAGAAAACTAAAAGAATTCCAAGAGAAGGTAATAAAGGAAAGTGAAATGAAAGGACTAAACATTAATTGCCAAAAAATTGAGTGAATGGTTGTTAACAAAAATAACAGCCCAAGCTGTAAGTTACAAATAGGAGTTCAAAACAAGTGATGTTGAAATCCAAAGAAGTATTTGAATAGCAAAAAATGCTATGTATTAAGAACTGGGAAAATTTTGTGAGAAAAAAAGAAATGAGTACTGAACTGTTAGATAATGAAGGTCGTCTTGAACAGGCATGCCTCCATATTATACCACACAAATGCTAGTGTACCTCAGTACACCAGGGCTCTATTCTAGGCCCAATGCTCTTTTTGATCTTCATAAACAACTTTCCTGATGTGATTATCCCAAGTAGGCATCTACGCTGATGACACCACCATTTACTCCCACCTCAGTAAGAAATCTGGCGAGGCGGCCAAAAATAACCTCACTGCTGATCTTAAGAAGGACCTCCACTCTGTGGTAGACTGGGGTAAGAAATGGCTTGTAAATTTTAATGCTTTTAAAACAAAACTGCTATCTGTCGACCACCACAGGCAGTCCCTCTTACCCACCATCAGTCTGGACCAAGCGCCCCTCCTTGAAAGCAATACACTGTACCTCCTCAGTCTCATTCTCTCTTCTGACCTCAAGTGGAACCATTAAATTAACTCAGTAGCTAAATCAACTGCTAGAAAAGTTGGGTCACTGTGTCGGGCTAGGAAGTTTTTCCCACCTGAGTTCATCTTGCACATACACAAATCAACCATCTGACTGTGCATTGAATACTGTTGTCACATCTAGTTGGGCACCCCAGCTATTCATCTCAGGGTTCTTGACAGGATTCAAAGGAGAATCTGTAATGAGATAGGTACTGACCTGGCAGCTCGACTCCAGCCACTTTCTCACCAGCAGGGTGTGGCTTCCCTCTGTCTTTTCTACAAATATTTTCATGGCTTCTGCTCCAACAAGCGTAGCTCACTGATGCCCCTTCCACAAGAATTTACTCAAGCAATCAGACTGGCAGCAAGGTCTAACCCTTTTAAAGTTAAATCAATCAAATGCAGCCACTGCTTCTACTCCAGCAGCTTTCTTTCTTGCACTTCCCACCTGTGGAACTCCCTTCCATATACTACAATCTACAAGAATTTAAATGCAATGTCAATTCCCATCTCTTGTTCACTTGACTCCAGTTCTTTTCTTGTCCTTTCCCCATCACCTCCGTGTATCTTGATCTTTTTCTTTCTTACTCTACCCTTACAACTCTCTTCACACTGGTATTTCCATCCTTCTCTTGCTCTTTCTCCAACACCACCCGTAACCGGCTTGTTTTTTTCTTTGCCCTCCTCCTGCTTAAACTTTCACTCTTCTCTTATGTAGCCCTCTGCAAACCAGTGGCAGTACCGCCTTGCTTGGGGGGAAATAATTAAAAAATAATAATAATAACATCAATCCTCTATCAATCCTCCTATATAACAGGGGCTATAGCCCGGTTCACACTCCACCCACGTCTATTGAACAGGTTAAGAGGCTCATCCCTTGTTCCCTGTTTAGGATGTGGTTTCCGGCTTTCCATTTTCCAATCTTTTCACTATTACGTAGCCCCCTGCACATCAGTGGCGTTACCGCCTTGCTCGGGGTGATACGATTAAAAAAAAAAAAAAAAAAAAAAAAGTCACAAGCCAGATAAAAAGAGACTTGATGTTGAGAATACCCTGGCCTTAACATGTGGGCAACACAAAAGTTTTTAGAGAAAATATAAGCAAATTGAAACTTAGACTTAACACTGTGGATGTGCGCATTGTGGTGTAGTGGATATCATCTCAGAATAAGAAATTGAATATTAATCCATTCACTTACAATGAAATACCCTTGGGAAAGATATTAATCCATCTCTTCTCCCTCAGCTATGGGTAAAATAGCAGGACAGATTGGGTTGGCAACCAGTCTACTGCAGAAAGTAATGGCAACCTAATCTTCTGCCCAGTCAGATATGTCTCTTTCAAGACATGATCACCCAAGCATGTATCACATATAGCACTTAACTGATACTTAATACCAGGAATGTGCATTGTGGTGCAGTGGATATCGACTCGGAATGACAAATCGAGGAGCTGAATTAGAATTCCAGCTGAACTCCATGCATTCACTTATGCACAAATACCCTTGGGAAAGATATTAATCCATCTCTTCCCTCCAGTTATGGATTAAATAATAAAACAGACTGGATTCTATAGCCTTGGCTGGCAACCAGTCTACCGCAGGAAGCAATGGCAACCTTCTGTGAGATAATCTTTTACCCAGTCAGTTATGTCTCTTTTGAGACATGATCACCCAAAGTGTGTACCATGTATGGCACTTAACTGACTGAATACCAGGAAGAGACAAATTCAATTTCTAAAAAGAAGGCTTGAAAAATTTGAGACTCAAAGCACAAACTGAAGGCGATATGGAATTTAATCAGAGCTACAAAGGAGAGGAAGTTGTTGAGAGCCATAATTGCCAATGTCCTTAAGGGAACGCAGCACATAGGAGAAGGAGAAGAATTCTTTCATAATTGCTTTGCTTACAATTCATATATGAAATGAGCTTTTGAGAAAATCTGTATGAAGGAATATTCATTCTTTGAAATGGTAAATAGGACCTTGCTGAACTGTAATTGTCTGCATGGCCGAGCAGTCTAAAGGATGCCAGATCAAATGGTATTTTCTCTTACAAATGAGGACATAGGATAAAACCCTGCTAAAGAGAAGGTTTTCTTTATCAAGTTTTTTTTGAGTGTGTAGGCCAGTAGACATAATACATACTGTTTAAAATTTTAAAAAAAACTATTTTAAACACAGGAATCCACTAAAATGGATGTGCGTGGGTGGTGCAGTTGATATCAGCTAAGAACAAGAAATTAGAGAGCCAAGTTCAAATACCCTTGGGGAAAGTATTAATCCATTGCTTTTCCTTCCAGCTATGGGTTAAATAGCAGAACAGATTGGGTTCTATAGCTTTGGTCGGCAACCAGTCTATAACAGAACGTAATGGCATCTTACCATGGGAAAATCTTATGCCCAGTCAATCATATCTCTTTCAAGACATGATCGCCCAAGCATGTATTATGTATGGCACTTAAATGACTGTTCCACTAAAAATAATGTTTAAAGTTATAATGTCGGATTAAAAATAAATTCATTAATTGTTTTGAACTGTATGCGAATGTTACAAACCTGACTAGAATTCTCAGCTAGCTCTCGAAACCTTCATTCTAAGCCTCTATTCGTTACACTATGCACACATCCAGAAAATCTGAGTAGATACTACACTCTGATCCTAATTTAAAAAAAAGCAGAATAATAATAATCAGTCAGAAAGTATAACTAATTTTAATCCAGCTGGATTACAGGATATACAGATACTACACTCTTATCTGATGTAAAAAAAAAAAGTGAACAAATAACTTAGAGAGTTGAGTTAAAGGGAGATAATTACATGGCTACCAGAAGTGCCATTGCACATGGAATGAAAATAATATAACCTAGTGTTCATAATAAAGGGCTTCGTTTGAAATTTCTAGTCCCTGAAGAAAGCCAGAGCATACAACAGCCAAAATGACATAAAGATGAGGATAGTGATCGAAACAATGTAAATAGTGATTCTAGTTTAGCTAAGCTACAAATTGTGCAGATACTACACTTTGATCCAAGTTAGAAAGTCTAATGGTCATACAAAAAAAATAAAGAAGCAATAAAAAATGATTGAAAAATGGAATAATGCGGCTCTTTTAGATTTTATCTTAAATGCAGAATCCATCTCATGAAACCGAAAATTATATTGCACATTGTCATCAAAAACTAAGTCATGATCTATCTATACTTATTTAAAAATGGAACTTTGTCTCTGTGTGTGTCCATTACCTGTAGACTCCAAAATGGCTGAACTGATTTTCTTGAAAATTTATACAGTTGTACTATAAGCGTCTGCAAGTGTTCTTAACTAGGTTTTGTGTCAAGGTACCCCCAATAAATATCGATAATCGAAAAAATCGGGTTATAGAAGGAGTGGTCCGATTTTAATCAAATTTGATACACTCGTAGACAAAGACATAAGAAATGATATTCAGAAGTTTCAAGGTTGCAATTCTTACAATAGTGCAGAAAATCGATAATATATATATATAAAAGGCAAGATGTTTGTGTGTGTGCCTGTTTATCTGCCTGTATGTCTGTATTGTTTTCAGTCCTTTTTTTTTAGTTTTTGCTTCGAGTTTGGCTCTAAGTAGGTATAATTGTAATTCTTAGTCTCAGCCATGATACCATTTATTCAGAGGACTTATTTAGCCTTCAAAATTCAGTTTAAAACGAAAAAAACTTATTTGATATCGATAACAAGAAATCAAAATTTGACTTATATCCATTCATTTTTCTTTCAGCTTTAACTGGAAATAACTATTGCTTTTTAGTCTTTCGTGCCAACATCCAAAGAGTCTGAGCTCCAGGACCATGGATTAGTTTTAAAGCTTTCATTACACCCGAGCAACGCCGGGCTATAATGCTAGTAAATGAATAAATTGAAAGAGAAATAATAGTAATAATAATAATAATGTAAGTAGTGGTATATTATCATTAACTAGTTTGGAAGTGGAAAATCTTGATCTGAAAGACAAGGAATGTTCCAACAGGTATGCTGCTGATGATGATAATGATTTTAAAGAGATAATTCAGTTAGGGAAAATAGTAACAAAAAGTACACTTGTAGAATCAAAAGTAATAAATTGTAATTTCTTTGGCATATAAAGAGGAAAGTGGGCTTGGTGAATTTAACACTGACAAGAGAAAAGGAAGTCAGGTATGTATGCTGCTGTTGATGATAAACAAATCAAAACACTGATTAAAAATAACCCATTTAACACTGCGCAGGATATTGCAGAAATACTCTTCATATCTCATATGAGCATGGAATGCACTTGGGTATGTGAATTACTACAATGTTTGGGAACCTCATGATTATGAGAGAATAAAAATTTAATGGACTCTATTTCCAACTGCGATTCTCAGTTTCAACTCAATAAAGACGACTCATTTTTGAAAGGAATAATCATAGGTTATGAAAAAGATGTTAGAGGTGGCAACAAATATACACAAATGCTTTACTACTGCCAACGATAATTCAAGGAATAGTGCTGATAATGATTTTAAAGAGATAATTCAGTGAGCGTTAATGAAAATTGTCAGTTGATATTACCTTCTTAGCTTTGACAACCAAATCTTGGTATTTTTTTCAAGTTCAGCATTGTAGGGTGATGGCAAATAAGACTATAGATGTGCAACTCTGAAATTGCTGGCAGCATTAATATTTGTACTTTGAATATAATCTTTTCTTTTCAATAAAAGAAAGAAGGAAGAAAAGACTAACCATCAGGTGTCAGCAAACAGAATGTATGATTGTCAGTAAGAGAGTACAAGATGTGTGCCTTTGAAGTGGCAATGTCAGAATCAAGCTTAATTAAAACACTTCACTGATAACTTAATTATCAGTGAGGTGTTATAACAACTAATGAAAAATATGACATAGCAACCCAAATAATGATGAAAGATGTTTTCCAAAAGCTAAAGGAAGCATTAAGAAAAAGGAAGATCTTTTTAAACAAAGAAAAGAATGCTGAACAATTTCTTCGGTGATGAAGAAGAGGCTTGGTTCAACAGAAGGATGTTGAGAATACTATCAATGAAATGTGTGCAATGTAGAAATTTTAAGGAAAATAGTAACAAAAAGTACACTTGTAGAATCAAAAGTAGTAAATTGTAATTTCTTTGGCTTATAAAGAGGAAAGTGGGCTTGGTGAATTTAACACTGACAAGAGAAAAGGAAGTCAAGAGAGACAGAAAGCAAACATTAAGTGAACGATTTGAATGGTTTATGAATGAATACTTCTCCTTGTCTAACCATCTGTAAACGAACAGACTGGGAGAAATAGCAAAGGTATAAACATTGCTTAAAGCTACAAAAGAAAGGAAGTTGTGGAGAGCCATGTAAACAGATGGCTGGGGCTGGAATGGATAGCAAGAGGATAAACATTGCTTAAAGTTACAAAGGATAGAAAGTTGTGGAGAGCTATGAAAATGGCTGCAGAACAGGGACTGGGAGGGACAGCAATAGGATAAACATTGCTTAGGGCTATAAAGAATAGGAAGTTGTGGAGAGCTATGAAAATGGCTGGTAAAACAGAACTGGGAGGAATAGCAATGGGATAAACTCAAGCATACAGGGTTCAGTGGACACATGGCTCATTTGATAAATCATTGGATATATCCAATGGCTTGACCTAAAAATTTGTGAGTTCAATGCTTGGCTACAACAGTTGTGTATAAATAACTTAGAGATTTGAGGTAAAGGGAGATTATTGTATGAGATCCAGAAGTAGTATGTCACATGCAACAAGAATGATATATCCCATTGATGAAAATAAAAGGTTTGGTTTGAAATTCAAAGTACAGGAAGAAGGCTGGAATGTATAACAGCCAACGCTTCCAAAACAGTTTAATTTTTATACTTGATTGATTCTGATATCTTAAATTCATCGCTGTCAGTTTCTACTTTCACCTTGTATTAATATCCATATATTCTCTCCTCTTAATGTTGGTAGTTGTTATTTTTGCTTTCCATTACTACCACAGCATCCTTCAGTAAACCTTGTAGTGAACAAAACAAATTTAAAATTCAAATCTGACTCATTGATTTTGTAAGAAAAAAAAAAGAATTTTTTGGAATATACAAACTTTGCACACAAAACTCAGAAAATTTCACACCTTAATGTGAAATGTTTTTCAGCAAATATCAAACTAGGAAACCTCAAAAAAAAAAAAAAAAATTCAAATAATCTTTAATTATAAAAAAATACATATATATCAAATTCCTTTTACAAACCCTTTTTGCAAGCTGACATGAAGTTTGTTTGTCATCCAATGGGAAGCCCAGGGTGTGAATTCCCAAATGACCTGTTTGGAGCCCCAAGAAATGAAATAAAAGGACAAGAAGATGGTAGAGAAAATAGAGGTAATGAACACATTCCTTGACAAAAATCAAGTGATTATATTATTGTTGCCTCTCTTTCTCTCTCATATTTTTTTTCACTGTTCACCAACCTACTTAATAACTGACAGGTACCCCAAAGACTGAGTGAATACTTCAAAGACACTCCTCATACATACAACAAATGCTCATTCATTCATACCTACATACATACACATAAACACTTTCAGCAATTACCACTATGAACATTTCTAACAACCTTGTATCAATCAAAAGACATTACTTTTATTTGTAAAAACCTTAATTGATATATATATATATGTTTCTATATACAATTTGATTTTCTTGTTTTGTACCCCTTTTATGGTGGGCTATCTACTAACAAGGCCAAATCAAACTAATCTGTTTCAACACACATATACACGTCACTCTAACGGATAACCCTCTATAAACCCATGTTTCTGCTGCTTCATGTCTCTTTTACATCAGTGAGGAGATTGTCAAGCATTTGCAGCTCAATAAGATGATTGATATTTCAACAAGACTACATAACACAGTAATAGTCATAAGGAGGGCAATGTTTACTACTAAATATTGTATTTATCTGTAAGAGTATCTCAAGCAGTTATTTGAAAAAGGTTCTATAAAAAAATGTGTAAATTGTTGAAATTTCATTTGTTAAAAATTTAAGAGAAACTTATTTAAATAGTAGCTATCACAAAAAAAAAAAATTCCTGAATATTCAATGTCAAATCTTGGGAATTATCAATTGTTGTGGGTTTTAAAACTTTTGATGAGATTTTTGTGCTTTATAGAAAAACTAGCAGTATATCCCAACATTGCTTGGGTGTAATGAAAGCTTTAAAACTAATCCACGGTCCTGGAGCTCAGACTTAACCTAAAGAATATTTGAAATAATAAAATAATTGTGACAATTTACCAATAGCACCTAGTATATATATATATATATATATTGTAACTAAGTTGTTGAACTCGTAGGTTTATTTACTTTTTGTTCATGCATTTACTTTTATAAAGAGTGTTCAATAAAAATGTAGTTATATATATATATACTAGGTGCGATTGGTAAATTGTCCACCCAAAATCTAACCACCCTCCTTCTATCATCAAGCATATGCCCTCATCAATAGAATACAGAATTAGTAGAAACTCAGCTAATAAACATAGCAATTTTTATAATACTGCATTGAAAAATAGTGGATACATAAACCCAAATATTAAATATGTAAACAAGAAAAGCAACCCTCGAAGAAAAAAATAGGAATAGGAAAATCATCTGGTACACACCCCCTTACAACCAGATGACTAATGGTAAGTTGGGAAGAAAATTCCTCGAGTTAATTAGGAAACACTTCCCGGAGAAAAGTCCACTAAGTAAGATCTTTAATAAAAAAACTATAAAATTAAGTTACAGCTGTATGAATAATCTAGAAAAAAATTATAAAAAACCACAATAATAATATTTTTAAAATATTCAACAAAACCAGTAAAAATAACCAGACAACAGAAAATAACAATTTAAACAAGAAAAAATGTAATTGTAAAAACCCCATAGACTGTCCGCTAGAAAATAGGTGTTTGACGGAATCGATAATCTATCAATGTGAAATATCGACGAAGGAAAACCCAAACAATATAAAAGTCTATATAGGGAGTACTAAAAACACTCTAAAGCAGCAAATTTACCAGCATACCTCTTCATTTAATAATAGCAAGTACAGAAATAGAACATCGCTATTGAGATATCATAGGTAGCTAAAGGAAACAAAAAGAAAAACACCCAAAATAAAGTGGAAAATCCTAAAAGAAGCTAAAACATGTAAGTCCTTAAATGAACCATGCTCATTATGCTTATATGAAAGACTATTTATTATTAGATCCCTTAAAAATAAAAATTTATTAAACAAACGCAACAAAATTAATGTCATATGCAGACATTGTAAATTATTCACATTAGAAAATGGATAAAACCTAAATTAAATGACATGCATAAAACTAACAAGTACATAAGAAAATAATCACTGATGAATTAGGTAAAAATAAAAATAAAAATAAAGCCAAAAACAGAATTTTTTTTTTTTAAATAAATCCTCCCTTTGTATCAGGATAATAAACTTTACAACAAATGGATAGATGGAGCAAAAAAATAGTAGTTTAAGGTTTTTTGGTTTTTTTTTTTTGGAAAAAATCTTTTCTTTAACAAATAGACTAAAGAGGGCAAGAAAGGAGACTGGTACTAGTAAAAAGGAATATCACATCAAATGTAATAAAACTGAACGAAAATGATAAGATCAAATTAAGGGGAGGGAAAACATTAAGGAAGGAAAACAGACAAGAGAAAAATAGGGTCAAGAAAAAAGGAGGAGGAAAAAGTTGGTTAGCACAAAAATTCTTCGGGGTCAAACCCCAAAGTGAATCTCCATTCTGATTAGCCACACAAAAAAAAACACCCATATACATTCACAGTAAACATAAAGTATTTGTCATTTAAATGTAAATCATCTGCACAACCACACCAAAATTGCCTGATGATGAGAATTAATCTCGAAACATAGAAATTTCCATGTCGCAATGTAAAATTGACATAACCATATAATTATATTATATTATATTATATTATATTATATTAAGCTCTATAATACTCATTATATTGAGCACTGTTTATAATAAAATAAATGCCAGAGCACTCAAAATGAAAAAAAACCTTGAGTCATCTTCACTTGGAATTATATATATATATATATATATATATATATATATACTAGCAGTATAGCCCAGTGTTGCTTGAGTGTAATGAAAGCTTCAAAACTAATCCATGGTCCTGGAGCTCAGACTCTTTGGACGTTGGCACGAAAGACTAAAAAGCAATGGTTGTTTCCATTTAAAGCGAAACCGTAGACTGAAAGAAAAATGAATGGATGTAAGTCAAATTTTGATTTCCTGGTATCGATATCAAATAAGTTTTTTTTGTCGTAAACCGATTTTGAAGACTAAATAAGTCCTCTGAGTAAATGGTATCATGGCTGAGACTAAGAACTACAATTATACCTACTTAGAGCCAAACCCAAAGCAAAAACTAAAATAAAAGGGCTGAAAAAATACAGACATACAGGTAGATAAACAGACACACACACAAACATCTTGCCTTTTATATATATATATTATCGATTTTCTGCACTATTGTAAGAACTGCAACCTTGAAACTTCTGAATATTATTTCTTATGTCTTTGTCTATGAGTGTATCAAATTTGATTAAAATCGGACCACTCATTCTAAAACCCGATTTTTTCGATTATCAATTTTCGATATTTATCAGGGGTACCTTGACACAAAACCAAGCTAAGAACACTAGAAGACACTTATAGTACAACTGTGTAAATTTTCAAGAAAATCGGTTCAGCCGTTTCAGAGTCTATCGGTAGCGGACACACCCACACACACACACAGACACACACACACACACACACACACACACACACACACACGCACACAAAGTTCCATTTATAAATAAGTTTAGATATACATTTTTTGAAAAAAAAATGTTACCAATACATTTTTTTTAGAAAAAAAAATGCCATAATACATAATTATTACCAGCAATACATTCTTGAATACAAAACTAGAAGACAGCTTCAATTTCTAAAATAAAAATAAAAAATAAATTAAAATTTTTCATCAAAATCTGGATAAATCAACTTTCTCACTAAAACTGAATTTTTAAAATATACCTTAAAACCCCACTTTTTTTGCATTAAATAATCCACAGACAAAACTCAAACTCAAAATAATTCCATAACCTGGATT
Source organism: Ascarosepion bandense (assembly GCA_037127315.1). NCBI lineage: Eukaryota > Metazoa > Mollusca > Cephalopoda > Sepiida > Sepiidae > Ascarosepion > Ascarosepion bandense. The sequence goes on along the minus strand of JBBBDQ010000386.1, from coordinate 1,478,961 downwards.
CAGGTATATTCCATTACTGCTTTCATTCAAACCCCAGATCATAGCTTCTGTTTTGGGAAGGTTTATCTTCAGTTTTATTTTTTGGGCAGTTGGTAGAGGGTGCTGATTTTCTACTCAATATCATTTTTATCTCAACTATGAATATCTATGTCATCAGCATAGCCCCCACCCCCCACCCTATTATTGGTTTCAGGAGGAAAAGCAAGATTATTTTCTTCTCTTGGTAGATTCATTTGAGATGCGGTATAAAAGATCAGTGCCCATCTCTTCCCATCTGTGCTTGTATACGTGTAGGGCATAGTGTAGGAAAAAGATTAAATAGACTGGGGCTCTTATTCCCTCCTTGTTTTACTCCTTATGAGGTTTGAAATGTTTCCATATTGGGAGCCATGACAGACTTATAAAACTTTATACACTGATAAATTTCCTCTATTAGTTCAATTCATTCAGACAATTTCTTTGGAAGACAATTTCTTTGGAAGACAATTTCTCAGTTTGAAATTGTTTAATGGCATATCAACACCTCTTTGGGTTATTTAATGCCAAAAAGGTGGAGACTTAAGGTATTTTTTTAATGTTCGGTTATAGTGAGAAGGTTGATTTAGTCAGATTTTAATGAAAATTTTTTGTTTTTATTCTTTTTTATTCAAGAATACTGAAAATGTCTTAGTTTTGTATTCAAAAATGTTTTGCTGAGAATATTTTTTTCTTCAAAACTGTGTTATGGTAATATTTTTTTCTTCAAAAATGTAAATTATCAATATTATTTTTCCTTCAAAAATGTTAATTACATTCTGCTACGGAAGACGAGTGAATTGACAATCACCAAAGCAGTAAAACTACTCACTGAGCTTTTCAGTCCTAAGACATGTCTTTTTCATAAAAAATGAAAATGTCTTAATCTAAATAAGAATGAATCGGACGACAATACCACTTTCACGTCAATAGTTAACAAAAACTGGCAGAGCTAAGTGCAAACAACTTCATTTGGGCAAAGACTGGTTTCAGCAAAAGATGCAGAAATTAGACGAAGAATGCTTAGCAAATTGGAAAATGAACCAAATATAACTCTTCAGCAAATTGCCAAAAAACTATGCTGCAAACAAAAAGTCTCTGAAAACTTATGAAGCAAAGAAAAAGCAAAATAAATTGCTTCCAAACCCATGTTATGGATCTGGGGCCATACATTGGTACAAAGATTGTTTTTTCAGAAACAAAAAATGCTTTATATGTAACCGAGTTGAACCCAAAAGTTCGCATTGCTGAGCTAAAAATAAAACCAAAACAAAGAGTAGCATAAAAAAATACATGGTCAGATTAGCTAAACGGTGCTAATACCAGGAAATTTGTGCACACAAAAATGTTCAACAAAAGTGTTGAATTTTGATTAGACTCGGGGTCTGACTTGACAATAATTAACTGGCAAACAAGGAAAAAATTGGACAAGCCAACCATAATCTGTCACTGAAGAAAACTTAAATTCATGGGAGAATTAATTGTCAATGCAACTTTCAGCGGTAAGACTTCTTGTAAATTAAAATTGTTTGTTATGAAAAATGATTGCATGACACAATTTCAGCTATTAATTCATATTGCCAAAAAATTGAAAGTTGGAATGTCAAAGCTGATAAACTAAAAAAAGAATTAAAGGAAGCCTATCTAGGAATTTTTCTGGTGGTTTAGGTAGATGTACCAAAATGATGGCTAAAATTGGATTAAAAGATTATGCTAAGCCAGTATTTAAAAAGAAGAGAAATGTACCTTTTGCCTTGTTGGTACTTGACAGATTAGAAAAAACTTGTGTTCTATCAAAAGTAGAGTACAGTGAATGGGCTGCACCTGCGGTCTATGTAAAAAAGAAATCCAAAGACATACGCATTTGGGTTGATTTTTCAACAGGGCTGAATACTGTTCTGAAGGACTATCGCTACCCTCTTCCTAGTCCCGAAGATATTTTTGGGAAGCTTCATGGTAGGGAGAGGGTCTTCAAAATTGACCTTAGCAAAGCTTATTTACAAATTCCTGTTGAAGAAGTAAGTTCAAAGTTATTGTGTATAAATATCCATCGTGGATTATATAAATTTGAACGTTTACCATTTGGAGTCGAGGTAGCGCCAACAATATTTCAACAAGCCATGGATACCATGCTGGGCAGACTTGGCTTCGCTGTCGCTTACTTAGATTACATTTTAATGAAAAGCCAAAGCGTAGTTGAACATAAGGGTCATGTCTACGAAGTTTTTGCTAAAATCCAAGAGTACAGTTTCAAAATGAAAGAGACCAAATGTGATTTTTTTATGGAAAAAATCAATTACCTAGGACACATAATTGACAAGGATGGTAGAAGACTAAATCCTGAATGGGCTTCTGCAATTAAAGACATGCCTGTACCCAATAACATCGTTTCATTACAGAGCTTCCTAGGTCTAGCAAATTATTATCAAGGCATTCATACCAAATATGCATAATTTGTGTGCTCCCCTTAATGAATTACTAAAAAAAAGACAAGCTTTGGATTTGGACAGCAGAATGCCAGCAGGCATTTGAAAAAATAAAGAAAACTTTAACATCAGACTTGTTTCTGACACATTACGACCCGAATTTAGAAATCATTGTTGCAAGTGATTCAAGTTCGTATGGCGTAGGGGTATGCATTCTTGACAAAATGACTGATGGAACTGTAAAACTGATAGCACATGCATCGAGAGCTTTGCTTCTTATGGAAAAAAATTATTCACTATTGAAAGAGAAGCATTTGGATTATATTCTCAGTTGTGAAGTTCCACCGCTATATTTATGGTTGACAATTCACTCTACAGACAGACCACAAGCTGCTACACACCATTTTTAGCACAAAGAAAGGCCTGCCTATGCACACATCAAACAGACTTCAGAGATGGGGGACAATACTGTTGAATTATAATTTCAAAATGGAGTATGTGTCAACAAAAAAATTCAGCAATGTGGATGGATTGTCAAGACTAATTCCCAAGTACAAAGAACCACTGGAAGATACAGTACTCGCCTCCCTTCAATCTGAAGGAGAATTAAAAACTACCTTTTGTAATATGGTAAGGGAACTTCCAGTGATGCTGAAACAAATAAAACAAGAGGCTTGCCATGAAGATTATATTAAAGAAATAAAAGTGAAAATTATTGAAAAAGACCAGCTATGGATGTTTTTTCAATATGTAATGAAGTGTTATTATACAGGGAACACGTGATTCTGTTAACACTACAGAAATATATTTTAAAAGATTCACACTGGTCATCCAGAGAGTATTAATATGAAAAGTTTGATGCATAGCTACGTCTATTGAAAAAGTATAGACAGAGATATAGAAAATGCTGTGAAATCATGTAAGGGTTGTGCCTTATCAGCCAAGGCACCTCCTATTAAATTCAACCCCTGGCCAAAAATGAACCTAGCTTAGTCTAGAATTCACATCGATTTCAGGAAACCTCTAGAAGGATATTACTATCTCATTGTAGTCAATAGTTTCTCAAAGTGGCCCAAAGTATATAGATGTAAAAACCCAACTACAGAAATCGTTATAAATTTTTTTCACAAGCTGTTCACTAGATTTGAAGTAGTAGACACCTTAGTATCTGATAATGGAACTCAGTTTACATCTGCAGAATTTAGAGAATTTTGTGAAATTTATCAGATTAAACATATTACCACAGCTCCATATCATCCTAGATCAAATGAACTAGCCAAGAGATTTGTAGATACCTTGAAATGAGCTTTCAAAAAGGTTAGGGCTACACCAACTGAAAAGGCTCTTCCCCAATTAATGCAAGTATAAATGATTACACCGAATGACAAGACACCAGCTTCACAATCTCCAGCTGAAGTGACGTTCGCACATCGTATATGATCTGTTTATGACAAACTACTGCTGAAACAAACTAAGCCAAAAAGAACAAACATCGTAACTGCAAGACGGTATAACCCGCAAGAAAAAAAAATTCCTTTTCAAAATGTTTAAAGGCAACAAGACTTTTTGGGAGATTGGTCTGAGAGAAAAAACAATTAAGAATATGATTTATGTAGTAAAGGGTCCACAATTCAGACATAAAAGATACACAATCAACTTAGGAAGCGACTAACTGATGAGGCTGATAATGTGTTTTCTGAGGAAATGGCAATGGATACGATATATGAAACTTTTAATATTGCAACTCCTCTAACATCTCCCGAAATACGGTATTCGAAAAAAAAATAGTTAATAGTGGTCAATCCAAAGCAGAAAAGATATTGAGACCACAAACAGACAAAAGTGTCTACTCAGAACTTGAAAAATTTTTTTCTGTAGACTCCAGCAGAGTTGAGATTTTAGAAGGAGGGTGTTATGGTGCCCTTCTACAAGGAATGAACTCTTCCTTTTACTATATATAATTAACTGCGTAACTTCCAGAAGGCAGTTGAACACTAGTTAACAGCAGTTGAGTAAGACAACTAGTATGCAGTTAAAGCAAGTTATGATTCAGGCAATACCCAGCGTAACTGTACCGTTCAGACTTACTTATTTCTATTGACTATTACTAACACTTACTTTGTACATTTGTTCTTGTTATACTAATACACTATTTTGAACCTACCTCCTGTGGTCCGTGTCTTACTTTCCGGCCAAACAGGTCAATACAACTTTGCAGCAAAGTTTTGCCACATCTCCACAACAAATTGGCATTGAAAATTTGCATCAAGATTTGCCACAACAAATTATTGACGAAGATCCACAACACTTGTAATATTTCCCAAAAAGAAAACTTGAGTTATGGCACTCTCTCTATAAACCTAGTGGGATCATGTAGTTTTTTTTTTTCTGTAGGTCCTACCACTGGGAACTATGGATGTTGTTCTTCTCTGGACTCTATATCACAACTGTCCTTCATCACTCTATGCCCTGATGTCATTCACTGGCCATTTTGTGATTCTTGTGACTGTCTCCATGAAAGGGAGACAATTGCCGTTTACATAGCTGAAAATTTTTTCTCTTAAAACGATTTTTCAGGAAAACCATTTTCTCGAATCCAGTAGCACTTATCACTCTTTCCAGAATTGATTGCGGTTTCCTTTCTGACCTTTTGCTTTAAGTAGCATGGAACATTAACATCTTATTATGTTATTATTTTCTCTTTGAGTTACATGTGATATTCATTTTAGTTGTTGCTTCTGCTGAAAGTCCTCAAATGATGTGGTTTCTGTTATTTGGTAAAGTTCTTTCTTTGTGATTGTGCATTGTCATTCCACAATGTTCAAAGAAGAATGATCTTCATCAAGACCCACAGACTTCACTCATTCAAAACCATTTTTAGCCATTAATCTGAGAAAATAGTTTGATACAGTTGAAAGTTTAATATTTCAGAACAAGTTTAATATCATGCATGACTTCTACATGAAAGGTTAACACGACTCTAGTTTTCAGATGGTCCTGGGCATGATGGTAAACTGCATCCGGCAGCAAGCCTCTGATTGAGAGGTTGTGAGGAGCATGGAACCACCTGTTAATTGCTTTTGTTCCCTGGTCCACCCTGACCTGAAGTGGTAGCACTTGTTAGGGTCCCAGTTATGGGCAAATAGTTAACCCCCCCCAAAAAAAATAAGGGTCAAAACATTATGAAAGTATAAAAATACACTTTTATAGAAATATATACATAAAAATAGACTTTTACAGAAAGATATGCATTTTTGAAGCAAAATATCACCAACAATAGATTTTTGAAGAAAAAAAATAACACATTTTCAAAGGAAAGAAAAATTATTCTCAAGAAAACATTTTTGAATACAAAACATTTAATGATCAAACATTAAAAAATACCTTAAACCCCCACCTTTTTGGCATTAAATAACCCACAGAGGTGTTGATATGCCATTAAACAAAACACAAACTCTAGTTTTCTGATTGTTTTGGTTTTGTAGCAGTTTGTTGTATTGGGTGAAACTATCTCTTGTGCAACCTATTCTGTGTTTAATTTTCTTCAATGTCCTCTACTAAATTTATCATAACTGATCCATGCATGGAGTACTGCTGTCATATATGGTCAGGCACCCTTGCTGTTCATCTCAGTGTTCTTGACAGGCTCCAAAGGACAATCAGTAATGTGATAGGTACCAACTTGGCAGCTCGACTCCAGCTACTTCCCCACCAACAGGATGTAGCTTCCCTATATCTGTTCTATAAATACTTTCATGGCTTCTGCTTCAACGAACTTAAGTCACTGGTGCCGCTGCAACTGGGTCTCAACCATTCACAGTTAGATCAACTAAATGCATATGACAATTCTACTCCTGCAGCTTCTTTTCTCGCACTTCTCACCTGTGGAACTTGCTTCCATATTCTTGCTTTCCTGATGGCTACAACCTCCAGGAATTTAAATGCAATGTCAATACTCATCTCTTAACTCCTTGACTCTAGTTCTTTCTTCACCACCCTGTATATCCTTTCCTTTCTCTCCACCTTTGCAACTGTCATCACACCTGTATTCCCGTCCTTTTCTTGCTCCTTTCTAACTAACTCGTCTTTCTCTTCACTCTCCTCCTATCTAATCTTTTTACTCTTATGTAGCCCCTTAATTTTTTACTTATGTAGCCCCCTGATCTTTTTACTCTTATATAGCCCCCTGCACATCAGTGACATTACTGTCTTGCTGGGGGTGATATGAATAAAAAAAATACACCAAGGTATTTATATGCTATGAACCAAAAGGTAATGGGTGTTATGACTTTAAGGAAAGACGTATTGTTAAGATTTTCAGATTTGAAATGAAATAAAATGCAAAATAGTTGAAGAATACAAGTGTATGAACTTTGCCAGGATTTTATTATTTTTGTTTCTTTTTGAGTGGAGAGGAAAGACTTGCGTTCACCAATATGAGCAATGAATGTGAGTCACTAAATATCCAGAGTTGTAAGCCATTAGTGGTTTCTTGCATGAAGGAAACATCATGAGGTACTGCAGGACAGACTCAGTTAAAAGGAAGAAATAAAAAGATTGATGGTTGACACAAATAAAGAAATATGAAATCAAAGAAGATAAACAAAGAATAAAAGTGAATATTGCAACTGAAAAAGGTGAGCAAAGCAGATAGAATCAAAAAAGGGAACTAATAAATTTAATGAAAGAAAACAAGAAATGAAGAAAAATGAATTAATGAAAAAAAAATCAAGAAAACAAAATAAATAGAAGGAAAGAAAAATATTCTTAAAAAGAATCCTAAAAAGGAATGAAAAAAGTGACAAAAAAATTAATACATGACTGAAAAAGAAAGGAAGAAAAAGAAATTTGCGAGTTAGAAAGAACCAACCTGAGAAAAAAGAAATTTGAAGGGTAGTGGAAAGTAAGAGAAAAAAAATAGAAAAAAAAAAGCAATTTGGAAGGTAACAGAAAACAGAAAGAGAAAAAGAATGAAATTTTGAAGGTAGCAGAATGAATTCTATTACCTTCCAAATTTTAAAAAGGGTAAGAAAAAGAGAAAGAAATTTGGAAATTAGTAGAAAGAATGAAAGAAAATTTGAAGGGAGTAGAAAGAAAAAGAGGAATAAATTTGGAAAGTAGTACAAAGAACTAAAAAGAAAAATGAAAAAAAATTTAGGAGTTAGAAAGAAACAACCTGAGAGGAAGAAATTCTACTACCTAATGGGAAAGAAAAAGAGAAAGAAATTTGGAAATTAGTAGAAAGAATGAAAGAAAATTTGAAGGTAGTAGAGAGAAAGAAATTTGGAAGGTACTAGAAAGAAAAAGAGGAATAAATTTAAAAGTCAGTAGAAAGAACAAAAAAGAGAAAGAAAGAAAACTATTTACAAGATTGTAGAAAGAAAAAATGTGAAAGTTAGTGAATAGAAACAAAGTTATAGAGAAGACTGTAGAAAGAAAGAAATACAGAAAGTAATAAAAAGAAAAAAAAAGTGCAGTCTTGGTTCAAGAATAGAAGAATCAAGTTCACCCTTGGTGCCTTCATCCTTGTCCAGAACAGGGAAGTGATGGATATCCATCTTGTTTGTTAGTGAAAATTATATAATCTGACATTGTTCTGTTAACACTTATTATTTTTTATCCCCCTGGCTAAATATGAAATATTTTTTTCTCTTCAACTGCTGAAAGACAGACATTTGGAAGGTACCAGAATGAATGAAGAAAAGAAAAGAAATTTTGAAGGCAGTAGGAAAAAGAAAGATAAAACAAAATAGTAGAAAGAAAAATGTAATTTGGAAGATGAAAAAAAGAAATAAATATTCAGGAGAGAGAAGAAAGAATGAAATTTGGAAAATGAAAAGAAGGAAAAAATATAGAAATTCTGAAGTTAATAGAAAAAAGAAAGAATTTCAGAAAATAGGGATTCACAAAAAGTCAAGGGATAAATTCAGAAGAAAGTAAAAAGAGAGGGAAAAGAATAATGGCAAAAAATAGTAAAAAGGGAATAAAAATAAGGAAAAAAAATTGGTTTAAAAATGGGGGGAAAAGGGAAGAAGTTAAAAAAATGAAAAAGAAGGAAGGAATAAAATAAAATCTCGAAATGTGTATGAATCAGAAGCAAAAAAAAAAGATCCGAATCAGGTGAATAATAATATGAATAAAATTACTAATTCTGAAAGAAAAAGAAATAAAACACAAGGTAATAATAATGAAAAAGAAATGAAAAAAAATAGAATAAGATTCTGAAAAACAAAATGGAAGGAATTATAGAATATACAAAGAATAAGAAAAATGAAGGAAAATTGAAAGGCATTTAGAATAAAATGGCTTCCATTATAATACAATTATAAGATTTTGAAAGATATGAATGAAGAAAAGAAAAAGAATAAAAAAGAAAATCATGCAAAACAGAAAAAAACTAGAAGCAAGAGACGTCTGTTGTAAGAATATAATTATGTTTCTGAAAAATAAGATATAATAAATTAAAAAAAAAGAATGAAAAAGAAGTGAAGTCAGTTTTCAAGAGGCCAGAAGCAAATGTTTCTATTATGAGAAAGAAATTAAAAGATTTTGAAAGATAAGACACAAGCAATTACAGAACGCACAAAGAAAGAGAATGAAAAAAAAAAGATGCAAAACTTGGAGACAAGTATCTCATGACATCCATTATAAGAATAAAATTAAGGTTGTTAAAAAGGAAGAAAGGATACAAAACAACCAAAAATGTAAAAAAAAAAATTAAAACAAAATTGAAAGAGACTAGAATAAATTATTTCCTTTATCAAAATTATATAATTTTTTTTTTAAAGTTAGAAAGAAAGACACAACAAATAAATAAATCCAAAAAAAGAAAAGATAGACAAATGTAATTGAAAGAATAGAATCGGATGACAACCATTAACAGAATATTATAATTAAATATAAGAAATTAAATAAAATAAAAGGAAGGAAAAGAAAATACTGCTAATCTGGAAATGAGATTTAATGATTCTATTATGAGAATAAAATTATAAGTGTCTGAATGAAAAAAAAGGAAAATTTAGACAAAATCTTATGAAAAAAATGGAAACGAAATCGAGCCAAACTGAAGGAAATGAAAACCAAATAATTTATATTCTGAGAATGAAATTATAATATTCCGAAAAGAGGAAGAAAGGAAGAATGAAAATGAATTGAAAGAAAATAGAATTTAATCATTTTTTTAGAGAATAAGACAAAGAATATAAATGGAAAAATAATGATACAGAATTGGAAGAATTAAATAACATCTTTTATAAGAATAAAATTATAAGCTTCCAAAAGATAGCTAGGAATAAATTATGAAAAGGAAAAAAGTTAATGAAGCAAAATTGAAAGAAAATAGAATAACATGATTTAAATTATAGCGGGTTATCCATTCATTTCCAGTTTATAGTGGAGAGTCCGTTCTAGTGACGGGTAGTTGTATATTGTTGCAGGTTAACGGAATTTGGCCTTGTTGTAGATAGCCCACTATAAGTCATAAAGAAAGGTTATAAACTAAGAAAAGCAAATTGAGTTGAAAAATAACATTTTATATATACACATATCGATTATGGTTTTTACAATTAAAGTAATACTTGAAGTATAGGTCCAACGGATGTTAAAATGTTCATGGCAATAAAATGCTGAAAAGAGAATTAATGCTTAGGAAATTGGGAGCACTGTAAGTAAGGAAATGTCTTTGATGTATTCGCTCCTTAGGTCAGTAAGTAGTTTTGAAACAGGGGAGAAAGTAAAGAGGTAAGGGAGGCGAACATAGTAAGCCACTTGACTTCAGTCAAGGGGGCTACTAATTACACTTCTCTCTCTAGTCAGTCCGTGTGTGTCAGCCTGCGTTGGTCTGTCTGGCAATGCTTTCTCTATCAGCTTTTTATTTCGACTTTTTGGATCGCAGGTGATCATTTGGTAATTCATATCCGTATTTGATTCTGGGCTTCCCATTGGCCGATAAATAAAATTTGCGTAGGCTCACGAACTGGAAATTTAATATTTAATTAATTTTTAGTTTTCAACCGGAACATCTGCATGAGGCCGGCTGCACACTGACGACATTTGGTCATTTGCTTTTTTGTCATGAGAGGGCAAACATCCAGTCCATCACTATGCTCGGTGGCTATCACCACAAAATCATGTTATTCTATTTTCTTTCAAAGCTTTGTATTTATTAAAAATTACTCGTCTCAGAAATAAATACCAATTATGACAAGTGGCACAAACCCACTAACATAATCCAGTTGTCAAAATCCATCTGAATATAAAAGGCTCCAAAAATACACCACTTTGGGACAGTGGCATAGTGGATATAGTAGTTGTGTTAGTATCATCTAGTGGTCATGACTTCGATCCTTGGACCTGGTAGTGAGAGAACCTAATTTCAAAAGATGAAAGAACAATAATTAATTTCGCAATAATAATCAACAAGATATTCCACGGACACCTGATGATGACCAGAAGGTACCTGTTTGAAATGTATCTATTATAACACCTATATCAACCAAGATGAGAACAAAAGTTTAAAATAATTCCAAGATTAACATGATTTCTATTACAAAAAATCTAAATTCTAAACTTATTTATAAATGGAACTTTATCTCTGTGTGTGTGTGTGTGTGTGTGTGTCTGTGTGTGTGTGTCTGTGTGTGTCCATTACCTATAGACTCTGAAATGGCCAAACCGATTTTCTTGAAAATTTACACAGTTGTACTATAAGCATCTGCAAGTGTTCTTAGCTAGGTTTTGTGTCGAGGTATCCCCAATAAATATCGAAAATTGGTAATTGAAAAAAATCAGGTTATAGATGAGGGGTCCGATTTTAATCAAATTTGATGCACTCATAGACAAAGACATAAGAAACGATATTCAGAAGTTTCAAGGTTGCAGTTCTTACAATAGTGCAAAAAATTGATAATATATATATAAAAGGCAAGATGTTTGAGTGTGTGTCTGTTTATCTGCCTGTATGTCTGTATTTTTTTCAGCCCTTTTATTTTAGTTTTTGCCCCGGGTTTGGCTCTAAGTAGGTATAATTGTAGTTCTTAGTCTCAGCCATGATACCATTTACTCAGTGGATTTATTTAGCCTCCAAAATTCAGTTTACGACGAAAAAAACTTATTTGATATCGATACCAGGAAATCAAAGTTTGACTTACATTTATTCATTTTTCTTTCAGTCTACAGTTTCACTTTAACTGGAAACAACTATTGCTTTTTAGTCTTTTGTGCCAATGTCCAAAGAGTCTGAGCTCCAGGACCATGAATTAGTTTTGAAGCTTTCGTTACATCCGAGCAACGCCGGGCTATACTGCTAGTAGACTTATAATTCTCTGAAGCAAAGGAAAGAGAATAGAATGCAATGAAAGAAAATTGAAATTGAGGAAAGATGAGCAGCTTTTATTATGTGAACAAAATTATAATTTACTGAAAAATAAAAAATAAGGAATGAATATAAATTAATATAAAACCAAATTAAAAAGAATGAAAAGAAAATGAATGAAAATTGAAAGAGATGAGAATGAGATGTTATTCATATTATAAATATATAATTCATTCCTTCTTTCTGAAGGAATGTCTTATATAAAAAAAAAGATATGGAAAGAATTTGATACAACATTAAAAGAGCCTAGAATACAATGATTTTCATTATAACAATGTTTCTGAAAATAATACATTTTCCATAAAGACAAATTAAGCAGACTAATTTAGAAGAAGCTTGAAGAAGATCACTTTTGTAATGAGAATGATATTATAAGCTTTAGAATGATAAAAATAAATATAAAAAAATTATGCAGAACCCCAACATACAAGAATACAAAAAAAAAACAAGATAATTTAATGTTTTTTATTATCAACATCGACCGATGAGATTTTGAAAGAAAATATAAGAAATAAGAATGAAAAGGGAATGATGGTCACGTTAAACACTTTTTCTTTTTTTACAATAATATTCATCCTGCACATGGCTCAAGAGCCACTCGAGGTAGATGATTAGAGAGTAAGTAGCACAGTTTATGGGGATATGTAGAGAAGACTTGGATGTGTTGGGAGGTTTAATGGATGACACTGGAATTGTTAATCCCAGAGCCAAATTACAATTTCAGTTCTGTTTGTTATATTCATTTATGCAAATATATCCTTGGGAATGGTATTAATCCATCTTTTTTCCTCCCAGCTATGGGTTAATTAGTAAGTCTTGTATCAGTAAATCATTATTACTTCACATCCTGGTCCAGGGCATGACAGTAAACTGCATCTGGTAGCAAGGCCTCTGATTGGGGGTTGTGAGGACCATGAAACCACCTATTAATTGCTATTGTTCTCAGGTCCAGCCCCTCCCTGGAGTGGTAGCATCTGTTAGGGTCCCAGCTGAGGTCAAAACACTATGAAAGTATAAAAATACACTTTCATAGAAATATATACATAAAAATAGATTTTTATAGAAAAATATACATTTTTGAAGGAAAAATATTACCAACAATATGTTTTTAAAGAAAAAATTATTGCAATGACACATTTTTGAAGCAAAAAAAAAAATTATTCTCAGCAAAACATTTTTTAATACAAAACTCGAAGACATTTTCAATTTTCTAAAAGAAAAAGAACAAAAAAGCTTCATTAAAATCTGACTAAATCAACCTTCTGAACATTAAAAAAAATATCTTAAAGACTTTTTGACATTAAATAACCCACAGAGGTGTTGATATACCATTAAACAAAACTCAAACTTAACTCTCACCCAAAATTCCTACAATCTAAAAATATTGCAAAAAGGTTGATAAACCCTATGAACTGTTCAGTCAATCTATAGATTAAGATTGTAGTGTTCAAGAAAAAAGCATCATCTGGTGGGTAGTCAGTTCCACAAAGCAGCAGTCCATGTGAAGGTACTGCTTGAGTGGAACTTACATCTCACCACTGGAATAGAAAAAGGAATGACAGTCAGTTAAGTGCCATATGTGATACACGCTTGGGCAATCATGTCTCAAAAGAGACATGACTGACTGGGCAGAGGATTTATCCTGTAGTAGGTTGCCATTGCTTTTTGTGGTAGACTGGTTGCCAGCCAAGGCTATAGAACCCAATCTGTCCTATTATTTAACCCATAACTGGAGGGAAGAGATAGATTAATACCTTTCCCAAGGGTATTTGTGCATAAGTGAATGCAAGGAATTCAACTAGAATTCGAACTCGGCTCTCTGATTTTGCGTACCGAGTTGATATCCACTGCACCACAATGCACATGTTTGCTATAATGTTCATGGCATAGCATGTCTTAGCCATTAAGGTTGGCACTGGTGTAACTAAGGCATGTAGTTTGCCTGAACACTTTTAAATGGAAATAGTGATAGACTAGTGATAAACTTTCAACATTTCATCTCTGGAGAAAGGGGTTGTAAGGTGGAAAACAATTCCTAAGTCACTGATGCCTCCTCAACAGGTGTTTACCCGTGCAACCAGACTGGCAACTGGGTCCCACCCATTCACAGTCAGGTTAGCCAAACGCAGACGACAATTCTACTCCTGCAGCTTCCTCTCTCGCACTTCCCGCCTGTGGAACTCACTCCCGTATTCTTGCTTTCCTGACGGCTACGACCTCCAGAAATTTAAAAGCAAAGTTAATACTCACCTACTAACCACTGGACTCTAGCTCTCTCCCCTCCCCTGTATAATCTTCACTTTCTCTCCGCCCATGTATCTGTCATTGCACCTACTTTCTCAGCTTTCTATTGTTCCTTTCTAACTAGCTTGTACTCCTCACTCTTTTCTAATTAATCTTTCTACATTTATGTAACCCCCTGCACATCAGTGGCATTTCCGCCTTGCTCGGGGTGAAATGATTTAAAAAAAAAAAAAGTGTATGTGGAGATGCTTTTAGATTTTATAATGACAAGAAAGTGAAAACTGAGCAGCTGCTGCCCATATATGGTGGCAGTGGTACTACATTTTTGGCCCGATCTGGCTCTTGTCAAGGCAGAGGATAGCAGAAGGTGTCAGGTACTTACTGAAGCACTACAGGGAACTGGCCATTTTTCTAACATCTTTAGTGATGACATGTATGTATGAGTTTCATGAGATCTGGACCAAGTGCTAAAATCAGATATAGAAACTAACTCCTCAGTCAGTCAGTTAAATGCCATATGTGATACATGCTTGGGCGATCATGTCTCAAAAGAGACATGACTGACTGTCCAGAAGATTTTCCCACAGCAGATTCCCATTACTTTCTGCAGTAGACTGGTTGCCAACCAAAGCTATAGAAGTCAATCTGTTTTGCAATTTAACCCTATGACTAGTGGGAGAAGCAATGAATCAATACTTTTCTCCAAGAATTTGCGTGTAAGTTGTTATGGTGCCCTCCTACAAGGAATGAACTCTTCCTCTTGCTATATATAAAATTACCTGCATGACTTCTAGAAGGCAGTCAATTGATGGAGTTAGTTACGGGCAGTCAAGTACAGCAGTTAACGACTGCTACTAGTCAGGCAGCGTAATAATATCTTCGAACTTATTTATTTCTATATTAATTAGTATTAACACTTCTTTTGAATATCTTGTTCTTCTTATACTAATTCAGGGGTTTTCAAACTTTTTGACTTACGAACCCCTTTATTAAAAATTTATCCATGGGTGACACTTGCATCCTGAAAAAAAAAAGTTAAATTTGGAACATCAAGCTCTTGCATGTGTAAAATAATTTTTTGTGTAAATAAAGTTGACATGTAATGGGTGATAGTGCAAGCTTTGTCATTTGATAACATTAATAAGTAAAAATAAATATCTAGACATTGAAAATTTATGCTTTGAATTTCATGTGATTAGTTAATCTACGGACCCCCTGTGGTCCGCGGACCACAGTTTGAAAACCCCTGTACTAATACACTGTTTTGAACCTACCTTCTTGTTCCGTGTTTTACTTCCAGCATAAAACGTTCAGTACAACTTTGCTGCAAAGTTTCACCATAACTCCACAACAAATTGGCAGCAAAGATCCGCAACATAAGTGAATGCAATGAATTCAACTGGAATATGAACTCACCCGTCTGGTTTCTCGTTCCGAGCCGATATCCACTGCACCACAACATTACTTCCATACAGAGTGCTTTTTTATCTTTAAAATACTACCATTTTTTTTTATAATTGTTTCACCCCAAGCAAAGCATTACTGCCAGTGGTGCACAGAGTGTTACATGAGAGGAAAGCAAAAAAAAAGAAAAATTTTCTGAAAAAAAAAAATTAAAGAAAAATTTGTACAACACACAGAGAATAAGACTGAAATAGGCCACAATCATTTCCTTACAAGAATTATTTTACAAGCATCTCAAGAGAAAGAACTATACGAAGTACATTGTTAACAATACAAAAAAATAAAAATTTTGAATCAAATAACTTGTTTAGTTTGAATTAGAATACAAGATTGTCAATGATGGCATGAAGGGAAAAAATTATATTGACTCCATGGCTCACTTTGTTGCTAGGAAAGTTGCTTCACTGTGTTTTGCTAGACAGCTTTTCTCAACAAAATCTGTCTTGCATGATATGTTTACCATTTGTCCATGTTTTAAGTATTGCTGTTGCATCTGGTTTGGTGCTCCAGCTATATATTAAGAGATTCTTGATAAAACCCAAAGAAGAATCTGCAATTGTATTGATCCTGATCTGGCATCTTGATTTCAATCACTTTGTCACTGTAATGTAGCTTCACTGTGCCTTTTCTAGAAATATATTCATGGTAATTGCTCTGGTGAACTTTCCTCTATAGTATCTAGACTTTATGAATTTAAATGCAATACTAGATTGGTGACAAGATCTCATAATGCCAGTCCTGTAAAAGGAATTATTGTAACAAAGTACCACTCGTGTACCCAAATATGCCTCAATGCACACTTATCATTAATGATCTGGAAACTATAGAAAAAATGGACAAAATTGAAAGGAAATTCTGGTAATGGTAAAACTATGCTTTGGTTTATATTCAACAGTTTTGATATTTTTCTCTATTTCTGAGATGAGGTATTGTAATTATTTACACTGTTTATATTGTCCTCATCTTAGTTACCACAGCTATGACATTTTGGGTGTTGTCCACTCTGGCTTTCTTCAGGTAATTGGAATTTTAAACTAAACCCTTTATTTCATTCACCGGGCTTGATTGTTCTAGTTCCACAAACCCTGCTTCCTTCAGATGTCTTAGTATCAGTCATCTCCCTTTAAATTACCTCTCAAGGAATCAGTGCATATGCTAGGCCAGAAAAGTCTCCTAAGTTGGCCAAGCATTAAAATGAATACAGTATGGGAACTAGTAATACAGAATGCTAGAGAAAAAAAATAACAAACAACAAAATTGTAATATGAGCTCTGGAAAAATATGATTACTAAAATATTAGGTTTATAAGTCCCCAAAAATTTAAAAAATTTATAACTTTATTTGTATTTGCAATAGAAATAATTTGTAAAAAGGATTAGAAAGAAGTAAATCTATATTTTTTTAAGGTTTTATTGAAATTTTATTTAAGTTTCCACATGTCCTCCATCATTAGCAATACAAAGGGTAATACGATTTTCATCCATTTAGCAATAGTGTTCCGATGAGGTGGTTCCTTATTGTATTCAATTTTAAACTTTCTTTGTACAGCAATAGTAGATTTCAGTTCAGCCAACCGAAGGACACAGTTTACATCTTCCTCAGTTGAAGCCATGGATCAAATTGAGTCTGTAAAAAAGAAAATATTTTTTTGACTTATCTAAAAGTTGTTGCAAATTTTGTGGTAAAGAATTATTCAATAACTATACTAAAAACTAGGTACTTTATAACATTTTTTTACAGATTATTTCTATCACAAATCTCCAAGTCATGCTTTAGATGTTGGATAATATATATATATATATATATATATATATATAATATTTATGTATGAATATCAGTAATGATTGCCTAGTGCTTGAAGGTCTGAGTTGTGCTATAGACATAGGATAATATTTTTTTTTACAATCATATCACCCCAAGCAAGGCATTTTACTGCCACTGTTTTGCAGGGGGTTACATAGGAAGAAAGTTAGGAGAAAGAGTGACAAGTTATAGGGATGTTTCAGGAAGTGGGTAAGAGAAAGATGAAATTACTAATGAAAGTGGAGTGGACAAGGAAAGGAGCATAAGAGAGAGGATAAAGAAAGAAGGAAAAAGAAAGAGAGAGAAAGAAAGAAAGAAAAAAGAAAGACAGAAAAAAGAAAGAATCGTAGGATTTTTTTTAATAATCATATTGCCCCAAGCAAGGCATTTTATTGCTACTGTTTTACAGAGGGTTACATAGGAGGAAAGTTATGAGAAAGAGTGACAGGTTATAGGGGGTGTCAGGAAGTGGGTAAGAGAAGGATGAGAATACTGATGAGAGTGTGGGTGGGCGGAGTGAGGATGCAGGTTAGTTAGTTAGGAGATGACTATTGACTTTACATTTAAATTGTTGGAGATTGTAGCTGTCGGGGAAGCAAGTAAATGGAATTCCACAGGCGGGAAGTGCAAGAAAAGAAGCTGGTGGATTAGAATTTGCGTTTACATTTTATTGGTTTCACAGTAAAAGGGTGGGACCTAGTTGTTAGTCTTGTGGCTTGAGTAAATTCATATACAAAGGGCACCAGTGAGCTAAGTTCATTGAAGCAGAATATGTATATTTATTAATATATGCATAATATACATAGGATTAATACAGTTATCACTTAGCTGACTGATGTTAGTATTTTTTGGGTAGTTATGTATACTGTTGAGCCAGCAATAGACTGACTCATTTTATAGTTCACCAATAGAAGGGTTAACCAATCAGAAGGCTCAAAATATTTAATGCGACGTGTCGTCGTCTTGCTGCCATTGGTCAAGATAGAATTCACTACACTCCTCCAGTATTCCCTGTGCATTTGGAACCCTGGCGCAGTTTGCAGCGAAATTCATAATCTTGTCAAATAGCTGAATGCTTGATGCTTCGCCAGGGCTACCAAGGGGTTTTTTTTGTGACACCAACACTAGATGCGTTGCCTCCAGGCCCCATCCTGTTATTTAACCCATAACTGGAGGGAAGTGACGGATTAATACCTTTCCCAAGGGTACCAGTGCTGAAGTGAACGTAGGGTACTCAACTGGAATTTGAACTCGGCTCACCGATTTCTCTTTCCAAGCCGACATCCACTGCACCACAATGCACATCCATCACCGAACGCTTACAGCACCTGGTATTCCCAAGTGGTCACGCATCTAAGTACTGACCAGGCTCAACGTTGCTTAACTTCGGTGATCGAGCAAGAACTGGTGTATTCAACGTGATATGGCCGTAAGCAATAAACGCTTACAGCACCTGGTATTCCTAAGTGGTCACCCATCTAAGTACTGACCAGGCTCAATGTTGCTTAACTTCGGTGATCGAGCGAGAACTGGTGTATTCAACGTGATATGGCCGTAAGCAATAAATGCTTACAGCACCTGGTATTCCTAAGTGGTCACCCATCTAAGTACTGACCAGGCTCAATGTTGCTTAACTTCGGTGATCGAGCGAGAACTGGTGTATTCAACGTGATATGGCCGTAAGCAATAAATGCTTACAGCACCTGGTATTCCTAAGTGGTCACCCATCTAAGTACTGACCAGGCTCAATGTTGCTTAACTTCGGTGATCGAGCGAGAACTGGTGTATTCAATGTGATATGGCCGTAAGCAATAAATGCTTACAGCACCTGTATTCCTAAGTGGTCACCCATCTAAGTACTGACCAGGCTCAATGTTGCTTAACTTCAGTGATCGAGCGAGAACTGGTGTATTCAACGTCATATGGCCGTAAGCAATAAACGCTTACAGCACCTGGTATTCCTAAGTGGTCACCCATCTAAGTACTGACCAGGCTCAATGTTGCTTAACTTCGGTGATCGAGCGAGAACTGGTGTATTCAACGTGATATGGCCGTAAGCAATAAATGCTTACAGCACCTGGTATTCCCAAGTGGTCACCCATCTAAGTACTGACCAGGCAACGTGTATAAAAGGCAGCCATATTTTCCCCGAGTATTGGAGATTTAATCCAATTCAGTAGAGTGTCTAACTCGTGAGTGTTAACGTTTGACGTTGTTTCATTGAAAAGATTGCATGCTGCCCTGTATTTTATGTCCATAAACTATGGTGGACATGGTCAACAACCGATGTTCCTCAAACTTTAGAGTTCTGTCGATTTAACTTTTCTGTAATTATTCAGTCCACCCATCAGGTGGTTTCCGCAGCATTTGACTGCTGGTATTTTTTTCTCTTTTTGTGTGTGTATGTGTATGCATGCATATGTACTAAATGTCAAGGTCATTTCTCTTTCTCATCATCTTTTGGTCTCCTTACACTCTCTCCCTATTCTTTTTCCGTTCCCTTTATCTTTCAGCTCTACAACATCACTATTCTATTAATAGTTTTTAATTTAAGCCTAACTGAACAAATTTCAAATTTTATCTTAAACAATAATCTTACATCATTTATAAAATTATTTCAAAACTGATGGCATTAGAAAAAAAATTTCCCTCAAAAGAATAATATAATTCATAGATAAACAACTTTATTTCATTAAGAAGTCTACTAAAGATTGGACATAAAAAAATATATCCATGAAACTCAGAATCTCAATTCATACATAAAGGGAATTATATTAATTTTATTAATAATTAGATGTAACAATAGCAGAGATTCTGTTTCACCAAAAGAAAAAATATGGTTGAGCATAAGATTTCTGGAAGATAAGATTTTTAAAACAAGCATTCTTTGTAATTATAATGCTCGATATCAAGAGATAGAGCATTAACAGGATAAATTTTCATTTTAGGTGCTGACGGCTTTTCCCCTTCAAATTTATCCAAAATAGCCTTATCTCTGTGCAAATGTATATGCTGAACTCAAATCAACTGTTAATTATTGAAGAAACTTACCGTTTTTTATCTAAATGTCCATAAGAAAACGAACTATATCTTGCACTTTTTCTCTCCCGTAACTCTTACGAAGTCATGTAATTAACTGCAGAATGACGTACTGCACATTTGAATGAATTTTGGCAGATTTTTTGTCTGGAAGTACATCGCCAGAAGTTTCAGTAAAATTTTTAAAAAATTATGTCTACGTAGAACGTCATTCTGCAGTTAATTACATGACTTCGTGAGAGTTACGGGAGAGAAAAAGTGCAAGATACAGTTCATTTTTTTGATGGACTTTCAAAGCAAAAAAGGTAAATTTCTTCAATAACTAATTGTTGATTTGAGTTCAGCATATACATTTGCACAGAAATAATGCTATTTTGAATAAATTTGAAGGGGGAAAAGTCATCGGCACCTAAAACAAACATTTACCATCAACAGTAATAAAAAAAATTAAATGTTCACTTATCTTGTCTCTATTCTGAGTTTTGTAGTGATTACATCTACTCATCAGGAAGTTGTGAATAGCCATATTTACCCATGTCATGAAGGAATACAACACGTTAAAAAAAGAAGGAACTGTATTGAACTGATTGCTGATAGGGAGGATAGCAGAGCAGTTTATAATGATTTCTCCATTGTTTTGAATTCAAAGTTTTCCTTCAAAAAGGATCAGTCTGTCTTGCTATTTCATGTCTTTCTAAGTTCCTTTTTAGCCAAATGAACACAAACTCCGTCAACTGCAATTAAAACTCTGATTTTTTATTCTATTTTTGCTGCTGTTAACCATCTCACCATTTACACTTTCATACACTAGTTAAGGATGTGCGTTGTGGTGCAGTGGATATCGGCTTGGAACAAGAAACCGGGGAGCCGAGTTCAAATTCCAGTTGAATCCATTGTATTCACTTACACGCAAATACCCTTGGGAAAGGTGTTTATCCGTCTATTCCTTCCAGTTATGGGGTAAATAGCAGTACAGACTGGGTTCTATAGCCTTGGTCGGCAACCAGTCTACCGCAGAAAGCAATGGCAACCTACTGCGGGATAATCTTCTGCCCAGTCAGTCATGTCTCTTTTGAGACATGATCGCCCAAGTGTGTATCACGTATGGCACTTAACTGAACACTAGTTAATGTCCAGACCATCTAAAGAAAGAAATGCTCTGAGGTACACGTAAAAAGGACTTGATAAGCTATAAAAAAATCAAAATTAATAAATAGGGTTGTCTTAACAAGCTTGGTAGTGGTCATTAAAATTTCCTAAAATATATATATATATATATATATATATATATATATATATATATATATTAAAAAAGGATTAATTCAAAGATGTTGAATGGCCATTTCGATATGAAGATCCCCACGGGGAACGACACATCACCTCAGCAACAGAAAAAAACCTTTCAGAAACTGGAGAAAAATTAGTCTACTTTTCCTTTTTAAATAGATTGCAAAGAAATTAAAAAATAAATAATAAAGTAAAATAAAAATAAAAATTTCTTTTTCCTTTTCTTTTTCTTTCCCTTTATTTTTATTTTTATTTTACTTTATTATTTATTTTTTAATTTCTTTGCAATCTATTTAAAAAGGAAAAGTAGACTAATTTTTCTCCAGTTTCTGAACATGTACAAATTTTTTTGTATATATCCACTACAAATTGTACATTTTGTTTTGACATTGGACTTCCAATGTCTCATCAAGTGGTGTGGAAAGGAATAGAAGCCCTCTTTTCTTATATTTGAGAGTTGTGTGTGGGATGTTGGGGTGGGTTAGAAATAAGGGAGCAAGTCTTGTAAATTTTGAAGAAAGTGGGGTAGGTAGGGGATATAGTTGATTTATGAAAATGTGTTTTATGGCCACCTGGCTGGCCTTTATTCTTTGGTTTTATTAGAGGGGGAGAATAAGGAGGTGTAAAGGGTGGGGAAAGGATGGGACTGAACCTATCTTTAATGTTTATTTGTGCAACTATAGAATATTTTGTATTTAAGCACAGTTTTATAATTAATCTAATTTTGTATATTTAAACTTAATTTTTAATTTAGGAAAATAATTTTTTCTATAAAACTTTAAATTAGATTTGATTATAGTTTGTGGTGTGTAATAGGTAAAATTTGATGTAAGAGTGTTGTTAGTACTATCGTCTCTAGTGGGGGTCCTAGTTTTGGCTTGTGCAGTATTTTTCAGCATGATTGTTAGTTCTTTAATGTGTTTGCAGTTTACTGTGGTTTCATGCCTCTGGTTTAAAAGCTTGTCACTATGTATTTCATGATTTCAATTTTTTCCTGAAGACAAAGGAAACATGGTTCCTTTATTGATTTAGCTGTTCTTTCTTGTTTGAGGATTTAACTTTAGGTGTTTTATTTTCGTTTTTTAACTTCCAAAATTGTTTGGAAAGAGACATCATGTTTTGTTTTTCTTTGTTATTGAAGGATGAGAGGTGATTGTAAATTTTTTTTTTCTTTGTTCCTTATTCATTGGGATATATATATATATATATATATATATATATATATACATATATATATATATAAACAGTAGCTACTCTAGCATCTACGCATCGCTCATTCAATAATGAATTAGAGCACTCTAATTACTAGTGCATGATACATCATATGCTAAAAGTCCTCCTCCTTCCACCAAGCACCCATAGCTCAGAGGTAGAATTGTCAACTGATGCCAATTCGGTTGGGTTTCAATGCTGGATAAAAGCAATCAGATGTCGAACTGTACTGATGAGCTGTGATACAGCAAAACAGATCTGTTTGCGGATGACTATATATATATATATATATATATATATATATATATATATAGTCTACCTTCTTCTACTGAACACCCGTAGCTCAGAGGTAGAATCTCCGACTGATGTCAATTCGGTCGAGTTTCAATCCATGCTAAAATCAATTGGATATCTAACCATACTGATGAGCTGTAATACAGCAAAGCAGACCTGTCTGCGAATGACTATATATATATATATATATATATATATTTTCTAAACATATGCTATTACATATAAGAGACAATGAATGTCTATTATGTTTAATCATGAGCTGTTCTAAACGTCGTATTTTTGCTTTAATTTCAGTTGAAAATAAAGACAAAAATTCTCCAACATTTGGATAATTATTAATTGGTTTTCTTTTAAGCTTTCGGCTCACATGAGCCATCTTCAGAGAGGTAGTTTAAACTGAAATATCCACCATTACCGACGATTTTATTTTGTGTTGACATAAAACTCCGCTTGGCAACGGCAATAGTTACCAAAAATAATAAACGCAGTTCTTAAGTTTGCGATGCGGTTTTATGACGTCACACCACGGGATAGCACGAAATGACAACAAAACCATCTAGTCAAATGCAATGTAATATGTTATTTTGTGTTTTAAAGTTGATTTTATTGAGTGTTGGTTGTTTTGATTTGATGTACATGGCCTCCAATATCTGCAGGTTCCTCTTACTGTGTGTATAAGTAAGGATCACCGTATTGTTGACCAAAATCTGTCTGATATTACCTACATGTTTATGTTTTTCAGAGAAATGTTGTTTAATAGTACTCTGATCAGAAAGATGACATGTAAGTCTATGGGAGAGCGTGGTTGTAGTAAAACCAATATATGTACTAGGTTTTGGATTAGTATCAGAGATGCAATCTCTGAATGGGCATGTAAATTGGTACACTACATTGGTTTTTTGTAGAGAATTTAGTTTAGTGCTTGTTGGGTTATTATAGACTATGAGGTCAATTGTTTTAAACTTTTTATAATATATAATGAGTTTAATTTGATTATTACTTTCCACTGGTTTAACATTTCTACGTATTATGTTTTTGAGAGTTTTTTCATCTTGTTTATAATTATTATGTATTTGGTTGCAATAGTATAAGTTAATAGTGTTATGTTTATTTTGATGTAAACCATTATTATTAATATTATCATTATTGTTAGAGCTATTGTTAATTTTGTTGAGATACATTTTAATTTGTTGATCAATAACGGAGTTAGGAAATCCATTATTGACTAGTGTTTGCTTAATGTTGTGTAATTCTTTATAAAATATAGATTTGGAAGAAGATATCATTTGTGTGCATTGAAGTAAGTTTTTTATAACAGCTAACTTATATCGCTGGGGGCATTCACTATTATAATTAAGAAGGCACAAATTTATGCTAGTTGGTTTCCTATATAGAGAAGTAGTAAATTTATGTGTGCTAGAATCAATGAATACATCAAGGAATGGGAGTTTGTTATTAATATTAAGTTCTAATGTAAATTTGAGGACAGAGTGACTTTCAAATTTGTTTTTAAGATATTTAATTTGATTGATATTCTTAGCTAAAACAAAGATGTCATCTATGTATCTTACATATATAGAGGGTTTATTGTTGTCATTAATTATTTTATTTTCTAGATTTGCCATATAATAATGAGAAAAGAGGGGACCTAAAGGAGATCCCATCGCAATACCATCTATTTGTGTATAAATATTGCCTAAGGGATTGTGAAAGGGTACTTGTGTGGTGCATGCTAATAATAGTTTTTTTAATATATTGGGTTTAATATTGATTGATGGGAGAGTAGCATGATTGTATACATCACGGATAATGATGTCAATTGTTTCCTGGACGGGAACATTTATGAATAAGTTTTGGACATCCAAAGATGCAATTATTTGATTTATAGGTTTTACAGAATGGAGAATCTGTAAAAATTCATTATTATTATTGGTAACTATTGTCGTTGCCAAGTGGAGTTTTATGTCAACACAAAATACAATCGTCGGTAATGGTGGATTTTATAATATTTCAGTTTAAACTACCTCTCTGAAGATGGCTCATGTGAGCCGAAAGCTTAGAAGAAAACCAATAAATAATTATCCAACTGTTGGAGAATTTTTGTCTTTATTTTTAACTGAAATTAAAGTAAAAATACGACGCTTAGAACGGCTCATGATTAAACATAATAGACATTCATTGTCTCTTATATTTAATAGCATATGTTTAGAAAATTACTTGCTGCCTCGATATACTAAAGATATATATATATATATATATATGTCCCCATTGTTTATTCCTGAACCACTTCAAACAAATATTTTGGAAAGAAGTCTCCATCAATATTTGAAAGTTCAATAGAAGATCAGTCAGTTAAGTGCGATGCGTGATACATACTCGGGTGATCATGTTTCTTTCAATCCATGTCTGACAAGGCAGAGATTTTTCTCTTGCAGTTGGTTGCCATTTCTTTCTGCGGTAAGCTGGTTGCCAACCAATGCTATAGTACCTAGTCTGTCCTGGAGGAGAGATGGATTCATACTTTTCCCAAGGTTATTTGCGCATAAGTGAATGTGGCAAATTCAAATAGAATTCAAACTCGGCTCACCGATTTCTCATTCTGAACTGATATCCATTGCACCACAAGAAAAACCTATTTTCCTGAGAAATTGTCTTAAGACAAAGATTTTATTAATTTCAATCAAAAGTTGCAATGTCTGCTTCGGTCAAGGAATGCTAAACGTTTTCCTTATAATAAAACAGATGATATTCTATATCCATCTATATTTCTGTGTGTGGGAAGGGCAAAAAACATTATTTAAGTTGTAATTTACCTTCTCAGAAGAATGTCTCACCAAAATGAAGTATTTAAAACATGTATGCTGCTTAATATGTTATTTTCTGACAAGACAGTTACATGAAACACACTTGCACGATCATGTTTGTTTTGATCCATGACTGACTAGGCAGAGATACCCCCCCACCCACAGTAGGTTGTCATTTCTTTCTATGGTAGAAAACCTAGTCTGTCTTGCTATTTAACCCATAGGAAAAATGATGTATTCATACATTTTCCTCGGGGTATTTGCATGTAAGTGAATGCAACAAACCCAGCCAGAATTTGAACTCAGCACTCTGATTTCTTATTCCAAGCCAATATCTATTACACCACTGCACAAATGCAATTTGACAC
Source organism: Ascarosepion bandense (assembly GCA_037127315.1). NCBI lineage: Eukaryota > Metazoa > Mollusca > Cephalopoda > Sepiida > Sepiidae > Ascarosepion > Ascarosepion bandense. The sequence goes on along the minus strand of JBBBDQ010000386.1, from coordinate 1,452,632 downwards.
TCATCTAAAATGCTTTCCATCTTCTTGTACACTGTAATAGAAATTGAATTGCATGTACAGACAACGAAAATGACTTTAATAAAATCTGAAATTGGGTGCTACTTTTGAACTAACATCTCTCTCTCTCTGTCTTGGTCTCTCTGTCTGTCTGTCCCCTTCTGTCTCTGATTGAATCAGTTTATAGGTCTCCTACTAGGAAAGTTTGTTTAGTGCCATGTCAGAAAATCTTTTTTGCCAGAATTCATCTTCTTAGACATTTATAAATCTACCATTCTTTCATCTATTGAATATTACTGCCATCTGGTCTGGTGCTGCTACTATGTATTTCAAAATTCCAATGAAGAATCTGCAATATTATCAGTCTTGACCTGGTATCTCAGTTTTAGTCACTTTCCTACCACCATATACAGGGTGCGATGGGTAAATTGTCGCCATTTCATATTTTTAATTTCACACATGCACGTTGTTAGTTTTTGATTTTCTCAACTTCCCAGTTTAGTAGGGTCAGTTGAGCATTATCTGTGAGAAAAAGAGCACCCAGATCCAGTTCACTCCAACAGAAATTTTGAAATGGCATACTGTACTGCTTAGCAAGCTTCAATGCAAACACTTTAGAGTGTTTGGGTGTCACTCTGAGAATTCAGAAAGAGTTGGTTGAGTCTAATGGTGATTACAAAGGTGTTTGAAGTGCTTACTAGTGATAGCAATGTTATGTCTCTATTCATCTTCTGACAAGGCCGCAAACTCAACATGGAGGCCTACACAAAGTGCTTTGGGAAATTAATGCTGCCCTGGGTCAAGAGGGTGACTGCTGGAAGAACCTATGTCTGGCAAGTGGACTCTGCACCATGCCACACAAGCAGAAGAACCAAGTCATGGCTGACAGACAATTTCTGCAATCACATCACTCCTTACATTTGGCCACCTAACTCCCCAGACTGCAACCCCCTTGATTATTGTGTGTGGGGGCCCAGTTGAGCAAGTGACCAATAAAACTTCTTGTAACAGCAAAGATGAACTGAAGGCAAGGATTATGGCAACATTCATCGACAAAGAAACAATCCAGAAGAGTCATAGGAAATTCCGAAATCATCTTGAGGTCGGGATTGAAGCTAATGGTGATTTTATCAAATAAATTTACTCTTTAGCATTTCAAGACATTTCTGTGTAATTTTGGTAAATATATCTGTTGAAATGAGATGTCAGTGTTGTTTTCATTTTTGTGTCATTTAGACGACAATTTATCCATCGCACCCTGCAGTGCATTTATAGATATAGACATTGAGGACATAGGAATCAGTGCTGCATGGTTGAAGCCAATGGTGATTTTAGTGAATAAATTTACTCTTTAGTATTTCAAGATATTTTTGTAATTATGGTAAATACATCTGTTAAAATGAGATGTCAGTGTTATTTTCATTTTTGCATAATTTTGATGACAATTCATCTATCACACCTTGTATATCTTAAGATTCTTGACAAAATGCAACAAATTGTCTGTAATATAATCAATCATGACCTCTCTCACCAATATGACATGTTTTCCCTCTGACTTTTCTATAAATATTTTTGTGAAAATTGTTCTGATGAGTTTTTCCTCCTTAGAAATATTCAATGCATGAACAAATGGTGGATTTATAAATGTGCAAGATGGATTCTGAACAAAATTGTTTAACATTAACTGAGCAGTAGATCTAGAAATTGATCCAATATAATCATTGCATTTTGTCAGTTGAAAACATGAACCCAAGAAGGTACAAAGAGTTGCCCTCTTGGAGGTTAGCATCAGCCATGCTGATGGCTGGCAGTAAAATTTCTCTGTAGTGATTAAATGAAAGCAGTTTTGTTTTGAAGGCATTCAAATTTACAGGTCATTCCTTGCCCCAGGAATTGATTGGAAAGTCATTTTTGAGGGCAGCTGCTGGTTTTATTGTCAGACCCATCTGACCTGCTAATAAGGAGTAAAAGTTTGTGTAAGTCGAATGTTGATCCAACGATAGTAACATATTCTAAAAGGTTGAAAATATGCTGTCAATTTAGATCTAGTGACAATATATTTCTCCGCCTTTTTCCCCAGAAATGTTGTATATATGGCTCATCTATGTTCCAGAATAGAATAATATAATGATTTCTTTTACTTTTCTGAGTTAGTCTAATTTTTTTTATAATCATATCGTCCCAAGCAAGGCATTTTACTGCCACTGTTTTGCAGAGGGTTACATAAGAGGAAAGTTATGAGAAAGAGTGACAGGTTATAGGGGGTGTCAGGAAGTGGGTAAGAGAAGGATGAGAATACTGACGAGAGTGGAGTGGATGGTGAAAGAACTTGAGAGAAGGATGAATGTGGCCATAAAGTGAAGGGATCAGTTCATATATTGATTGTAATGTAGAATTGATTCCCCCACTTTATATATCCACATTATAATAGTATAGAATTTTTTTTTTATAATCATATCACCCCAAAGCAAGGAATTTTACTGCCACTGTTTTGCAGAGGGTTACATAGGAGGAAAGTTATGAGAAAGAGTGACATGTTATAGGGGGTGTTAGGAAGTAGGTAAGAGAAGGATGAGAATACTAATGTGAGTGGAGTGGACAGAGAAAGGAGCATGAGAGAAAGGATGCAGGTTAGTGAGAAAGGAGATGACTATTGACTTGACATTTAAATTCTTGGAGATTGTAGCTGTCAGGGAAGCAAGTAAACGGAAGAGAATTCCACAGGTGGGTAGTGTGAGAAAAAAAACTGCTGGAGTAGAATTTGCATTTACATTTTATTGGTTTCACTGCAAAAGGGTAGAACCTAGTTGCTAATCTTGTGGCTTGAGTAAATTCATATATGGGGACATCAGTGAGCTAAGTTCATCGAAGCAGAAGCTGTAAAAGTATTTGTAGAAGAGACACAGGGAAGCCACATTGTGCTGGTGAGAAAGTGACTGTATCTGAGCTGCCAAGTTGGGATCGATCACATTAGAGATTCTTCGTTGGAATTTTGTCAAGGACAAAATCCAATGTAATGAATGAGATTGCCAGACTGGAGGTCCTCTTGGTCCATTCTCTGCTGAGTGAAGTAGGTTCCTTATCTTGTTGGAATTTTGGACATCATCATCAGCATTACGAGGTCAAGGATACTTATTTTATCAAATGGCCATTTTAGTGTCTCTGGAAGATAATGGTACACCTGTTGTTATTTCTCTTTGTAGAGAACTAGTTAACAAGGGAGATAACTACAATGTTACCTTGCGGAGCTTGTGATGAAAAAATTTTTAAAATCTATATCAATTAAGATTTGGTAAAACAAACAAATTATACAGATTCAAATTATAGCAGACGCATTATTCAAAGATATTCTGTTAATCAGTTTCAGAGAAAAAAAAAACTTTTTTTTACTGAAAATTATTAATAAAATATGATATACCTACTGAGTGGATACCAACGTAAAATAAAATTTAATTATCTTTAAACTTATCAAAAAAGATAAAAGTTAAACACATGCAATTATAAACTACAAAGTTTCAGCTTTTAAACCTGTTTTAAATTAACAGAAATGTTATACTGTTAAAATAATGCACATTCAAATAGAGCTGGTTATTTTTTCTGTTAAATATTGATGTGTATTCCTGTTTAATTGAATATTTGTGCATCATGTATTAATAAAATACAACATGTCAAGTATTGATTCTGAGTAGCAGTTAGAGTAACAGTCTGAGTTAATGAAGTAAGATGAGTCTAGTTTATTTCCTGTCATATGTCAGTCTAAGTAACAGTAAGTGTAACAGTTTGAGTCAAAGTAGTAAGAGGAGTCATTAAGAAATCTTCCTGTGTCTAGTCTATTTCTTATTATGTGAAAACTCTCTTCAAAAGAAGTAAATACAAATTTTAAAATTTTCCGCAATCATATTTTTAAAATATAAAACTTTTGCAATTATCTGCTTTTTTCTTTTCATTTTTCTTTTCCTTTGCGGATGAGTTCAATATTTTTACAATAACAAATTTTTCCCTCCTCAACCTTTCACAACTTCAATATAACCTAGAAATCATTTGTAGATAGGAAATATAGAATTGTTTCAGAGTTTTCAAAATGGCAACAGAAAGGAACCCAGAATTTAAAGATAAAATGACTGGTAGATGGTGATATCGGTCTGGTTGATACGCTTCCTGCTCAATAAGTAGATCATATGCAGGAAGTGCTTATAAATTTTTTATCTGGTTATTTGAAATATATCTAAAAGCAGAAAAGGTTATGTAAATACCTCTCGGCAGAAAATTCAAAGTAGAGCCTCAAAGGCAATTGGCCTTGAACCCTGACAACTTTTCGGCAACTCTTTGCAGCCAAGCCGGTCTCAGATGTAATGACCTGTATTCATCTTTGTTAGTATAGCATAAAAAAGGTGCCATGTGGTCTAGACACAAACCTTGGAGAGATCTCTTCAGTCTCACTGCCAAAGGATTGAATTTTGACCAAACAGGGAACTGCATTTTTCTTGTAAAATACTTGGATACCCTGTTTGCAGATGCTCATATTCAAGCATTGGGATCATCTTTCTCTCTCCTTATTCCCTTTCTCTATTCTGTCGGTGGTGGTGGTGGATATGGCTGTGAAGTCCCAGCCTTACTTTTAAAGAGTCATGAGTATGAGCCACAGAGGAATATTGGTGGTGGTTACAGCTGGGATAGTTGGGCCCTCCCGGCAAGATGTGGCAGATATTCTTCAATGGATGCCTATTTATACATTGAAATCATTTTATTACTTTTTTTTCAGTATCATGATTTTTTTTTCAAGATCTTTTTGGCTATATTTTCTTTAGGACATGTAAACTGTAGATTGTCATGGGAAAATGTAGAGTGACTTCTTTTAGTTTTTTCATTGCTTTTGAATTCAGTTTTCTTCTTGCACTGTCTGCTTAATAGGGCTATATATCCGTCTCACTGTATCACAGCTAGACACATCCACTTTCTTCTGGCCTGGATCGAAACTCAACGGATTTGGTGTCAGTCGGAGTCGTTACCCCCAAGTCATAGGCGCATAGGGAGATGTGGAAAGCCATGATCTTCTACATCCTGAAAGTACAGGGCACATAGAAGAAGAAGATCCATGTCTGCTCTGATATTTAATCTATAGCTTTGGGGAAGAAGAGATGGATTTATGCCTTTTTCCAAGGACATTAATGCTAGATGGGCACAGTCTTAATTGGAATTTGAACCCTTGCTTGCCGATTCCATTTTCTGGCCTGTTATACAGTCACCACCCAACGGCCGTTTAGTGCTTAGGGATGGCAAACAGTTAAGGTCGTCAGATGAGATTCTCCAGCTTAAGTGGATAAACTGATTCTATTTTCAAATTAAATTAGCCAAGACCAATTCAAGATAATAATCGCTTGAACATAATTGGTAAAAAACAGGAAAATAGAAATTTTATATCAACAATCTTGAAATATATATGGCACTGCAGTGAACAACAGTGCAGACAACATGACAGGTAAAGTAAAACTGTATTATACCAAAAATCTTGATCAACAAGTAAAATATTCTAATTTATGTACACACTCTCCGTAGCAAATCGGGTTATTTTAAAGTCTTTTAAAAAATGTTATTCTGAACCTTTATAACTATAAAATATTCAAAGAAAACAGAATCATAACCGATCATGTACACACAAGACCTGCAGAAATTTATTAATGGAACCATGTTGAATTGTTATCTTCAGATACAGAAAATGCAAATTCTTAAATAATAAAAATACATGTTGAGAATTGCAGACAAATATAAATATCAATAATTGCGTTGGACTGATTTTAAATTTGCCAAAAGAAACAAAAAAATAAAATCAGAAAAATTGTACAAGCAAAATAATTAAAAATTTTTGAAAAATTAGCAACCGATTTTTTAGTATAACATTCACTAATGAAAATATTGTTTCGAAAATATACATAGAATAACAAATATGCATGCTAACAAATTACTTGAACAGTGTCATAGAGATCTCATACATAGTAACCAAATTTTGCCAATTTTTTAGACTACTAGAGAGTGGCAGCTGATCTCTCCTCTGATCTAGTTTTAACAGCTCATTAAGGGGAAAACTGGCTAGTCATATTCAGTCAGTTAAAGTGCCATACGTAATACATGCTTGGGCGATCATATCTCGAAAGAGACATGAGTGACTGGGCAGAAGATTATCCCGCGATAGGTTGCTATTGCTTTCTGCGGTAGACTGGTTGCCAGCCAAGGCTATAGAACTCAATTTGTCCTGTTATTTGATACATAGCTAGAGGGGGAAGAGATGTATTATATTATTAAGTAGTAATTAGTGGGGGATCAGTTTATTACTTCATAACAATATAAAACTGATCCCCCACTTTATGTCCAGTAGAAGTTTTAATCATGTTTTCAACTATTATATTCAGTCAGTCAGTTAAGTGCCATGACTAGGTAGATTATCCCGCAGTAGGTTGCCATTGCTTTCTATGGTAGACTGGTTGCCAGCCAAGGCTATAGAACCCAATCTGTCCTATTATTTAATCCATAAATGGAGGGAAGAGATGGATTAATATCTTTCCCAAAGGTATTTGCGCATAAGTGAATGCAAGGAATTCAACTGGAATTTGGACTCGGCTCCCCGATTTCTCGTTCCAAGCCAATATCCGTTGCACCACAATGCACATCTTCAGTTTTCGACTATGCTTCGTGGTGGTGGCACAGACGGCATCATAGCTACAGACGTTGTCATCTCATTCCAGCAGTTGCAGCCGAAACGGCAATGGGAAACGGCAATGGCAAACGGCAATGGCAAATGGCAATGGCAAACGGCAAAAATGGTGGCCGACGTGCAGCAGCGACCTACGGAAGCCAGTGATGGTGCGCCAGGACTAGACGGATGAGACCTAACGCACACGACAGGCTTTGAAAACTAAACTAGTTAGATTCTATCATTGCTGAACGGACCCTGAATTATCACCAATCATAATGAATGGATGTTCGCTTAGCAAGATGCTAGAAAAAATATTACTCCAGTAAGTACCTGGATGTGCAGTGGGTGTAATGAATATTGACTCGGAACGAAAGCGCAGAGAACTGAGTTTGAATTCCAGTTGAATTCATTGTATTCACTTACACGTAAATAACCATGAGAAAGATATTAATCCATCTCTTCGCCCTCCAGCTATGATTTAAATAGCAGGGCAGATTGGGTTCTATAGCCTTAGTTGGCAACCTGTCTACTGCAGAAAGCAATGGCAAACTACCATGGGAAAATCTTTTGCCTAGTCAGCCATGTCTCTTTCAAGACATGATCATCCAAGCATTTATCATGTATGGCACTTAACTGACTGACTGAGGTACTTGGCTCCTCCGGATACCTTATATCTTTAAAAGAGCCAAATTGAGGCCAACAATGGAGTACAACTGCCCAGTCTTTGCTTTCTAGTCTCAATAGATTCCAAAGGCATCCCTACATCCTTGTGGCTGACAAATTATCTCCCACTCAATGATCCCTTTCTCACAGCTGAGATGTTGAAAGGCCTCTTGCTACTTGATTGCTATTTCCATGGAAACCTTAATCGGACAAACGAAACCCATTAATTACACCAGTTCTAACCTTCTTCACGGATAAAACCCACCATGACATGCACATTATAGCAAACCACACTTATTCCTTTCATATTCCTTTGAAGAGATGCAAGTTTTACTCAAGCAGATTTTTCTATGACACCAACTGAGAAATTGACTCCCAAGGGGGTACTTCCTTGATCTCTACAATTTTAACCAGTTTATGTCTATGGTTAACTATTATCTTCTTTACTCAGTCAGGTAAGTGTCATATGTTATACACGTTTGGGCGATTATGTCTCAAAAGAGACATGACTGACTGGGCAGAAGTTTTTCCTGCAGGAGATTGCCATTACTTTCTGCAATAGACTGGTTGCCAACCAAGGCTATAGAATCTAATTTGTTCCTGTTATTTAACTCATAACTAAAGGAAAGAGATGGATTAACACCTTTCCCAAGGGTATTTGTGCATAAATGAATGCAACGAATTTGACTGGAATTCGAACTCGGGTCCCCAATTTGTCGTTTTGAGCCGATATCCACTGCACCACAATGCACATCCACTTCTTTACTACACTTCTTAATTCCACCATTTCTATCCTTCACAGTTAAGACCCACCATGCCATGCCACACTCATTCTCTTCATATTCCTTTGAAGAGATGTAAGTTTCATTGGAGCAGATTTTTCCTATGCAACCAACTGAAGAATCGACTCCAAAGTAGATGCCTCCTTGATCTCCACAATCTTAACCTGTTCAAATCTATAGTTTGTTGAATATTGGTTAATTGTAGATGATTTGACATGCAAGTAGATTGGTGTAGTAACTTCAAATGCAAAAAAACCTACTGAGTGCTCTAATGGAGAAATATATAAAATAAATAGAATCCACTCATGAAAATGTGTTGGGCAGGTCCATTATAGTAAAGTGGACTAACTGTTGTGGTGAAACACACCTATTCCTCTGATAATGGACTCTCTCTCTCCTATATTAATAAGAGTTAAAAGGAAGTTAACTCGAGAAGTTCTTAAAAGTTCTAGAGTTCTTTAGAGTTCTATTGGAGTTCAGTAGAACTATTAGTTAGTTCCAGTTTGGACATAGTTGGACTAAGGCAGTTGATATTAGTCGACAGTTAGCTGAATACTAAGGAGTCAGCTTACAGTAGAAGATTACCAAGTTCCTAACATTTTGGGTGCGTTAAGTCGATTAGCAACCAACATAGCATGATTATAACCTTCAGTGCGAAAACGACACTAACCCACCTGCTGCATTAGGTACTCTCCTGTAAATGAGATAGATTAGCTGGACTGCCTTCTTACAAGGAGACAGGAGGAGGTAGCCATGTTAGAAGGTAAGTTATTTGACTTCTACGTGGTTAACTTTTACCTTGTTCCCTATGCCCTTTAATTCCATCAGTTCTAACCTTCACAGCTAAGATCTGCCATGCTACACCTATTGTAGTGGAAAACACCCATTTCTTTTGTATTCAGTTTGTGACGTGTAAGTTCTACTTTTCATGAATGGTCCTAGGTAAGACGGTAAACTGCATCTGGCAGTAAGGCCTCTGATTGGGAGGTTGTGAGGAGCATGGAACCACCTCTTAATTATACCTCTTAATTGCTGTTGTTCCCAGGTCCACCCTGACCCGAAGTGGTAGCAAGGTCTCTGATTGGGAGGTTGTGAGGAGCATGGAACCACCTCTTAATTGCTGTTGTTCCCAGGTTCACCCTGATCCAGAGTGGTAACACCTGTTTGGGTCCCAGCTATGGATAAATAGTTAACCCCCAAACTGGGATCAAAACATGATGAAAGACTTTGAAAGAAATATATACAGTAAAATAGACTTTTGTAGAAAAATATACATTTTTAAAAGGAAAATATAACTAACAATACTTTTCTGAAGGAAAAAATTATTACCATGACATATTTTTGAAGAAAAAAAAATTATTATTATAATAAATTTTTGAAAGAAAAAAAATTGTTACCAGCAATAAATCTTTCAATACAAAACTAGATGTCTTCAGTTTTCTAAAATAAAAAAAAAATTTTCATCAAAATCCGACTAAATCAACCTTTTCACTATAACTGAACATTAAAAAAGAATACCTTAAAACTCTGCCTTTTTGACATTAAATAACCCACAGAGGTTGATATGCCGTTAAACAAAACTCAAACTTATCATGAAGCGCTTTTCTGTGGAACCAGCTCCAAAGAGGGTGTTTTCTTAACCACTACAATCTTAACCTGTTCAAGTCTAGCCTTAACCATTATCTTCCCCACATATCCGCCTTTATAGCAATAAGAAATACTTACAAAGACATGAAAATGCTCTGTCTACTTCTCTACACTCGCTGGCCACTTATGTACATGTGAACCTAAATAAAAAATATATATAAAAGTGGATATCGTGGTCAACATTGAATGGCAACAGTCTGTTTCATGCTTGAACACAATCTTCATTCTATGTTTGTTGCATGAAACAGACTGTCGCCATTCAATGTTGACCACGATATCCACTTTTATATATGCCCTATCTCCAATAATATACTTTAAAACTATATTTTTAACACACACACATACACACATATATAGACTACCAACCATACTTATTAGGCCAACCCAGTTTTTAAAATGCAAGATATTTCATACTATTTTTTAGTATTTATTGCCAAGCGAATAATTGTAAATGAAAATAGAACGGTTCTTTTGTTATTGTTACTTTGCAAACTTTTACAAGGTAAATAGCGACAATTTAGCCATCGCACCCTGTAGATTTGCTATTTTATATCTATATATACACTACTGGCCATAATTATTCGGCCACCCCAGTGTTTTAAAAAGATGATGTATTTCATACTATTTTGTAGTATTTATTGCCAAGTGAATAATTGTAAATGAAAATAGAATGGTTCTTTTGTTAATATTGCACAATTAACATGTGCATCAAATGAATTTATAAATATTTAATAATTACTTATATTGTAGTTTCATCAATGAAAAAATGAAAAAATTTAGGGGGATTCGGATGAGTTCATATTTGCTTCCCTGCCTTGGAAAATTTTGCAATGTAATAACAACAAAAGAACCATTATATTTTCATTTGGCAATAAATACTAAAAATAGTATGAAAAACATCATTTCTTTTAAAAAACTTTTAAAACTTTTAAAACTTTTTAAAAAATATACATATACAGAAAGTGAGTGGGGAGAGGAGAGATTAAATCCAAAATCTGGCACATAAGCTGCTATTTGATCTGAAATTTTCATTGTATTATATTTATTTTGATTTACTGCACATTCTTGCAAATTCCTTAAAATATACTCTGATTGAGAATGTGCAGATATGTCATAGGTAACTGCTTGGAATGTGAAAATGGACAGATAATTTTGTTACATATTTCATCTACATGCAAATATACTTGGGAAAGGTATTAATTCATCTCCTCTCCCAAGCTATGGGTGAAATAGTAGGAATTGTGTCTGGAAGAATTATTCTCAAAAATTGTTAATGATATATTTACGCACAAAACAAAGAATTATTCTTACAATCCAAAATATGATTTGGCTTTAAATAACTCACAAAGGGTTGATAAGCCATAAAATAAAGCATCAATCAATTAATCCTCTTGTTAACTGCTACAGATTTTTAACAAAAGGTTAAATATGTGCAGTGCTTAAAGTGGTTCAATGCAGTAAATGTCTGGTTCGGACTCCTCTTTTTTTCAACAGAAGTAGAGGTTTATCCCTTGTTTCCCGTTTAAAATCAGGTTTTTGATTCCTTCTAACGTCTTCTGATTCTCTTTTTCTGCCACTAATCACTTGCAGCTTAGTGACTTTATCACCTTGCTTTATGTGAATTAATTAGAATAAAATAAACAACTTGCAAACCTTTTTGGGGACATTGTTTCTTTTTCCTCCGTTACAAATTATATGCAACTTTGCTATAAAGCAACAATGAAAAAGGTGAAGACTGTTAAAATTATTAATGAAAGGAAAAACAACAGAGAAAATTTCTAAAACTCTTGCAAGAGATGACTGTACGATCAAGTAATTAATCTTGAGCCCAGCTGTATGCAGATCATGTGTCAAGAAATAGAAAACTCATGGATGTTTGTCTCTAACTCAAAGAATAGAAACTCATTTTGAAGATAGAGCTCCCAATTAAGAGTAGCGAAGAGTTATCTGATGGCATTCAAACTCAAAAAGGTACCAAAAAAAGGTACCTAAAACGTCATTGAGAATCAATCCTGAAGAGTGCTTAACAATGTCAACATATAAGGAGCATTGGTTATGCTTGCAAAATGACACCAAGCCCGCCACATCTGAAAGAATCAGAATGTTGAATAAAAGATAAAAAGGTCTCATTAGTATTAATAAGTGTAAATTTATTTAACAAGAAGAATGACATCAATTTTGTTGTTTTGAAATAACATGTTTGAAAGTTCTGCAGAAAGTGTTTCTTTTGAATGTGTGTTTAAGAGTTCAGTTTTTCCAAGTCAGTCAAAATAGATTTTTGAATAAAGGAGAAATCTGGTGTCACTGTGAGTGTGTACAATTGTGGTAGGTGAATGGAAATTATGTCTTTGTTCCTCTTTCTTTTTTGTTGTCAACAAGTAAATGAGGATAGGGGAAAATTAATTAGTGCAATGTGAAAGAGAAAGTGAGAGAGTGTGAAAAAGGCATGTCACCTAGATGAGATGTCTGCTTGGTGACTTGTGAATCTTTGTAATGTTCTTTCTTTCTTTCTTGAAAGTAAGCGAAAAAGAAGAAAGTGAGAAAGTAAGAAAAATGCCTGTCACCTGGACTTGGCATCTGGTAGACGACCAGTGGCTCTCTGAAGAGAAAAACAAAATTATGGGTATTTATGCATTTCTGGAGAATAGAATTGGATCAACTTTTAGGTTTTTTCCTTACTACTGATTGGTCAATAAATAAGAGGTTGTAACAATTTTGTTGAAAAAAAAAATTGATACAAACTCTTATTTAGTGAGCCAGCTTTTTTATTGGTAATTATATAAATGTAACGCTTTTTTTTATTGGCTCATGAAAAGGTATAGGTGTGTGTAAGCTCGGATTTTCTGTACAATCAAATCTTAAGAAATTTAACAACCAGACCCGTTCTTCATCTTCCTGTGAAGAAGAATCATCTTGTCAAAACATCTTTCCTGGACAGAAAAGAATTTAAAATTAAATTATTAATGTGTTATTTACTAACAACTACAGGGCAATGTTGTACAATCTCAACAGCTTGGAAACAGGATGGTGTCTGAAGGACTAAGCCTATTTGAATGAGTCAACAAACAGAGTACTGTTGCGGATAGGAATTATTGGCAATGAGTTGGTTGGCACCTGGAGAGTTGCTGATAGCGTCAACATGAATTTTCCTGTCTACATTGATTCCTAAAGCTCACTCTTCAGCAAAGGCTCAAGTAAAAAACATTAGCATTCAAACAGAAAACAGTATTTATATGCAACATATAGCCACTGAAAGAGCTGTATCTGGAAAAGCCATTTTGACATAATATTCACGGTATATATTAGGTAAATTTTGGTATACATAATAATTAATGTGCACTCATTAATAATTTTAAACTTTGGAGTAGATAGATCTATCTATCGCCCGGTTCACACTCCACCCACGTCTATTGAACAGGTTAAGAGGCTCATCCTTGTTCCCTGTTTAGGAAGTGGTTTCCGGCTTTCTCTTTTCTAATCTTTTCACTATTATGTAGCCCCCTGCACATCAGTGGCGTTACCACCTTGCTCGGGGTGATATGATTAAAAAAAAAAAAATTTTCAGACAGAAATATTCTTGAAGAATCATCATTTATCCATCACACCCAGATGGTGCATAGGGCATCAACTTTTTTGTTGCTGTTTCTGTAACAAACTGTTTTTTACGGGGCAGGGTTGTTAGCCCTGCACCCAACCCCCAACCTCCAAACCTGGAGGAGCGATGGACTATTCTTGGTCCTTACATTTACAGCACATTCCCAAATGGTCACTCATTTAAGTACTGACCAGGCTCGATGTTGCTCAACTTTGGTGATAGGACGGGAACTGGTGCATTCAACACGATATAGCTGTAAACATTCTTGAAGCATAGAAGCCCTTAATTATGAACATGACAATATGGTCTTTGTTTACTTTTCTAGCATGAGTTTCAATTTGGGCATAGTGCTTCCCAATCTTCTGCCAATAGCAACAGAGCATGGGAATATGGGTCTACAAGTGATTATACAGTACAAAGGTGGGTCCAGAAATTCAATTCTGGTTATGAGAGCCTTGAAGATGAAGAATGTAGAAGACAATCATGCAGTCTTGACAACGACCAACTGTAAGCAGTTGTTGAGCAAAACTCACATCAAAGTGTCAGCGAAATATCTCAGATGCTTGGTGTCAGCACTGCAGCAGTCTCACACCATTTGCAGAGAATTGGCAAGTTGAAAAAGCTTGATAAATGAGTTCCTCATTATCTCAATGAAAATCAAAAAATTTGGTATTTTGAAGTGTGCTCGATGCTCTTTCTGTGTAACACCAATGATCCTTTTTTGACAGGTTATAGGGGGTTGTCAGGAAGTGAGTACGAGAAGAATGAAAATACTGATGAGAGTGGAGTGGACGGAGAAAGGAGCATGAGAGAGAGGATGCAGGTTAGTGAGATAGGAGATGACTATTGACTTTACATTTAAATTCTTGGAGGTTGTAGCTGTCGGGAAAGCAAGTAAATGGAAGAAAATTCCACAGGCGGGCAGTGCGAGAAAAGAAGCTGTTAGAGTAGAATTTGCATTTACAATTTATTGGTTTCACAGTAAAAGGGTGGGACCTCATTTAGTGAGTATTTTTCCACTCTACTTTTTTCTGGTCATATTCAGCAGATGAGCCATCTTCAGAGAGGTTATTAAGACGGTAACACAATAACATCCACCATCATTGACTCATGTGAGCGAAAGCTTAGAACCAAATTAATAAAAATTTATCCAAATGTTGGAGAATTTTTGTCTTTATTTTCAACTGAAATTAAAGCCAAAATACGACATTTAGAACGGCTCATGATTAAACATAATAGACATTCATTGTCTCTTATATTTAACAGTATATATATATATATGTAATGTGCGTGTGTATGTAAGGTGGTAAATAAGTATATATATGTGTATATGCATATTAATCAGGTGTTAATAGAATAGTACTCAATGCTGTATAACAGAGCAAAAATATATATTGATAAATACATGTAAATATACATATATATATGTTGTGGATTCTGGTTGAAAAACCACACAAAATAATAAAAAACAGAAACAGATATGGAAATAGAAAATGCAATTTATATTGAACAAAAATATACAGAATGGAATACAGGTTAGTCAATTCAGGAATACTCTTAGTAGAAACAATTATATACAGTCTTGAAGTAAAGTAGTAGGTTTCGAGTAATGAGTCTATATCCAAACAACTCCAACTTACTTGGCACCAAATTACTGACTAACTAAGCAAGTCTTGAACTACCATTCTCTGTATAGGCAGGATTATATGGACACATCAGGCGAGTCCATTCTTGTATACAAAAAGGGGCAATCCCACTACAATATATATATATAAGGAGGTAAATAAGTATATATATATGTGTATATGCATAGATAAACATCAGTATATAAATATTAGTCAGGTATTAATAGAACAGTGCTCAATGCTGTATAACAGAGCAAAAATTTATATTAACAAATATTCATATTATCCTACATTTTAGGCACAACTCAGAGGTTTGTGTGTTTTTGCAATCATCAGGTACAAATCAAACTGGGTCTTTCTTGATTTGAATTAGTCCCCAGCATTCCTTGCTTAAAGTTTGTTATAGATATTAAATCGGATGTGCGAATATTTTATTTATTAAATGTATAACTGCTGTGTGATCGCCCCTTTGTACATAATAATGGACTCGTCTGAGTGTACCTAAAATCCTGCCGAAAAAGAGAATGGCATTTAGTTAGAGTAAGTTGATGAGTTGTTTACTTGGAGTTGGATCTGGAATCACAGTTGTAGTTGCAGTTGCTCAGAGCTTCACTCAGCTAGAATACGTTACCCGGACATACTATTTCACTTCAAGACTGTATATATTTATTTCTGCTAATAATATTCCTAAATTGACTAACTAGTGTTCTAGTTTGTATATTACATTCAATATAAGTTACGTTTTCTATTTCCATATCTGTTTTTGTTATTTATTATTTTTGTGAGGTTCCTCACCCGGAATTCACAACAATAACTAAGTTAGGTTAATAGCAAAACCTAAAAATGGAATCAGAAGCTAAAATTGTGGTGGGAGAACAAACAGAAGAGATTTATAATTGGGATCCATTGAGATTAAACTCATGTTGCAAGGTACGAAAAGTAGTTTGTTTACATTTACACTTTTTCAAAATAACTAAAAAATAGCATGAAAGAATAGGGATAATGAATATGCACAGATTTATGCATATATATATATATATATAGTGAGAAAGGCCTAGTTTAATATGCATTTGATAATTGCAAAATGCATGCAACAATGAGTCATGTCAGAAAAATATGTATATTTATTAATATATATATATATATATATATATATATGTGAAATGTGCATGTATATATATATATATATATATATATATGTGTGTGAAATGTGCATGTATATATATATATATATATATATATATATATGCAATTTGTTATATGTATTATATTATTTATATATTATATATGCATGGTACTTATTTGAAAGCACTCAATTTCAGTGATAGAGGTAACATATTCAGTTAGATAGGTGTGAGTTTGTGACCCTGGGTTTTCCTATCTAACTGAATATATATATATATATATATATATACCTCCTCTAAATTGCTGAAAAAACAGCATAGAATGAAGAAAAAAGTTCCCAAACTTAATAAAAATAAACTTTTTCCATCAAAATATTTATGTTATTATTAAGAGAAAAGATCAAAGTATTTTTTTAAATTATTTTTCAAAATTAATTTTTTAATCCTTTCTAACACATTCAAAATTTTGGTAAAAATCTTATTTTTATTTTTATTAACCAGGAGCCAAATCGTTACGAGAGTTTACGATGGAAAACGTAATATTACATAACTCACTTTTTTTCCAGCGACAAACACATTAATTTGGAAGTTGTTGGAAAATTCAAATAATTGTTGGATTTAAATGAAACTTTCAGGATTTATTCACAGATGAATGAAATTATTTTAAAATTAATACTTTTAAAAAATATCGTCAAAAACAATTGTTTACATCTGTTATCCCCCCTCCACTTAAATTGATGAAATCTCAAGAAATTAAATTTTTTAGGCAAAAATCGTTTTATTAGTTAAACGCAGGATTCATTGGGGAATGTAAATCATGGATTCTTTTTTAAAGCCATTTAACCCCTTTTACCAAATATCTGCTCTGAATAATAAAATAAAAAAAGCAATAAGACTATGACATTATTTAATTTGATAAGCTTTTAATTGCTTTAATAAGTGTTACAAGGATGCATTTATATATAAAAATAATATTAATAATGTCTAAAAAGTTGTAGTAAAGGATTTTATTGAGTCCTACTTGTTGTTACAAAAAAGTTTTAATTCATGAAGTAGTCATAAAAATAATAAAATAGAATGTTTGGTAGATGGTAGAATGTCCAAGAAAATTTGAGTAAAATCTCCAGAATTCTGAAGGATTCAAGAAATATGCAAATTAGTTGTTAGCCCCTATCAAAATAGGTTTTGGGAAGAGAGTAGTTAGTTGCTAAAAGGATTTGCTGACATTATCAACTCTGGCTTAGATTCAAAGATTTATATCCATCTGGAAGAATCTCTAAGAAAATATCAGGGTTCTTGTATTGCCATGTCGTGCATGCATAGGTGTCCCTGCAAGCACTTTCAATGGGCAACCCCGAGGCCACATCTTATTGCAGCCCTAGCCAGTTTCCATCCCAGCACAGATCGTGGATAATGACCGCCTGTATCCTCTACCCTAGTTCCCCTTTCTACAAACAGAATCATGACTAAACAAATCAGAAATAACCCTAAACCAGTTAAATCCAAACCACCTAAACCTATTAACCTTTCCTTCACTAATATCTGGGGCATTCGTACTAACTTTCCTAGTGTAGAAGCGTTCCTGCATGAAAAGTCCCCTGACATCCTTGCGCTCTGCGAAACTAACCTCAACTCAGCTATTCCCTCCTCTGACCTCTTCATCCCTGGTTATCTTCCCCTTTTAAGGAAGGATTCCACTGTCCACATGCATGGGCTGGGTGTCTATGTCAGTGAACACCTCCCCATAGCTAGGGTGACTTCACTCGAATCTACTGATCACCAATATATATGTCCCCGCCTGTCTCTCCTCAGTTCGGTTAGTTACCTATTCTTTCTTTACCGTTCTCCCTCCTCTCCTGAGTGCTCCCTACTAGATAGCATTGCTGACGACATAGATAAGGCTATTTCCTATCACCCATTCGCCTACATATTTGTATTTGGAGACCTCAATGCCCATCACTCTTGTGAAAACGCCGTTACTGATCCAGCGGGCATTCATGCCATGAACTTTGCTATTTCCCAATCCCTTACACAAGTGGTGGACTTCCCCACTCGCTTCCCAAGCACTCCCTCAGGTCATTCCTCACTGCTAGATATATGTTTCACCTCTGCGCCTGACGCCTGTCAAGTCTCGCAGCTTTGCCCTCTCGGCAACTCCGACCACGCTGTAGTCTCTCTCAGTATTTCTTTCCAATCTCACTCCCCCCAGGAGCCCCCTACCTATAGGACCTCCTGCCTCTACCAAAAAGCTGACTGGGATGCCTTTTGCGATTTCCTCTACGACGTCTCTTGGGGAAAAGTGTTCGACCTATCAGTTGATGACTGTGCCTCTGAGGTCTCGTCATGGGTGAAAGCTGGCATTGATGCCTTCATATCCACCAGGAAGTATTGCTTAAAACCTCATTCCTCTCCATGGTTCTCTCCGGCCTGCTCAGCCGCCATTGCCCACAGGAACCATTACTTCCATCTATTCCAGAGACAGTCAACTGATCACAATAGGCGCCTGTTCATATCTGGTCGCAATGAGTGCAAGAGAACCCTAAATGATGCCAAACAGTTGT
The DNA here is from genome assembly GCA_037127315.1 of Ascarosepion bandense. Lineage (NCBI taxonomy): Eukaryota > Metazoa > Mollusca > Cephalopoda > Sepiida > Sepiidae > Ascarosepion > Ascarosepion bandense. The sequence goes on along the minus strand of JBBBDQ010000386.1, from coordinate 1,433,947 downwards.
TTGCTGAGAGAATGCGACAGCACATAGCTGACCGCAAGTTCGGCTCCAAGGAGTATTGGAGGATTTGTAAACAAGTGCTCAACAATAGGAAATCCTCAATACCTCCTTTAATCAATGGATTTGAGGTTCTCACGTCATCTGCAGACAAAGCTGAGTGCTTTGCCCACAGATTCTCATCCAACTCCACATTCGACTTGTCCGGAGTACACCCACCCGACTTCCCTATTAGAACTGAGGCCAAACTGCATGACGTATATATTACCCCGACAGTAGTATCCAGAGTAATTTCAAAACATGACCCCCATAAGGTGTGTGGAGACGATGGAATCCCAGTGATAGTCCTTAAGAGGTGTGCTCCTGAACTTTCCCCTGTCCTCTCTAAACTATTTAACTACTGCCTTTCTGCTTCCTGCTTTCTGGAAGTTCTCTTCAGTCGTTCCTGTATTTACGAATTGTGGTGAACCCTCGGACCCATACAACTATCACCCTATTAGTCTTATACCGATATTCGGGAAAGTATTCGAGGCTATAATCAATGCTGAAATAGTTCATCATCTCACCGCCCACAAACTGTTCTCCGACAGGCAACATGGATTCCGCTTTGCCAGGTCCACGGCCGACCTGCTAACAACCGTAACAGAGTACATGCTACAGGCCCTTGATGAGTCTGACGAGGCTCGCGCAGTTGCTCTGGACATCTCCAAGGCTTTCGACAGGGTTTGGCACTCTGGCCTCCTATGCAAACTATGCGGCTATGGTATTACCGGTCACCTGCTTGACCTAATCCAATCTTTCTTAAATAACCACAAAATGAAGGTCGTTCTGAATGGGCGTGCCTCTTCGTCCTACAGCACGAATGCTGGTGTCCCACAGGGCTCTATCTTGGGCCCGACGCTCTTCCTTATTTTCATCAACAACCTTCGCAGATGAGATCAAGTCCCAAGTAGGCATCTACGCAGATGACACTACAATATACTCCCACACCAGTAAGAAACCTGTTGTGGTGGACAGACATAATCTCGCGGCTGACCTTGAGCGGGATCTACATTCTGTGGTGAACTGGAGCAAGAAGTGGCTTGTCAACTTCAATTCAACTAAGACCAAGCTGTTGTCTGTCAACCATTACAGGCAACCTCTCCTGCCACCCATAAGCATGGAGCAAGCGATTCTCCTGGAGAGTAATACACTACGCCTCCTCGGACTTACCCTGTCCTCAGACCTCAAATGGAACCACTATATTGGAATCCATAGCAAAATCTACTGCTAAGAAGGTTGGGTCACTATGTCGATACAGGATGTTTTTTCCACCTGAATCCATCCTGCATATATACAAGTCAACCATCCATCCGTGCATGAAGTACTGCTGCCATTTATGGTCAGGTGAATGGCTTCTGCTCAGACGAACTTAGGTCACTGATGCCTCCTCAACAGGTGTTTACTCGTGCAACCAGACTGGCAACTGGGTCCCACACATTCACAGTCAGGTTAGCCAAATGCAGACGACAATTCTACTCCTGCAGCTTCTTCTCATGCACTTCCCGCCTGTGGAACTCGCTCCCGTATTCTTGCTTTCCTGATGGCTACAACGTCCAGAAATTTAAATGCAAAGTCAACACTCATCTACTAACCACTGGACTCTAGCTCTCTCCGCACTCCCGTATAACATTCCCTTTCTCTCCACTTATTTATCTGTCATCGCACCTGCTTTGTCAGCTTTCTATTGTTCCTTTCTAACTAGTTTGTACTCCTCACTCTTTTCTAATTAATCTTTTTACATTTATGTAGCCCCCTGCACATCAGTGGCATTTCCGCCTTGCTCGGGGTGAAATGATTAAAAAAAAAAAATATATGTATATATATGTATATATATATGTGTATATATATATATGTATATATATATATACATATATATATATATATATGCATATATATGTATATATGTATATATATACATGTATATATATATATGCATATATATGTATATATATATATATTTATATACATGTATATATATATATATGCATATATATGTATATATATATATATATTTACATATTTGTATATACATATATATACATATATATTTATATGTATATATATTTACATATATGTATATACATATATATACATATATATTTATAGGTCTATATATTTACATATATGTATATACATATATATACATATATATTGAAAGGTATATATTTACATATATGTATATACATATATATACATCTGTATATACATATATGTATATACATATGAATATATATATATACATGCATATGTATATATATCTGCATACATATGTATATATATACATGTATATATATATATATTCACATATATATGCATATGCATGTATATATCAGCTTACGGTCTATCACGTTGTATACACTGGTTCTCGCTCGATCACTGAAGTTAAGCAACATTGAGCCTGGTCAGTACTTAGATGGGTGACGGCTTGGGAATACCAGGTGCTGTAAGCATATAGTGATCGATGTACATTGTGGTGCAGTGGATATTGGCTCGGAAAGAGAAATTGGTGAGCCGAGTTTGAATTCCTGTTGAATACCCTGCATTCACTTAAGCACTGGTACCCTTGGCAAACGTATTAATCCTTCCATTCCCTTCCAGTTATGGGTTAAATAACAAGGGTAGGACTTGGGGACCCTGCTCTTAAAAACAAATCCCAATGAATCGTGAAAAGAAAAACGTAAAAATAAAAATAACCTTACCCAAAAATCACTGGTTATGACCTTAAAATGATCCCATAAGGATTGATAGGTCGTTAAGCCTCAAAAACAAACAAACATATATATATATATATACACATACATATATATATATAAGCTTAGAAGAAAACCAATAAATAATTATCCAAATGTTGGAGAATTTTTGTCTTTATTTTCAACTGAAATTAAAGCAAAAATACGACGTTTAGAATGGCTCATGATTAAACATAATAGACATCATTGTCTCTTATATTTAACAGCATATGTTTAGAACATATATATATGTATATGTATATACATATAAATATGTATATATATATATATATATATATATAAGTCAAAATAACTTACCAGGAACATCATGGCTGCCTTGTAAACTATCATAGCCTCCTCGCAATGGTAGGTGCCATGTCCTCCTTATGTTGGTAAAAGAGTTAGACCTGGACAACCTCTTTTATCAAACATCTAGCCAATGGCAGGCCCGCAAATTTACCCAATGGCAGGTCAGGAAATTGACTGCCCCACCCTTGGCAATGCACTGGCCTATTCTGTAATAAATAGTCTCAAGTCTCTTTCCAGTAGTTTTTGCAGACATTTGTCGCTGACACTGTCAAACCACATATTTGTCAATATAAAGATACTTTTCTCATCTTAGTTTCATCTGACACAAGGCCACACTTATTGAGCACTGAGTTCAGATTAAACTCACTACAGTAGTAATGTTTTGTGAAGCTCACTAATTGACCACTGCATCATGGTGATCCAAGCTCAATATTTTTTGTACCCACACAGATATATAGAAAGACAGAAAATGTAAACTGAACTATTTTAGAATTTGAAACCAAATCATTTTAATGTTAAGCTGTCCAAAAAATAAATTTCAATGAATATTTAAAATAAACGAAATAAACTACCTGAATAAAAATAAAATGGAAAAGTCGGAGAATTAGATTTAAAATAGAAAATGATAAAAAATTGTTTTTTAATTCTCCCTAAAATATTTTAAATGTATCATTCTCGTTTCTCAGCATTGTTTTAACTATTTGTTTTTATTTTCACAATTCAAGTTACATAGGACATTACAAAAGTTGGTTCTGACAGATAAGATGGCCGTGATACCAGTATCGATTGATTGTGGCATGTGTAATGCTAAAGGGAAGGATAAATTTCTGCTGCTTTCTGACAAAAATAAACTGTACTTGGTAAAGGGATAAAAATATAAGCCAGTATATCTTGCAGTATGTTTTGTGCATCTTTCTCTATATTCAACTAGCAGTATAGCCCGGCGTTGCTCGGGTGTAATGAAAGCTTTAAAACTAATCCATGGTCCTGGAGCTCAGACTCTTTGGACATTGGCATGAAAGACTAAAAAGCAATGGTTGTTTCCAGTTAAAGCAAAACCGTAGACTGAAAGAAAAATCAATGGATGTAAGTCAAATTTTGATTTCCTGGTATCGATATCAAATAAGTTTTTCCATTGTAAACTGAATTTTGAAGGCTAAATAAGTCCTCTGAGTAAATGGTATCATCGCTGAGACTAAGAACTACAATTATAGCTACTTAGAGCCAAACCCGAAGCAAAAACTAAAATAAAAGGGCTGAAAAAAATACAAAGAGGCAGATAAACAGACACACACACACAAACATCTTGCCTTTTATATATATATTATCAATTTTCTGCACTGTTGTAAGAACTGCAACCTTGAAACTTCTGAATATCATTTCTTGTGCCTTTGTCTATGAGTGTATCAAATTTGATTAAAATCGGACCACTCCTCCTATATCCCGATTTTTTCGATTATTGATTTTTGATATTTATCAAGTGTACCTCAACACAAAACCTAGCTAAGAACACTCGCAGACGCTTATAGTACAACTGTGTAAATTTTCAAGAAAATCGGTTCAGCCGTTTCAGAGTCTATAGGTAATGGGGACACACACACAGTGACACACACACACACACACAAAGTTCTATTTATAAATAAGTTTAGATAAAATGAAAATTTTCTTGAAATTTCTTTCAGAAATTTGCCTCCTTATATGCTTTCTTTACAAAGTTTTAATTTGCCATTTTGCATAAATCTATTGACTTATATAATCCTAACAACATAAGATATGCAGATGACACAGTGTTGATAGCAGATACCAAAAGGAAACTTCAGGAATTTTTACAAGGAAGTAATAAAAGAAAATTAGAAGAAAAGACTTGAAGCTATAGGGGTGTGGTTAATGTTTTTTTGATTCGGCCTTGTGTCATATTATCAGAATTATCAGGACGTTATTTTCGTTATCATCAGAAGGTTGGTAGCAGGTTGGAATGTGTGGATTAGTGTGGAATAGTGTAAGAATAAAATATACATTTTCATGTTAAAATAATAATTTATTAAAAGAAATAAATAACAAGAATAGGTAGAATGTTCAATGAGAAAGTTGAGGGTATCAAGATTTGTAGAAAATGTTCATAATAGTAACTGTTGAAAAAGCATATGCGTATGTACATACCTATGTATGTATGAGTGTTTGTTCAGTAGAAATGTCTTTGGATGGAGAAGAAGAAGTAAAATGAATCAGTGCATGAGAAAGAAAGAGAAAGAGGACAAGGTGCGACATGACCTTATGTCCAGGTTGACTTGAAGTTGAAGTTACATTTTAGTTTTCTCTTTCTCGCTGCTCCCATCTGACTCTGACTGATCGGTACTGATCAGAGTTTTTTATTGTAATTTAGATTTTCACACGGGATCACTAAATCTTTTGGGTCTTCCAATTCGCTCCCATTGGTCAGAAGATCAGTTTAACAACTACTTGCAAAATCTGGTTTCTACTTTTTCTTTAAGCACATGGTCAATCTTTTTTTATTTGGGAAAAACCAGGATTTCACACGTCATTGTGAATTTTTTTCCTATCCCTACAGACTAAGCATCAACAGTAAGACATCAAGAGGTACAGCCCAAGACAACAAAATCAAGCAAGTAATAAAGTTTAAATATTTGAGAAAGGTTTTAACAGAGTACAGAAAATATGACATTGAAATCCAAAGGTGCATTGGAATTGGTCAAAGGCCTCCAAAAACAAAGTATTGAGAAACAGAAGAATTTTGTTAGAAACAAAATAAAGAGAGATGGTCTTTAACAAGACTCTCAGGTTTCATTCTCTTGAAGACATTTTAACCGTTAATGTTAGAAAGAAGATACACACAACTGGCAGTTTACATATTTCTGAACGGATTTGGTAACATGCATGACATCCATATTGATATATCCCGGGAGGGGATAATCAAGGAAAAGAATAGTGCAAGAATAATATTTAACACTGAAGATAGATTAACAGAGATTTATTATACCACAGTACAATAAACCGATAGACATATAAAAACACCAACAAATAGTAACAGGTATAACAATCAAGTAGACAATGTCTCTGCCTAGGACGTATGCATCTGTCTAGTGACATATGTTGCCGTCTAGTGATGTATGCTCTCGTCTAGTGACGATGGCATTATTTAGCTGTCCCTCCCAGTAAGGGCAACATATATCTGGGCTTTCCGGGCTATATGGCCCAGCCAAAAAATGTCTGTCTATTATTCCCCAGTCGTGCTTCTACCCTTCGGCGGAACCACGACTGGGTTATTGCTCTCTGCTCGGAAGCAGAGAGCTGACAGTGTCGTAGAGTCATCAGTCTAGTGACGATGACTCTCTAGTTCACTCTAGTCACAGTCTTTTATAGACCAGACCATATCCATTCTGGGGTCGACAGGATATTCCTCTACAACACATATAAAATTCTTGATCTGAAAACACTATTTAAGAACATGACTTGAATTTTCACTGAGTTCAAGTACATGCTGCCCAAGCTAGGAGTTGAATTCAAACTTACTATGACACCAAATTTATGAACCAACACTTTAATCCACTATCCAATGTTCCGATGGGTGAACAATGGCTGAGCAGTGCTAAAAATAAGCACTAGACAAGATATCCCTAGACACAGGCAGTGGAATGAGAAACAGTCTCTCCTCGTAGAATAAATAAAAGGTTTAATTTGAGATACTTGGTAGGTTACCCAGAATGATATATACCTAATGAAGGCCAGAGGGCACAATGGCTGTAATGCTGTGATAGAGACAAGAAAGATAAAGACAATAGTCATTGCTTTGAATGTTGCTGCCACATCTGGTCCTGTGCTTCTGCTATATATTTAGAGATTCTTGATAAAATCACAAGAATCTGCAATGTTATTGGTCCTGACCTGGCATCTCAGCTTCAGTCACTTTCCCACCACTGTAATGTAACATCCTGTGCCCTTTCTATAATTACTTTCATGATAATTGTTCTGATGAAGTTTTTCTCTATGGTACCTAAACTTTATGAAGTACCACCACTTGATTGGTGGCAAGGTCTCATCGTTTTACAGCTGAAATGGCTAGACATAACTAAGTTCTATGCTAACAGTTCTATTGCACTTCTTCTTTGTGGAACTCTCTTCCAGCCCCTTGCTTTCCAGCCAATTTTGATCTTCAAAAATTTAAATGTCAATTGTCATATTCTGTCTTTTTCATTCTTGTTCTTTTATTGTACTCTCTCTCTCTCTCCAATTCTGTTTTTTTTTTTTTTCATATTCTTTAGGTCCTGGGCATGATGGTAAACTGCATCCGGCAGCAAGGCCTCTGATTGAGAGGTTGTGAGGAGCATGCAACCACCTCTTAATTGCTGTTGTTCCCAGGTCCACCTTGACCCAGAGTGATAGCACCTGTTAAGGTCCCAGCTATAAGCAAATAGTTACCCCCCACCAAAACTGGGATCAAAACACTGTGAAAGTATAAAAATAGACTTTTATAGTAATATATACATAAAAATGGACATTTATAGAAAAATAAACACTTTTGAAAGAAAAAAATTATTACTATAACACATTTTTGAAGGGAAAAAAAAGAATTTTTGTCATATGCATTATTTAAGGGGAAAAAAATTAATACCAGCCGTACATTTTTGAATACACAACAGGAAGACATCTTCAGTTTTCTAAAATAAAAAAAATTAAAAAACTTTGCATCAAAATCTCACTAATTTATTACCTGAACACATTTTTCACAATAACTGAACATTAAAAAAATATCTTAAAACCCTACCTTTTGGGCATCAAATAACCCACAGAGGTTGATTGCCATTAAACAAAGCTAAAAAAAATACATATTTTTTAACACGTTGTGACCTCTTGAGTTTTAATGGATCTATTGTCTTACTTGAGGTGAAATTTTTAAAAAATGTTGTGTAAATAATGATAATTCCTAATTTCAGTAATTCAGATACATTTCAAGATGTCATCAAACAGAAAAAAACCCTGCTGATTAAAAAACAGTTAAATGAAAAATAACAGCAGTTGTATCCATATCTAAATGTCCACATTATAAATTGTAATCAATACAGCTGGAGGCCAAACAAATTCTAACCTCAACTAGAACATAGGTTCTCTCAGGGCAGCACTACCTCCTCAAGGCACTTGATGCATGCCTCCATGTTGAGTCTGAGGCCCTGTGAGAAGATGAATGGAAGCATAACAAGGCCATCACTAGTGGATACTCCAAACACCTTCTTAATCACCATTAGACTCATCAAACTCCTTCCAAATCCTCTGCACTATCCTCACAGTGACACCCTAACACTCCGAAATGTTCATATTGGAGCTTCTGGCACAAATGCCAAACAATACAGAAAGCCGTTTCCAAATTTCTAGCAGAGTGAATTGCATCATGATTCTTTTTTTGTTTTACAGATGGTGCCCAACTGACCCTACTATACTGTTCAGCTGACAAAATTAAAAACGATGTGTGAAATTAAAAATTTAAAATAGACAAATTACCTATTGCACAGTATTTTTATGGTAATTGTTCAAATGAACTATTTGCTATGGTACTTATACTAGTGTTGAGATCTCATCAAACTACTTTTGAGCTGGCTATATGTAACCATTAATTCTATGCTAATAGTTTCTTTTCTCACACTTCTCACTTGTGAAACTCCCTTCTAGCTCCTTGCTTTCTGGCTAACTTTAACCTGCAAAAATTGAAATGCAATGTCAGTCGCTATCTATTGTCCTCCTGATCATCTTTTCTCTTCCTGTTTATTATTCAAGTTTCTCTTCATAATTCTTCCACATCTTGTGCCTTAGTGGCTTTACTGCCTTGTATAGGGTTAAACTGATTAAAAAATATATATATCATAAACAGTTTATATCTCGCTATTGGAGTCTATTCACACACACACACACACACACACACACACATATATATATATATATATATATATATATATATATATATATATATATATTGTGTGTATTTAAGCAGCATGTTTCATTAAATAATATAGACAAGTTTTGTCAAATTGTTTTATGTAATTTTTTTCATATCGTCTGATAAGCTTAATAGCATTATCGTTGAAAGAGGAAAGAAAATCACAATTGATACATGTTTTTATTTAATCCTTTCTGAGCTTTCGGCTTACATCAGCCATTATCAAAGATGAAAATAGTGTTGGTTGTAACGGGCAGTTCACGGACAGATGATAGTAGTTTTTTTTTTTTTCAATCATATCACCCCAAGCAAGATGGTAACACCACTGATGTGCATGGGGCTACTTAAGAGTAAACTGATTGGAAAAGAGAAAGCCGGGAACCACATCCTAAACAGGAAACAAGGGATGAGCCTCTTCACCTGTTCAAATGACGTGGGTGGAGTGTGAACTGGGCAATAGTCAAGTCTATCTATTCCAATTGCTAACAAAAAAAAAAATAAGAAAAGAAAAGAAAAAAGTGAAAGATTGGAAAAAAAAAAGAAAAAAGAAAAAAGAAAGCCGGGAACCACATCCTAAGCAGGAAACAAGGGATGAGCTTTTTCACCTGTTCAAAAGACGTGGTTGGAGTGTGAAACCGGGCGATAGTTAAGTCTATCTACTCCAATTAAAGTAGTAGTCGTCTGTTTTGTTTGTGTGGAAGATTGGCAAACACATGCGTGCATGCTGGAAGCAAAAATCGCACTACAGCTTGTGGCGTCTCACATAACCATACGAGAGTGGGGGCAAGAAGTATTAAGTATGGAAAGCCATTGGGATAACCAATCGCTTCCATTATCTATTATAGGCATTTGAGAATGTGCCTGGAGATTTCGTAGTTAATTTTGTTCAGGTTAGGTTTCAACTGTTTTATATTGAACAGGTGTAGAGGCTCATCCCCTGTTTAGGCTGTGGTTTCCGGCTTTCTCTTTTCCAATCTTTTCACTCTTTTCTTTTTTATTTTTTTCAATTAGAGTAGATAGACTAAACTATCGCCTGGTTTGACACTCCACCCACGTCTATTGAACAGGTGAAGAGGCTCATCCCTTGTTCCTGGTTTAGAATGTGGTTTTCGGCTTTCTCTTTTCAAATCTTTTCACTCTTACATAGCCCCCTGCACATCAGTGGCATTACCTCCTTGCTTGGGGTGATATGATTAAAAAAAAAATGTGTATAGCTTCGAGAATCTTTAGTTTTTGTTTATTGTTTTCATGTTTAAGTATGGTTGTGTTTTCTATGAGGATTTCACGGAATTGTGTATGTGGCCTGGTATGTTGCTTTAGATGTCTAAAGATGTTGGAATTGTCGTTTAAATGTAGTGTCAAGCATCAGGAGAGTGAGTTTGTAGTGTGACCAACATAGATATTGTTTAATCTGTTGGAGATACAATCTCCCAAAGAGCACTTGAATTTGTAGACTACATGGGTTTTTTTCAAATCACTAACCGGGGGAGAAGAGTCGTTGTGAATGAGTGAGTTGGATATAGTGGATTTAGAGTAGTATGTGATTAACTTAATTTTTTTGCTAGGATCTGTTGTAGATATATTGGTATTTATGAATTTTTTTAGTATATTTTCATCTTGTTTATAGTTTGTATGCATTTGATTGCGATAAAGGAGATTAATATGTTTGAGATTAGTTGAGGCAGCACTGTGCTTCACCTGCTTGGTATTGAGACTTCTAAGAAATATATATATATATATTCATTCAGTAATGAATTAGAGCACTCTGGCCACTGGTTTATGATACATACACTAAAAGTTTGCCTCCTTCTACCGAGTGCTCATAGTGTTATATATCGCCGTATGACGACAAAACAACAAACACGCATTTATAAAAATATAAGGTTATATTTTTATTAATGACGACGAACTGTGTGGAATAGAGAACGGGAGGGTGAGGGCGCATATAGAATGGCTGACGGGAGTGTAGTCTGCCTGTGTTGTCTCTCTCTGCTTCCACCGGCCGTTCTCTGCTACTGGCGAATCCGTGTGTTGAGGTCTTTATATAGTCCTCTAGAACCGGGACTTTCCTTCCGGTTTTTTGCCTCGCCCACGCACACCCACGTAATTCTAAGAGGCACCTGATCTGTTTGCCTCTGTAGCCATTTCCGCCGCTGTCGGAAATAAGGTCAAAATGACATCCGCTCCGGCCTTGATAGGATGTATTTCACAAACACCTGTCTTGTCGCTTCGCCACCCCCTTCACTGACGGAAAACACCATCGCTTGCATCACTTCCTCAGGTGGGGCCAGATTGTTATATTACAATAGCTCAGAGGTAGAATCGCTGACTGACACCAATTCAGTTGAGTTTCAATTCTGAGTAAAAGCAATCGGATGTCTACCTGTACTGATGAGCTGTGATACAGCAAAAGAGACCTGTCTGCAGATAACTATATATATATATATATATATATATATATAGAGAGAGAGAGAGAGAGAGCACATTTTTGTCCTTGATTTGTGGTCTAATGAGAGAGGACTGATAAGCCAGTTTAGCTGAGTTTTTTTATCGTTATATTTCTGTATTAGTAATTTACAGTAATTTTTTGATCTGTTATGAATTATTTTTAATATGTCTGCTTTTATTCCGCAAACAATTACATTGAGCAAATAAGGTCTGTATAATTTTTTTATTTTGTTTTTCCAATTTTCAAATGAGATACTGTATCAGTCAGTTAAGTGCCATACACGAGACATGTTTGGGTGATCATGTCTCTTTCAATCCATGACTGATTGGGGAGAAGATTTTACCATAGTAGGTTGTCATTTCTTTCTGTGGTAGACTGGTTGTCAGCCAAGGCTATAGAACATAATCTGTCCTGCTATTTAACCCTTAGATAGTGGGAGAAGAGATGGTTTATTAATATTCCCAAGTGTATTTGCATGTAAGTGAATGCAATATTTATGTACAGAGATACAGAGAGAGAGAAAAAGAGAATACGTGCATGTCTTTTGCAACATCTAAAGTGCATTTTTTCAAAATATGACTGAAATAATATTAACTCATAATAATATTTTTAATACTTTTCTTATGACGCATAAGTGACACTATGCGGACATAAGTGGGGGTTCAATTTAAAATGGACTTAACAACTGAGCTAAGTCCAGATTAGCCAGATCCTCCAGTTGACGCATTATTTTGTCCAAGCCTAGAGGTTCCCCTCAGCACCAGGGTAATGAGAAATCTGACATGAAAGAAAACCATTTTAAATCATAATTAATGTGAGTAAAAAAAAGAATTTTTAAAATTCAACTTTATTGCAACTTTCTTCCTATGACTTTCAAACCGGCTCAAAATATATCTGATTTCAGGGACTTTAATGTTACAAGTCAAATTAATACAAAAATATATTTGCTTCCTTACACGTAAAAGAAAGGAACGTTGATAAGTTTTAATACATTTTTCTTTATATAAAAATGTGTAATGTATATTAATAAATGTCCAACAACAAATATCTAAAACTCTCAACTCAAAAAAGGCCTATTTCTCAAAATAAAATAATGTATGCAAAATACTCAAGAGCTAGTGATTTTCTTTTCATTAAAAACCCTCATTTCAGTAAAAAAAACTTACTGTTTGACTAAAATATGAACTCTGATATTTAATATGGACTTTGATATCATTTGATGCATGGTATAAACTCTGATATCATTTAATACATGATATAAACTCTGATATCACTTGATGCATGGTATAAGCTCTGATATCATTTGATACATGATATAAACTCTGATGTCATTTGATACATGGTATAAACTCTGATATCATTTAATACATGATACAAACTCTGATATCATTTGATGCATGGTATAAACTTTGATATCATTTGATACATGATATAAACTCTGATATTATTTGATACATTATATGAACCAAAATGCTATAAAAGTATTCAACAAAACTTTTTGAATGAAAAATGTTACTAACAAAACTCTTTTGAATAAAAACATTGCCAACAAAACTTTTTTGAATAAAAAAAATATTACCAACAAAACTTTTTTGAATATAAAACAAATAAACTAAATAAAACAAATCAAAATGGTTTTCAGCATTAAATGACCGAATGAAGGTTGACATGCTGGTTAAATAAACCAACCAACCAATCTGGGAACTGTCTGTAATTGACCTCCTACAATTGAAAACCTGTTTCATTTTTAAATATTGTAAATTGCAACATACAAGTTGATCCTCAAGATTTTAGCTCAAATTTCAGAGTTGGGGGTATATCTAGCATATAGCTCAATCCCCAAACATATGGTAGGCTACCAATGGCTTCAAACTTAGGCCTACTAAAGTTAAGCTAGTGTATGTGTACCAAAACTACATAAAGTCACACCACTTACCTGCATATTGGAACACTAACTGTATTGAGACATATATTAATATGTCTAAGTGTATTGTATAGCAAACAACCCATAACACATATCGGTAGGTACCATATATTGTATCGGTATAAATTAATGAACATTAAAATTTTTTAGGTCTACTGATAAACTCATTAAAGTCAACATCAACTCCTTTAAGATATTAATTCCTTAGATTACATATCGTTCCAAATAGTTTTAAGAGGACTGCAGCATGTCATATATAATTGTGTGAATGGCTGCCTGAGTTAAATGGCACATCAGTCAGTGTTTACACTTAGCGAATCAGTTGTTGGATGCAATGTTTGCTGTAGAATTAAAAGAATACTGAAATTGTATTATTATTTTATATTAATTTCTGTGTTAATATACCAAATATGCTTACGAAACACAAATTTTAGTCGGATATATCTGTTACAACATACTGGACATATAGTAATCAGTGTACAGTAAATGTTAGGAGTATCATCTCATTTGTTTATAATTCAATGGTAATGGTTTGCATTTTATGCTCACCATATAATTTGAACCCTGGTTTTGCAAAGGTATTTTTAAGTTTGAAAACTTGACTTGTATACTTCAATTTACAGTAATTTATGTAAGTCATAAAAAAATATAAATCCATTAATAAAATGTTCATCAAATTTTCTTCGGTGACTTTCTACCTTGAGTGGCTCTTGGGCCTCGTATCAGTAAAGAAAGTAAAATATGTAGAAGTATTTTAGATGATAATCTATTTAGAATGTTTGAAGAAGGATGTGGCTGTTATTCATTTGATAATGGTTGATATGCCGTTAAACAGATAAATCAATCAATCATATTTATTTGATTTTAAACAGTTTATTATGGTAACTAGTTGCTAGCACACCACTGATTACAAACATCTTTCTGATTACATTCTTTTTTCGGCACTCGTAGTATTTTGTCTCTTCTTGTACCATGCCAATGGTCTTTGGTGTTTTGGGAAGAACATTATGCTGGTGGCACCAGTTTCTTCTGATGGTGTTACTATTTTCAGTAGTAATATTCTAAGACCTGAGCTGTGCACTCTTTCCAGTTATACCAATTTTTACCATGTACCCAACTGACCACTGCTGAAACTTTATACTTCTCTTGCACCACAATTATGGAATTGCTGTTCTTCTTGGTATGCATAATCATTCACAAACTTTGTGTTTTTCATGTTGTTTTTGTCTGGGTATGATTATAAATGCAATCGGGAGATTGGGGTTTTGTTAGGACCCCAGCAATGGGCAAATAGTGAACCTCCCAAATAAAAACAAAACAACTATGGAAATATGAAAACACATTTTTATAGTAACAATGCAAACAATACATTTTTATATAACGAAAAATGACCAGCAATAAATTTTATATATAAAGTTGAAGGCCTACAGTTGTATTCAAAATTGTAGCATCATATGCAAATTAATAGGCAAGTATAAATAGAGAATAACTGGAGAAGTAAGGGGGAGAAAACCCTGTCGTCATAAAGGATACAGAGAGCTGTGCTATGACTACATCTACACACAAAGAAATGAGAAACATAACATTCTCATCACCAAAAAGATCCTTAAATTCACTGAATGACCCGGAACACATAGATACATAGATAAGAACTTTTATTGAATTTAAAAGAATAAAAAAATGAAGGGACATAAAAACTGACAATGAAAAAAGTGAGATAACAGATTTATTTCTTGCTACAGCTGGGTGAAAAGCTGAGAAAATTTGAACAATGTGTTACCCAAGCAAATTAGAATAAATGACGTTTGAAGAAATTGTTAAAATTATAAAAAAAAAAAAACATGAGATAAAAAAAAAGATTGGTAATTGCTGAAAGAACCAAGTTTTTAGAAACAAGACAAGCACCAAATGAGTCCATTATACAATACTTACATAGATTGAAAGAATGAGCCAAGTATTATAAATTAGAAAAATTGGGAACACAGGAAATGTCTATAGAAGAGGAATTGATTCTTCTTAGATTAATTGAAGGCTTGCAAGACCAAAACCACAAGTGAAAAAATACTAGAATGTCTACAGAGTAGCAAAATGAGTTTGGAAGCTAGTTTTTGCAACAATTAGAGTTTTTTTTTTTAATCATGTCACCCCAAGCAAGGCATTCCACTGCCACAATAGCGCAAGGGGTTACACAGGGTGATAGACGAGTTAGGATATACATAGGAGAAGAGTTAGAGAGAATGGGAGGGTTAGTGTGTTAGGAGGTGTCTATTGACCTTACATTTAAACTCCTGGAGGTTATAGCCATCGGTGAAGCAAGCATGCGGAAGGGAGTTCCACAGGTGGGAAGTGCGATGAAAGAAGCTGTTGGAGTAGAAATTGCGGTTACATTTCATCGGTTTCACTGTAAAAGGGTGGGACCTAGTTTCCAATCTAGTATCTCATGCAAACTCACACCTAGGGGGCACCAGTGATTTAAGTTCATCAGAGCAGAAGCCATGAAAGTATTTATAGAAGAGGCACAGGGAAGCCACGTCACGCCAGTGAGAGAGTGACTGCAGGCGGTCAGCTAAGTCGGTATCAATCACATGACAGATTCTTCGCTGTATTTTGTCAAGAAGCCCAAGGAGAATAGTAGGGGCACCCGACCAGATATGGCAACAGTATTCAAAACACGGGCAGATGGTAGATTTGTATAAGTGCAGGATAGATTCAGGTGGAAAGAATTTCTGGGCCCTGCACAGAGAGCCAACTTTCATAGCAGCAGATTTAGCAATGGATTCGATGTAGTCATTCCACTTGAGGTCCGCTGAGAGTGTCAGGCCAAGCAGGCATAGTGTTTTACTCTCTGGGAGGCATGCCTGTTCCATGCTAATGGGAGGGATGTGCGGTCGTCTGTGGTGGTTAATTGACAGCACATTGTTTTGGAAGAATTGAATTTTACGAGCCATTTCCTACCCCAGTCCACCACGGATTGGAGGTCTTTTTCAAGCTCAGCCGCGAGGTTCGCCTTATCATCAACACCAGATTTTTGATCGAGGCATGCGTATACTGTGGTATCATCGGCATATATGCCTACTTGTGATCTTATGGCATCGGGGAGATCATTGATGTAGATTAGAAAGAGCGTAGGACCTAGGATAGAGCCTTAGGGGACACCCGCGTTTGTAGGGTAGTTCTGGGAGGCATGTCCGTTTAAAACCACCTTCAGTGTGCAGGTGGAGAGGAATGACTGGATTAAGTCCAACAAAAGTCCAGTAATGCCGTAGCTTCGCAGTTTCCGTAGAAGGCCGGCATGCCATACTCTGTCGAATGCTTTAGAGATATCCAGGGCAACAGTTCGGGCTTCACCATTCTTGTCGAGAGCCTGATATATATACTCGGTCGTTAGCATATCAGCAATAGACCTGGTGAAGCAGAAGCCATACTGTTTGTCCGATAGGAGCTCGTGGGCCTTGAGATGCTGAACGACCTCGGCATTGATAATGGCTTCGAACACTTTGCCGAAGATCAGAAGAAGGCTGATAGGGTGGTAATTTGTGGGGTCTGAGGGTTCACCAGTGTTCTTGAATATTGGAATCACAGAAGAAGACTTCCAACAGGCAGGAAAGCAGGAGGAAGATAGGCAGAGGTTGTAGAGCTTAGAAAGGACAGAGGAGAGTTCAGGGGCACATTTCTTCAAGACTATGATTGGGATTCCGTCCCCACCACTCGCTTTGTGAGGATCAAGTTTTGAGATTATGCTAGAAATCAGCGAGGGCATGATGTGGACGTCATTCAATTGGGCCTCAGTTCTAGATGGGAAATCGGGTGTCTGGACTCCAGACGAATCCAGACATGAATTGGTCGAGAATCTACGGGCAAATCATTCAGCCTTGTCCGCTGAGGAGGTGAGGACCTCAAACTTGTCGATTAGTGGGGGTATTGAGGACTTACTCTTGTTGAGCACGCTTTTACAGAGGCGCCAGAAGTCTTTGGCTTCGAACTTAGAGGATGCTATGTGCTGCTTCATTCTGGCAGCAAACAGCATCTTAGCTTCGTTAAGTATATTTTTACACTTATTACGAGCTGAGGCGAAAGAATTTAATCAACCAAAGGAAGAATTCAAGACATAGAAAACAAGCAAAACCAAATCCATAATTAAATGTAGATATTGTGAAAAAAATCACAGGGGAGACATATACAAATGTACAACTCTAGGAAAAATTAGAAAAAAAAGAGATCATTTTCAGAACGTATGCAAATATAAAAAGCAAACAGAAAAAGTAATAATGGTTCAAACTACTGCTGAAGAAGAAACTGAAATATTTACAATGATTACACAAAAAAAGAGGTACAGAAAAAATAAGGATAAATGACCAAGTATTTAACATACAAGTTGATACAGGCAGTGAAGTTATGTTGATACCAAAAGATTTCTGAATAAAATTTGGACAGCCTAAATTTAAAAAAAAAAAACAATTTGATGGAATGACCATAAAAATAATGGGTACATTTCAAGGCAATTTTGAAACCAAGAAGTGTCTTGAAATAATTCCCATTACAGTAGTAGCATGCTGGCATAACAGCAATGCAAAGTAACAAGCTTGGTGGCCAGGATATTGAAAATACTTAAAAAATGCCCAAAATGTGTGGAAATAAAAACTTCAAGCAAGCAAAAATTCATTTATGGCTTAATGAAGCAAAGTCATGGATTAGAGTCCACATGGATCATACACATATCAGAGATAGGGGATTATTCTTAGAATTAGTGGACTCATATTCATAATGGCCAGAAGTTGTCAGAGTAAAAGACAGAAAAGCCACCACAATAAAGCAAATATTAAGAACCATATTCTCAAGGAATGGAGTACCCCAGACAATAATCGCCGACAATGCACCCAAATTTTGCAATAAGAACTTATGTGTGTGGTTAAAACAAATTGGGTGCATCCCATACAAGACACCCACATATCACCCATGTTCTAATGGCACTGTGAAAAGAATGGCACAAATGGTGAAAATGGGATTGAAAGAATTCTCACCACTTAATGAAAACATAGAAGCATATTTACCAAATATGCTCCTCAGTTACAGATTTTTTCCACATGTGGGAAGGAAACTGAGCCCTTTCACATTAATGGGAAGACAAATCAGAGACCCCATAACTGTGTTCTTTGCAACAAAAGAAAAGGTATAGTATAGAAAAAAATAAAGAGGTGAATCCAGAAGAAGCAAATTTCTTGATACAAAAAGGACACAACACAGTTATACTTAAGAAACATATACTGGCACATGAAGATCAATTCAGAAGCAGAAATGAGCTGGATGATATGGAAATGGAAGATCAGGAACAAGTACAACTTATACTGACACATGCAGATCAGTTCAGAAGTAGAAATGTGCTGGATGGTATGGAAATGAAAGTGCAGGAACAAGAATAGGTAGAAAGTTACAAAAGTGGAACAGAGCAGAAAATGGAAGAAAGTGAGAACGAAAAAGACTGACAAATATGAAGAAGAAAATGAAGAGAGACCAAAATGACCATTAAAGAGAAAACAAGAAAGATAAGAGGAAGGACAATACAATACAAAAATAATTAGGAATAGTAAAAGATAAAACAACAGTTCAAGAAGGTGTCGTAGCTTATGCAAATTAATAGGCAAGTAAAAATAGAGAATAACTGGAGAGGTAAGAAGGAGAAAACGCTATTGTCACAAAGGACACAGAGAGCTGTGCTACAATTACCACTACACACAAAGAAAGGATAAACATAACAAAAATATTTAGATTTTGACATTAAATAACCTATAGAGATTCATATGCTACCAAATAGAATTAAACAACCAAGTGGAAAGAACTCTTTCATGAGATTAACCCATATATTAGGACTGAATTTAAACAAGGCAATGTTCTTTTCCTCAAACAGAACATTGGATGACAAAAGCCATCTCCTCATTAACTTCCCATGTCTCACTAAGCACAATTTGAGTAATATACTCATTTCAGTAAAAGAAGTCTCTAGACATATCAGTAACTTGACCCCCAAAATGTCTCTGGCCCAGATAAAATTCCAGTGATAATCTTTAAGAATATCAACCCAGGGTTATCATTAATTCTAATAGGACCTTGAATAAGTTCTTGCTGTTTTCCAACAGATGGCATTCGCAGAACTGCGTTCGTGTAGTTTCAGATGGTAACACACCTATAAGGAAGTACTGTAAGCAAGCTTGAAATTTAGTGTATGTCATTTCACTGAGTGTAAACAACTTTGTTTTTCATAGCATTAAACATGTTGGATTTCATGCCAACAAAATTGTATTTGCAAGGAATTTTACTGCACTATTTTATTCAAAAGTAATCTGCAGCTGAAGTACACAGAATTTTTGTTGAGACTTACAGAGACTATCACAAAGAATGCCTTGGTGCACTGGAAAAAGATTGAAGATGAAAAATTGGAGGCATTACTTCATGAAGACTCATGTTAGGCACAAGTTAAACTTGCAGAATCATTAGGAGTTGATGACACAACAGTTTTGAAATGTTTGAAATCATTAGGAATGATTCAAAAGCAAGAACATTGGGTGCATATGAGTTGAAAATGTGATGTTGAACGGCATCTTGTCATGTATAAACAGCTGCTTCAATGGCAGAAAAGGAAAGATTTTTTTGTATTGTATCATGACTGGCAATAAAAAGTGAATGCACTATGATAACCTGCGTTCATGTAGTTTCAGATGGTAATGCATCTAGAAGGAAGTACTATAAGCAAGCTTGAAATTCAGTCTATATCATTTCACCAAAGTTTAAGAAACACTGTTTTTCATAGTGTTAAACATGTCGGATTTCATGCCAAAGAAAGTGTATTTGTTGGGAATTCTTACTGCACTACTTTATTCAGAAGAAATCTGCAGCTGAAGCACACAAATTTCATGTTGAGATTTACAGTGATGCTGCTTTGTTGGAAACATGCATAGATTGGTTTAGATGCTTCAAAAATTATGATTTTGATGTTGAAGATAAAGAATGCCTTGGTGCACTGAAAAAAGATTGAAGATGAAAAATTGGAGGCATTACTTCATGCAGACTCATGTCAGGCACAAGCTGAACATGCAGAGTTATTAGAAGCTGATGACACAGCAGTTTCAAAATCTTTGAAAGCACTAAGAATGCTTAAAAAACAAGAACATTGGGTGCCATATGAGTTGAAGCTGAGAGACGTTGAATGGCATTTTGTCACATGTGAACAGTTGCTTCAACAACAGAAAAGGAAAGTTTTTGCATCGTATCATGACAAGTGATGAAAAGTGGATACATTACAATAACCCTAAATGTAGAAGATAGTGTGATAAGTCCAGCCATGCATCAACACCAGTGGTAAAGCCAAATGTCCATGGTTCGAAGCTTCTGTTCTACATTTGGTGGGATCAGCTGGGTGTAGTTTATTATAAACTGCTCAAACCAACTGAAACCATCGCAGGAGATTGCTATCAGCTACAATTGATTCACTTGAGCTGAGCACTAAAGAAAAAAAATAGAGACACAACTAAGTGATTTTGCAACATGTCAATGCTAAGCCACACATTGCAAAACAGGTGAAAACCTACTAGGAAATGCTTAAATGGGGTCCCCTACCCCACCCGCTATATTCACCAGATTACCTCGTCTGATTATCACTTGTTCCGATAGATGGCACAAGGCCTAGCTGAGTAGCACTTTCATTCTTATAAAGATGCCAAAAAATGAGTTGACTCATGATTAGCCTCAAAAGACATGTCAGTTTTCCAAAATGAAATTCAAATATTGCTAGAAAGAGAGGGAAAAGTAGTGGCTAGTAATGGACAATTCTTTGAGTGACATGTTTCTTACTAATTTTCTTGGTCTTGGGCATGATGGTAAACTGCATCCGGCAGCAAGGCCTCTAATTGGGATGTTGTGAGGACCATGAAACCACCTCTTAATTGCTGTTGTTCTCAGGTCCAGCCCCTCCCTGGAGTGGTAGCATCTGTTAGGGTCCCAGCTGGGGTCAAAACACTATGAAAGTATAAAAATACACTTTCATAGAAATATATACATAAAAATAGATTTTTATAGAAAAATATACATTTTTGAAGAAAAAATTATTGCCATCACACATTTTTTTAAAGAAAAAAATTATTTTCAGCAAAAACTGTGAAATTTTCTTTCATTTTCTATTTTTGCCTGTGGAATTCCCTTCCATTTACTTGCTTTCCCGACAGCTATAACCTCCAAGAATTTAAATGTAAAGTCAATAGTCATCGCCTATCACACTAACCTGCATCCTCTCTCTCATGCTTCTTTTTCCGTCCACTCCACTCTTATCAGTATTCTCATCCTTCTCTTACCCACTTCCTGACACCCCCTATAACCTGTTACTCTTTCTCATAACTTTCCTCCTATGTAACCCTCTGCAAAACCATGGCAGTAAAATGCCTTGCTTGGGGCGATATGATTATAAAAAAAAAAACTATTTTGAATACAAAACTAAAGACATTTTCAGTTTTCTAAAATAAAAAGTATAAAAAAAAATTATAATTAAAATCTGACTAAATCAACCTTATAAATCACTATAACCAAACATAAAAACCACCTTAAAACCCCACCTTTTTGACATTAAATAACCCACAGAGGTGTTGATATGCTGTTAAACAAAACTCAAACTAATAATAGTTGTAATAAAAACATTACTTTTCATGAAAAATCAGTGAGAACTTATTCAAGGTCCTAATAATACAAAGGCTTAATGCTTGCGAGAGTTAATGACAAAAGTAAACATCGTTAAGGAGAGAGAACAATAAAAAACGATTAATTAAGATGGCAAAAGGTAGCAATTAACAATGCATTTCAATTTCTAAAAATCAAACTTGACTGAAAAGCAAGAAATCAGAAGAATGATCCACAAGTTCAAATTGTGAAAGAAGAGACTTAGCATAGGGCTAATGTTTACATTTAGCTATTTGAACTCTAAAATGATGAGACCTAACTCCCAATCTAGTCAGTTAAGTGCCATATGTGATATACGCTTGGGTGATCATGTCTCGAAAAGGCAGAAGATTATCCCGCAGTAGGTTGCCATTACTTTCTGCAGTAGACTGGTTGCCAGCCAAGGCTATAGAACTTAATCTGTCCTGTTGTTTGACTCATACCTAGAGGGGGAAGAGATGTATTATATTATTAAGTAGTAATTAGTGAGGGATCATTTTATTACTTCATAATAATAAGAAACCGATTCCCCACTTTATGACCAGTAGAAGACTTAATCATGTTTCCAACTATTATATTCAGTCAGTCAGTTAAGTGCCATACATGATACATGCTTGGGTGATCATGTCTCAAAAGAGATATGACTAACTGGGCAGAAGATTATCCCGCAGTAGGTTACCATTACTTTTTGCAGTAGACTGGTTGCTAGCCAAAGCTATAGAAGCCAATCTGTCCTTTTATTTAACCCATAACTGGAGGGAAGAGACAGATTAATACCTTTCCCAAGGGTATTTGTGCATAAGTGAATGCAAGGAAGTCAACTGGAATTTGAACTTGGCACCCCGATTTGTTGTTCTGAGTCGGGGTGCTGAGTTTGAATTCCAGTTGAATTTCTTGCATTAGTACTAAGTTTAAATTCATAAAGTCAGGATACTAAAGAGAATAGTTACCATGAAAATGTATAGAAAAAGCACAGGAAAGCTAAATTATAGCAGTGGGAAAGTGACAAGCCGAGATGCCAGATCTGGATCAGTAACATTGCAGATATTTTTGGAATTTTATAAAGAATCTCTAAATCATAGCAGAAGCACCAGATCAGATATGATAGCAATATTTAATGCATAAACAAATGGTAAACTAAGAGAGATCCTAGAGAGAGAAATTATCTCTCAAAATACAATGAACCAGTTTTCCTAGGAAGAGTCTTAGCTAATAATATAATCTTTCCACTTCATGTGAGTGGACAAGATTAACCCAAGCAGGTGCAATGAGTCACTCTCTTGGAGGTTAGCATCAGCTATGCTGATGGAAGGTAAAAATGGTTCTCTCCAATGGTTGGAACAAAGCAGCTTCATTTTGGAGACATTAAAATTAACAAGACTTTTTTTGCCCCAGTCAACAACAGATTGTTGGCCATTCTTGAGATCAGCTGCCAAACTGACCTTATCGAACCAACCACTATTACTATTAAGAAAGAATTAAATAGTTGTGTCATCGGCACAATATCTACGATGTACGAAGCTGAGAAATGATGACATCAGTAATGTCATTGACAATGATTCCAAACAACATATGCATCAGAATAAATCTCTGGGAAATGAAGCCATTCAAAACAATTTTCATTTTGTGATTTGATAAGATTTTCTTAGATAATACTGCATCTTGTTTTTCAGCTTGTTCTTCTGCAGTTTTAATATTTAAAAATTCAGGTGAACTGTCTGATCCTTCTGTTAGCCAGTTTACCATCTACCTCATTTCGACAATGTGTTAAAAGCTCTAATCAACTTTGGATAGGTTAAGAATTTCACAGCAAAACTTATTCTTTCCAATAAACAATATGATTTTTGATTCTCTGGGTTGATATTTTAAGAGTTATTGCTGAAAGAGTCTATCAAGTTTTAGATGAGAATGGTGAAGCTTAGGCTCTTGCTATTGACATTTCATCAATATTTGACAAGGTTGACATGCTGGTCTTCTTTATAAGTTGAAAAGTAATAGTATTTCTGAAAGAAATTTGAACAGATATCACAGCAATAAACCATTTGTGATCTGATCTTGCTCATGTAAAAAGAAATATAACAGAGAAGCCGATAATTACTGGAGCCATACAATAAACCAACCTTTTTCAGTCATATCTGAATCTTAAAACAGAATATAGCAGAGGGAGTCAGATACTTACTGGAGCCATACAATAAAACAATCTTTTTTTGGTCAGAACTGGATCTTAAAAAAAAGAGTGTCGCAGAGGGAGCAAGATATTTACTGGAGCCATAGAGTATAGCAGGAGGAGTCAATACTTACTGGAGCCATACCAAACTTTTTTTGTCTGATTCTGACTTGTGTAATGATAGAGTATAGCAGGAGGAGTCCTATATATACACTGGAGCCACACAATAAACCGACCATTTTGGTCAGATTTGGATCTTAAAAACAGATTATAGCCAAAGGAGTCAGATACTTACTGGAGCCATAGTCAGAATCAGACCTTTTTGTCTGATTCTGACTCGTGTAATGATAGAATATAGCAGGAGGAGTCAATACTTACTGGAGCCATACAATAAACCGACCATTTATGGTCAGATCTGGATCTTAAAAACAGATTTTATCCAAAGGAGTCAGATACTTACTGGAGCCATAGTCAGCATCAGACCTTTTTGTCTTATTCTGACTCGTGTAACGATAGGGTATAGCAAGAGGAGTCATATACTTACAGGAGCCATACAATAAACCCTCCATTTTTGGTCAGATCTGTATCGTAAAAACAGAGTATAGGAAAAGGAGTCAGATACTTACTGAAGCCATAGAATGAACCAAACTTTTTTGTCTGATTCTGACTCATGTAATGATAGGGTATAGCAGGAGGAGTCCAATACTTACTGGAGCCATACAATAAACCGACCATTTTTGGTCAGATCTGGATCTTAAAAACAGATTATAGCCAAAGGAGTCAGATACTTACTGGAGCCATACAATAAACCAACCATTTTGGTCAGATCTGGATCTTAAAAACAGATTATAGCCAAAGGAGTCAGATACTTACTGGAGCCATAGTCAGAATCAGACCTTTTTGTCTGATTCTGACTCATGTAATGATAGAGTATAGCAGGAGGAGTCCAATACTTACTGGAGCCACACAATAAACCGACCATTTTTGGTCAGATCTGGATCTTAAAAACAGATTATAGCCAAAGAAGTCAGATACTTACTGGAGACATAGTCAGAATCAGACCTTTTTGTCTGATTCTGACTCATGTAATGATAGAGTATAGCAGGAGGAGGCCATTACTTACTGGAGCCATACAATAAACCGATCATTTTTGGTCAGATCTGGATCTTAAAAACAGATTATAGCCAAAGGAGTCAGATACTTACTGGAGCCATAGTCAGAATCAGACCTTTTTGTCTGATTCTGACTCATGTAATGATAGAGTATAGCAGGAGGAGTCCAATACTTACTGGAGCCATACAATAAACCGACCATTTATGGTCAGATCTGGATCTTAAAAACAGATTATCGCCAAAGGAGTCAGATACTTACTGGAGACATAGTCAGCATCAGACCTTTTTGTCTGATTCTGACTCGTGTAACGATAGGGTATAGCAAGAGGAGTCATATACTTACAGGAGCCATACAATAAACCCTCCATTTTTGGTCAGATCTGTATCGTAAAAACAGAGTATAGGAAAAGGAGTCAGATACTTACTGAAGCCATAGAATGAACCAAACTTTTTTGTCTGATTCTGACTCATGTAATGATAGGGTATAGCAGGAGGAGTCCAATACTTACTGGAGCCATACAATAAACCGACCATTTTTGGTCAGATCTGGATCTTAAAAACAGATTATAGCCAAAGGAGTCAGATACTTACTGGAGCCATAGTCAGAATCAGACCTTTTTGTCTGATTCTGACTCATGTAATGATAGAGTATAGCAGGAGGAGTCCAATACTTACTGGAGCCACACAATAAACCGACCATTTTTGGTCAGATCTGGATCTTAAAAACAGATTATAGCCAAAGGAGTCAGATACTTACTGGAGCCATAGTCAGAATCAGACCTTTTTGTCTGATTCTGACTCATGTAATGATAGAGTATAGCAGGAGGAGGCTATTACTTACTGGAGCCATACAATAAACCGACCATTTTTGGTCAGATCTGGATCTTAAAAACAGATTATAGCCAAAGGAGTCAGATACTTACTGGAGCCATAGTCAGAATCAGACCTTTTTGTCTGATTCTGACTCATGTAATGATAGAGTATAGCAGGAGGAGTCCAATACTTACTGGAGCCACACAATAAACCGACCATTTTTGGTCAGATCTGGATCTTAAAAACAGATTATAGCCAAAG